>JAMZEH010000005.1:15745000-16345000 GCA_024699665.1 Ostrea denselamellosa
TCATATCCGACATGTCCTTGACTTTCACTCCTAGAGCTGGACATTTGTCAAAGGAACAGTCACTACATATCATAGGTTTGACGCCAGATGCGGAGCTGGGAACGAGAACCGAACCATTACCTCATGATTACGACCTTTTGGATGATGCCCTAAGAAATTCTAAGGTATTAAGTGCTTTTCATAATATTTTTTTTTTAATTTAAGCTAAAGGACAGTCACACTGACTGACTCTGAGTCTCATTGAATTAAATGAGCTTTCTGCTTAAAAAATAATTATACATTACGCTATATGTGAATTTTACTATATGAATTTGGTTTCTACGGCCATGAATGGCACATTTTCAATGCTTCTCTGCTTAAATAAAACATACACTATGTGATAGTAAGACACAATGTAAATTTATTCTTAACGTTTTGTGTGTACAGAATGATCTTATTAGTATATGTGTTGTATTCAGTTAATTAAATAAATTCATTGACTGTCGCTGTTGGTATGACTACTTTATAGGCACCAAACACGTGGTTAAAGCAATGCTAGCTTTAGTTTTATTTCGTTTTAGGACCAGTTGTCAATGAGTGGCGAAGGCAGGGACCAGATTATGCAAGCTTAACTGACGGGACGGGACGCTCGAGAATCTTTCACTAATATGGAAACGTCACCATTGCCGGTGAAGGGCTGCAAAATTCAGGCTTATGCTAGGCGCTTAGGGCCTTTGAGCAAGGAGCGATCTTTACCGTACCACACCTGTTGTGAAAGGGGACATCTGTTTTTGCGGTCTCATCCGAAGGACCGCCCCATTTAGTCGTCTCTTACGACAAGCAAGGAATACTTAGGACTACTGTTACCCGGATCTCCACGGGATGTAACTGACGGTTAATTGGTTGTATATTGTTTAACGTCCCACTCGAGGATCATTCGTTCATATGGAGACGTCACCATTACTGGTGAAGGGCTGAACAGTTTAGGCCTATGCTCGGCGCTTACTGCCTTTGAGCAGGGAGGGATTTTCATCGTGCCACACCTGCTGTGACATAGGGCCTCGGTATCTTCGGTTTCACCCGAAGGATCGTCCCATTTAGTCGTCTCTTATGACAAATATTGGGTATTGAGCACCTATTCTAACCTGGATCCCCAAGGGACAATTAACTGTCGGCAAATCTTTTGAAAAAATTAAAAAAAGAACAAATAGAATAAGATATTATTTGTGATTGAATGCATATTATCACATTGAATCAGAATGGATCTAAAACAACAAACCCGTCAAACCAGCAGAAAATGTCGATTCATGAATCATTGTCCTCCTGACAGCAATTCTTGTTCGTAATCTCCGATGAGAATTGACCTCGGAGGTCGCCAGTTCGGAAAATGAGGAAAAGAGACACTGCACAAGTGTAAGATTTGTAAACAATTTATCTAATTTGCCAATGTTATAGGCAGTTATCATTATCAAAATTTCATGCGAGTGGCACAGCTGTGTTAGTATTACTTTCTTACACTTTTGATACGTTAAAGTAATTCATGACAAAATGTAATACATTAAATCAAATAAAGTGTATTGTAACCTGTTCCTACTATAAACATGTTTGGATCAATAATACTTTGTGACACTGTATTGTGTATTACTATATCTATTCCGTCCGGGTGCTCCCGTATATTTTGACAGGCTTCATATGTTCTGATAGTTAAGTTATTCATTTGCGAATTTGGAGCTATCGCAAATTATTATCATGTACTTACGAGTGTTGCCTTTAATGTTTCATGTTCTAATCACCTGTTATAATTTCATGAGGGATAGAGGTAGAAATAATGTCGGTGAATGTCGGGTGGATGTTTACATTTCATGATTTTGGCAGCCATCACTTTTTTTATGAGTGCAGTATTTCGTCGTCATTTCCGGTTTGGTGACGAAAACATTTACGATTTTTGTGAGATAGTATTTACTATACGAATCATTTAGACATGTAAATTAATTCTCTTTAATAATTTGATATTAAGAGTTCATTGCCTTTATCACATACTACATGTAGCCAGTTGTACCTGGTGGAAGTATATTTGTTTACGGTGACGTTGTTAGTAACTGTATTCATTAGCACACAAGTCCATATGTATGAGATATTGTGATATTTATTTACTTGTCTACATTAACTAATCAAGCTTTCTAATGTTTATTTCTTAGATGTAATTATTTGTTCGTATTACTGTTTCTTTCATGCTTGTACGGTAGCCTGTATGGAAAAAGTAGTTCTGTGTGGGAACTTGTGTGGGAACTGACGCAACCGTACAAGCCGTTGATTGGTTAGAGCCTGTACGGTGTAAATCTATTGGTTAATTTTAGTCATGTGGCTTAGAGCCGAAGGTTATATAGCTTGCTACGCTATTACGGCAGATTTCTACAAGTTGCACGGCGGCAATATTAAGAACCTTTAAAGAAGAAATTAAGGTGAGATTATTCATGATGTAATAATTATATTAAAAACTTATTTAGAAATCTCCTACCACACTGGACAACCAAAATATTTCTGAAGAATCAGCGTACTATTTTATACTTGTACAAGCTTGTCGTAGTGCACAGGGTTCACCACATGAAGAAATTTATATTGTGCCTTTTCCAGTTATCCAACATAATAAAATACAGAATATATTGACTAAAATGTTTTAGTATTCTTCACCAGAGGGACTGGTTGATATTGTTTATTGACTTTAAATGATCTTTGGAACTATCCTGACATGAGTGGATATCTGCTGAGGATTCAGAAATACACAAGCAACCCCTTATCCCTGGGTAGCTTACAATATAGTAGTTATTTACGTACGTTTCCATCTACGTATGACCTCGGTAACCTGATTATTTTCGGCAGTTATCGTTCCCGTATCCCAGTATACGACGATTGTGTCCAAGGCTATACGAAACGTCCATAGTAGGTACGAGTTCACAAGATACACCCTTTCATGCAGCACTCTCGACTAACTCAAAATAATGGCCCCAGACCCCCTCCTCCGCCCTATTTTTGGACACCCTACTATTCTTATGTTTTCTTCCGACGCCCATAACATATTCATAATCTTTACTGTTGAATACACGAGATATAGTTTATATTAAAACGAGTACGCAATTAGCCAACATGACAAAAGATGGAAACCATCAAAATTATCAAATGTCGCTGTAATTGATATTAATTGATAATTAGATATATAATAACAAACCTCAGAATCAGATTACCCACCATTATTTGACGATTATAGAGAATGTCATAGATAATGTTCCTGGGCTCTGATAAAGGCCATTAACAAACTACATAAAAATAATGTGTCACTCGGATATCATCCTGACTTTAATTTGATTAAAAAGTCACACATCTGAGACGCAGTGCTGGACTTCTAGGTTGTTATATATTACTTATTGTTAAGTGTGGCGGAAAACAAACAAACAAACTTATTGACTCTATCCGTACTTGTTTATCATTTTAACCAAATTTCTGAACACAAGGTCATGTACATGAAAGTCAATCTGTCTGGTTGGCAAGAATCTTTTAACGATTATTTTCTCATTCTATGAGCAAAAATAAAGAAATTTGCTATTGCTTTTAAATTATGTGAAGTTTATTTGCAAACTGATGTATCGAAACAGGTTACAATGTTGGAATGGTTGCAGTCACTAATAACTTCTTCTATGTTATTTTACTGCCAGGTGTTTTTATTTATCTATTATTTATTATTATCATTTATCTGTCTCAGATTGGTTCAACTGTGTGTGTATGTTTTGTGTGTGTGTGTGTGTGTGTGTGTGTGTGTGTGCGTGTGTGTGTGTGTGTGCGTGTGTTTTCTTCTTATTTTTTGTTGGTTGGTGGCGATTTTTATGGTTGCAGTCACTCATAACTTCTTCTATGTTATTTTACTGCCAGGTGTTTTTATTTATCTATTATTTATTATTATCATTTATCTGTCTCAGATTGGTTCAACTGTGTGTGTGTGTTTTGTGTGTGTGCGTGTGTGTGTGCGTGTGTGTGCGTGTGTGTGCGTGTGTTTTCTTCTTATTTTTTGTTGGTTGGTGGCGATTTTTATTTTGGGGGGGGGGGGGAGGGGAAGGTCAACAAAAGTTACCTTGCTTCAGGCTAAGTGCACACTGCCTAATATAAAACACTATCAATATCTTACAGTATATGTCACTCCATTACTAATTTCTGATTCAAATAAAAATCTCTATATCTCTTTTCGAAAATGACCTTAACATTAATAAAATACTTTGATTCAGGGTCATGACAGTCTGGTAATAAGCAATACTTTTGTACTAAATTTAGAGATCCCAGATCTTATATTCCAACTTTGATAAAGGGAAAGAAAATTTAGAGAAAACTAAATTCCTGTATACCACCACTGGTTGCAGGTAATTTAACTAGGCACCCACTTTGTCTGATAGATGTTCAGGTGTAACGAAGAAGTACTATTTCGTTGTACGTCTATTCCGAGTACACATACATCCACAGGTGTAACCTATACTGTATGTGTACACACATTGTATACTAGTACTAGTATGAACAAATTGTAGATGTACACAAATTGTACGTGTACACGTTGTACATGTAGACACTGTATATATGTACAAAATGTGTATATAGACATTTACATGTACATGCTGTATATATATTTTTTTCTTGTTTTGTGACATATGTACCATTATTATCACGTGAATTGAATCCGTCTGCTATAGATAAGATACATGTACAACGATGGTGGGATTTTTAAAAAATCAAATTCAGTATGTGACAGTAATCGTAAAATTTTGAAATGTCAGCAATGTTGAAAGAGATTTTGTCAAACCATAACAGCAATATCGGTATGTATATTGGATATAATGCACTCGTGTCTAAATCACGATCAGCTGTGTTACTGATCCTCCCAGAGAATGGTGATGTAGTTTTACAAAGTTGTTTGGCACACCACCATATGGAAATGGACAGGTTTGTTGAATGGCACATGGCAAGGATTGCTGGAATAAACCATGGCATCTACAATAAAAATGCATAATATTATGAGGAAACAAGTGTTATGACACCTATATCACAATGATCGACGATAAAATGAAATATTTACATATTTCAATATTATGTAATAACCCATGCTGTTCAGTGTGTTCTATTTCTCGATAAAATACCAAGTCTGACCTTTCAACTTGACTTAAAAACTTTTATTATACTTCTGTTAGAAAAAAAAATTGACAAAATTGCATCGCTCGCACAGCCACATCTTCGCTATTACGATGCGTTCCACCCTTGGCTAGCAAAGATGGCACAGCCATTGGACATACCATACCTTTCGTACAAGATGTATTTGTGAAACGTTGATGCTCCTGTATGTCAGCAAGGTAATTATGGCACCCAAAGAAAGGTCTTGTCACAAGGAATACATATTTAAAATATACTCTGCAAAAAAAGAAACGCATAATGGATTTTTTAAGATTTTAGTAGATGTATTTTGGATTATGATTTTACAATAAAAATGTAGATATTCACTAGAATTGTTTCAATTGAAAAAAATTACAGTCCAAACCTTAGATATTGGTGAAAAAAAGTCAGATCATCACAGTTAAGAACACTTCCTGTCACGTTTAAGTTAGTACCGTGTATGACCACCTCGAGTTGCCAACACAGTTCTGCATCTCCTTGGCATAGAGTCAATCAATGTTCTTACGTTATTGCGTGGAATTGTTCGCCATTCCTGTTGTAACATTTGACGGAGCTGATCGAGGGTCTGAGGCGGAGGCGCACACGTTTATCCAGTTGGTCCCATAAGTGTTCAATCAGATTCAAATCCGGTGATTTGGAAGGCCATAGTAGCACATTAATGTTGTTCTGCTGAAGGTAGTCAATTGTTAAGCGGGCTGTGTGAGGCCTAGCATTGTCATGTTGGAATAACTCCCTCTGTCGGTCAATTACGCGCATAAGGTGAGGTTGGAGAATTTCGTCTCTGTACCTTTGAGCCGTTAAATTGCCCGGGACATGTACCAGTTCTGTTTTACGGTCATTAGAGATCGCCGCCCACATCATGACGCTACCTCCACCGAAGCTATCCACTTCTTGGACACACGAGGAAGAGAAACGTTCATTCCTGCGCCGGTATACACGGATTCTTCCATCACGTTTCTGTAGCAGAAAACGGGACTCATCGCTGAACCAGATTCTACGCCAGTTGCGGAATGTCCAGCCCCTCAATCTGTTGCACCATCGGACTCTTTCTCGTCTGTGTAACGGTGTCAAAACTGCTCCAAAATACGGTCTTCTGGGTCTAATGCCATATTGTCGAAGTCGGTTGCGGACTGTCTGCGAGCTGATTCTTCTCAATCAAGGTATTGCGACTGCAGTAGCTGTTGCAGCAACGGTTCGATTCCGTAAATGAAAGACCCGGATGTAGCGACCTTGTCCAGGAGTCGTAATGCGAGGTCGCCCACTACTCGGTCGGTCATTAGTAGAGCCAGTCTGCTGGAATCTGTTCCACAGCCGAGAAATTGTGCTCTGATTTACGTTTTCAGTTCATGCAATCTCACTTTGGGATACTCCGGCCTGGAGACGGCCAATGACGATATTTCGAGTAGCAGGGTCCAACCTTGGCATGGCAGCATTTTAACGTTATGATGAATTCAAGCTTCAAACTTCGTCCTTTTATACGCTTTAATGTAGTGGTTGAATTAAGCACAAAGTTCTCGTGAAAAACGTAAGCCAAATTCCATGGCGATAGAGGTGATGTGCAATTTTAGAGAGTCGCCGAGCTAATTTGGCAGAGAGCCAAATCAAATGAACAGACCTTTAAAGTTTCATACTTACCTGTAAAAAATCAATTACTCAATTGACCATTTCAGTTTACCTGGTAAAATACATAATTTGCATTTTTAAAATTTCAAAAGGGCTATGCGTTTCTTTTTTTGCAGAGTATATGAAAACCATATCACCATCCATTCAAAAGTTATAGCCAAAGTTAAAGGTTTTGTGGACAAACATATGGACAGACCAAAAACTATATGTCCCCGAATCTCTGATTATGTGGGCATAACATTGACATACTTTGGGAACTCGTCATAATTCATATTGTCTCATAGTAGCGCTGGTATAGCTTAACTAATTGTCCTTTGTATAATGAAAGAAAACGCTGCAATTGTCCACTGGTTGGTATATTTGTGAACTAGCCATGGACACACTTCACAAGCCATGGACACACACACACAGATATATATATATATATATATATATATATATATATGTGTGTGTGTGTGTGTGTGTGTGACTCAGTTGGTTGTAAGAAGCACAAATATAAAATTCTTAAAAATATATTAAAGGACTTGTCAATATTTTGAGTAATGTTCAAAAGTGAAATATATTATCCCTCGATGTGTAAATCTATACAAATCACAAATCCACATTCGGCGTGTTGTGTGTTGGCGTGATAGCGCGATGGCGCTTTGTACGTTTGCGTAATAGCGGGACGACGTGTTAGCTTGACAACGTGATGGCGTGCTGTTTGTTAGCTTGATAGCTCGTTTTAAGAAACGCGCTGTTGTGCTTTTGCACATGGTCTTATCGGGACAACATACGTCCGGGTAGCGCAGTTATCCTGTGATCAGTAATGGCTGTATATAAGAGAGCATGGTGGTCGCGTGCTTGGAAACCTGGGGTCTCCTCTGGTTTCTTCCACAAAATGAACTCCTAGCGCCAACACCCGTGTAAGTCGGTAAAAACTAGTACCGTATAGCTAATGTTCCTTCTTGTTTGTATGTCTGGTTTAAAAAAAAAATAAGAAAGATTATTATTATAAATATTATTACATCAGCCTTTAACAGTTGTGTTTTGGATATGTCATTTTGGCGTACTGATTAGAAGCAATGACAATCTAGGAACCGTTCCAAAAGCACCGGCATGTTTCTTTAAGACAGCTGAAGCTTTACAGCGATTGGTAAGTAGTAGTCGTAAATGAAGGAATTACACAGAACTGTTCAAATTAGATTAGTGCACACATTAACAGCAATTCATTCTAACTGCACAGATATGATTGTAATAATTTCTAACAGTAAAAATCGTATTTTTCTTTTGATAATGCCTAACAAAGTATTTCTTTTCTAGAGGTATTATAATCTCGGTTGAGATTCAGTTCAGCTGGATATTTGGACTGGCGCCTTCACAGAATCTCGGAGCAGTCCTTCATAACTTCAATTAGTAATATGTAGTACCTGCACATACCTACTGTATATCACTAATAAAGAAAAAAACATACCACAGGAACTCTTCAATATCAGAAAATATAAAAAAAAAATTATGGGAGTCCTCATTTGCACGGAAATTTTTAGTGACTGTTTTTATTTTGGGCTTTTCATACTTATACAGTATAAGCAATGCATTAACAGTCAAATCACTTATTTGAAGCGATCAGCAGTGCTACCTATGTGCAGATTAATTGCTAGAGCCGGCTAAAGCTGAATGTAAATTTCCAGACATGAATTATGAAGGATTGCTCCGAGATTCGGCATCGGTCCAAATCTCCGGCCGAGTCGAATCTCGGCCGATATTAGTAAAGCGTTCAGGATCTAAGCCCCTTATTAAGCAACGAAGGACATTGTTCTGGTTTCAGAAGACACAGATTGCCCGAATTAACAAACTTTTTTCTATTAACTTCTGCAAGTGTAAAGTAGTTCACATTCAATGTTCCGATATAGCACCAAAACTTTTATCGTTTTACTTATATTATGAGAAATTTTCAGATTAAAAGTATCATCTTTGATTTGTCCTTTCAAGTTCACGAATTTTCAAAACAAATATTGCGGATTTATGATGCATTGAAGATAAGAATAGTGCATCATCTGTATTCATTTCACATCACGAAAATGTTGTTTGTGAGTGACGTGTTATAACGCTATCTCTCTGTAATCGAATTTAAGATATTTCAAGGATTTCCTAGTCATTTCTTTTCATCAAATGTCATCTCTATCTTTATTCTTATTACATGTCTGAAGTTCTGTGCTTTTTTCCCCTGAACTTACGTACTTAACGTCTATAAAAAGTTGAGACCTTCTTCAGTGAGAAACTATACAGACCATTACCATTTGATAAGAAAACTTATTTTTGAATTAAATTATAACATTCTATTTGCACGCCATTTGTTTCTATACGTCGTAACAAATGATATGTTATATTTATAAAAAATATGCTTTTATTGTCATATTTACTAAAGAACCAAGTATACTAAATAATTGGGGTTGTTTACTTTGGTTTTGAATTTTAGTTGCTTGCAAAGTGTTGACGAAAATAATTGTACTGTTTGAGTATGATTTCAAGCGCTGGCATACACGTCTGACATTAAAAGTATGCAGAATTTCCAGTAAAAAGGTTGAAATACTACCAAAACGGCGTAACGTCCAAAATAATCAATCAAGCAGTATGTTTTTCAGCACGAATAGTCTTATTCAACCAAACTTGGTGTTTGCTAAGAAGAGTCTGGGATTGCTAGAATGGATCTGGAATCAAGGTCAAGGGTCATAAAAGCCATATACATAACGTCAGATCAAGTCTAAGGTAGACTGTAAGGAAAGTATACACATCTTTGCAAGCCAGGGGTTTTCGGTCTTCTACGCTCTTTGGCAGAATGCATCATTATTTAACACTGTGGCCTCATTGGCTCCAAGGTTCTACCTCAGAAGCAGTGGATTCACAAGAAACATGGATATCAGCAGGTGTGTTTATCAGCTGTTTATGTGATTAATCTCTACGATGGACCTGTGTCAGTTGTGTGGGGATCAATTACCACCAAATACCATAGGACAAAATTTTCACCTTCGTTTAAAGTTTCCAAACAATTGTCAAAAGTTATGAATTTCTGTCCGTGTCAAAATGAAAGTCTCCCAGTATGTCTGTTACGCGTGCTTGAACAAGATAAACAAGTTAGAGGAAACTAACAAAAATTTCGAAAATAAACTTAGGCCAGTTTTAAAAGCATTTCAATATTTTGATATATATATATATATATATATATATATATATATATATAGAGAGAGAGAGAGAGAGAGAGAGAGAGAGAGAGAGAGAGGGATAGATAGATTGATTATATATTGTTTAACGTCCCGCTCGAGAATATTTCACTCATATGGAGACGCCACCATTGCAGGTGAAGGGCTGCAAAATTTAAGTCTATGCTCGGCGCTCAGGGCCTTTGATCAGGGAGGGATCTTCATCGTGCCACACCTGCTGTTACACGGGGTCTCGGTTTTTGCTGAGAATCTGTTCTAACAACCTGGATCCCCATGGGGTTTTATATATATATATATATATATATATATATATATATATATATATATATATTGTTAAAAATGGACTCCATATGAGTGAAAGATTACCAATCACTTAAATCTGGAAATACATCCACCTTCCCCAATCGCACATTCTCTGGCCTTTCCACAAGAAGCAAAAACCTCGAATGTATTACGATAATCTCCATTCTATATGAAATAAAATTACGACAATCAAACAATTATTGATATCTTTTTTGTTGTCTTCTTTCATTGTTTTTTTTAGATAATATTTCCTAGAACGATGATAAGTACCAGTAGTAAGTCTAAAAACTTATTAATAATCATTCATTAGTGACTTACACAAAGATTGGAAGTGTTCATTTTGTACCAATTTCGTACATCCGGTGAGCGTAATTCATTCAAGGCGCCTTTCCTGAGTTTACCGGAAAGACCCGAGAAGGTGCAATTACTCCCTTCCCAATTTAACCTCTCGACGGCCGTAGATTTTGAAGAATGTTTCACTGAAGGGGCCAGGGAGTGGGTAGAAAAAAATCCGGTAAAAAATATGATCCACTTTATCCATACACACTCTACATCAAGGGAAAAATGTTTCATATCCTATATAACGAGCTTCGGGTGTCCATAGGCCATAGTGCAGGATTCACTCATGGGCGAAATACTTTTTTTTCGTGGTTTTTTTTTTAAACACTTGTATGACGTATGATTTCACCATTGAAAGAATGTTTCAAGCTCTTTATTATTTTATATGAATTTTTTGTTACTTTTTCGGAATGATAAAGAAGATGTTTTGTTTGCAAATAACAGATTTTATAGCCCAAAATTTACTGTGATTTAATGCATGATGTGAAAATCTAATAAAGTGACCCTAAAAAACTCAAATTGAAGTTCTAAGTTTTTAAATAAAAAATTATCTATGAAAATTGAAAAAAGTTATTTTTTAGATATTTTTAACCCTTTGACTGAAATCTTTAAAATCATGTCAATTAGACAAAAATATATTGAAAAAATGTATTTTTTAAAAAAGAAATTGAAATGAATTGGCTAAAATTCAGCAATATTGCGATTTTTCAAATTTTAACCAAGCCCAATCGGAATTATATTAAAAAAAAGCCAGTAGTCATCGAGCTAGAACAGTGTAATAAGAAAACTACCTTGCCTTGATGTAAAATTGTTTACAAATTCAATGAATTTATACAGGAAACTGATTTTTTGATGAAAAGTGCATAGAATTAGCAACAATGTGATTATTTTCGTAGTTTCTGTCAATTTTGATCGGGATCGGTACCTTTTCTTTAATATCGTTCAAATCTAAAACATATTAAAGCGAATTTTAGTATAAAATTTGCAAACAAAATACTGTTTTTATCATTGCGGAAAAAATCACCAAAAAATCATAAAATAATTGAGAGTTTGTATCAATTTTGATGGGGAAAGCATGCTTCATACAAGGTGCTTAAACAAGCCATTAAATGAAATTTTAGTGTAATAAGCCACTGAAATGATTGTTTATAAAGACGGAAAGCCATCTTTAATCAAAATTAACCGTTGGTCAAGAATGTATTTTTTTTTAGAAACAAGGGAATTAACGGTGAACTGTGGTATGTTTTACAGTATGTATAATTGTGTACAGATATACCATTGCTACGCTGTCCTTGAGGGATCATGAAGATGTATGTCTTGGTTTTACTGTGGTACAGCATAAATACCAGACGTCAGTTAAGTTTAAGAACCCAATGTACCTTAATTTGTTTAGGGTAATCAACACTCGTATTTGATATCAAACAACATTGTGCTAACTTTTAACAGATGTAATTAAGTTTCCAGTCCTATTGTTTGTATCTTATATTCAGTGATTATATTGTAAAACATTCGATGTCTGTATATTAGGATTAGAATTATAAAATTTTGACTTTATTTTAAGTAATGACTTTATAAAACGATATGTCCGTCAGTGTTTACAGCCGATTCCTCTTAATTAAGACGCGATCCAGCTTTCGCTGTGTCCCCCACTTCCTCACAGTACAATTAGTCTCAAATTTTCTACTCTTAATCCAATTTCTTCGCTATCATACTTTTAAAACTCAACAAATCTCTTTTCTAAATTGGAGACAGTCTTTCCTCAGTGCAAGAATGTAGGGAGTTTTCTTCAACCCAGTAGTGTCTGTATTGTGAAAACGGTTCACGGTCTCTATTAACAGTCCCATTAAAACAGACCTAGATCTTTGTCTCGCCTATGTGTGCTATGCTTCATAGTTTTCCCCACATATCAACAATATCTTGTATGAATGAAAAACGGGTCTGGCAAACACATTTTAAAAGACTGCTACCTGCTGTTTTTCAATGTACTGCAATTCATTGAATACACTACAGTGATATAGCCATAAAGAATCATTGACCAAAATCCAGGTCCCTAAACTTTGCTAGAACGTCGATTGTCTTGTGCTTTTATGTAGGTTTTCAGTTTGAAGGAACGTTAGCCGAGATTGTATACATCACATCATTGCTTATTTATCGGTCACGATTTTGGGACAACAAATTATTTAGATATTTAATCAATAATATGATAGTATTTGATCCGTGTAGTAATAGCAACAAACTTAAATTTCAAAAATTGACGCAAAGATTATTTGAAACATCTAAACTTTTCATTTTCGAAACGAGCCCTGTTTATGTTTATATGTCATGTGACTCAACTATCGACGTGGCGCCAAAGTTGACGGCTTTGGTGAAAAAAGCTTTTACAATTAAAATTTTCTATTCTATCTTCTTTGTGCATGTTCCCAAAATCGATTGAATGCTTTCGGCATACTTTTTAGAAATTTTGGTATTCTCAATTCCGCACGTGGTTTCCTGGCTATGACAAGCGCGTTCCAGTGGCGTAGCTACCATATATGCTTGTATGCTTAAGCATGCACATCATTTTGTCAAAAAAAAAAATGAAAATTAAAAAAATAACAAACATAACACATAGCATATTTTTTTTTTTATATATAAAACTGATCGTTACGTATATTCCGGATTCTTTGTGTCCATACCTGTTTAGTTTTTCTTTTTACAATTCAACAATCAATTCCGGTTACGTGTTTAGTAAAATGGCGGGGAAAAAAATTTCTGATTTTTCTGTCGTTTTGAGTGGGTCATCGAATAAAAATAACGATAAACCAACCGATACAGAAGTGACAAATAATACTGACGCAAAGAAGCCCGAGGCATCTCTATCATCTTCTGAACACCCCCCTTCCTATCCTGATTTGGGCGTAATAGGAGCAAACAATATTGTTGACAATCACACCAAACGCTGTCTATTATCAGAAAGATGGCAAGATGCTCATCTGTATGAATTTCCAGTCAGGTAACTATTCATAATTAATTATATATTTTATATGGTGATCAACGTAACCCATTGTTACATTTCTCTTTACCAAATCAAACCCAGTGTTTGTTTAATTTTTTTTTTCCAGTTTTTTGACGTTTATTCAGAATTTACATAGCTTTATTTTTGGGGTAAAATTTCCTAAGAAATCCCCTTGTAATCGTTACCTGGGGTGCCAGGGGCCCCCAGGATCCGATAAATTAACATAATAGCATATAAACATACGTATACAATAATTAGTTTAGTGTCGTATACAATAATATGCATTTTCATATGTAAACATATACTTGATAACTTAATACATTATGTTCAATTATTACAAAATGTGTTTGTACATTTTTAATGGACCACTCACATTCAACCGGAGGTATACTACACACATACACAGTCCAAAGAGGTTTACCTCCGAGTTGAACTACAAGATGACTGGCTCATCATGTAGTGAGTGCTGAATATAATAAAAAATAGCAATTTATAAATTTTCGGAAAGGGTTTTAAGTATACAATAATCAAGTTTGACAGTTTGAGCTTGCTGATTAACAAGAAAAAAACTTAATTGAAAAAAAGTCATAATGTGTTATGAACTGTAAACACTTTAAAAAATACTATATTAAATTTATTTATTTTTGGTATATTTCAGAATCATATATAATCGTCCAAGAAAGTTTAATCATACCTGGCTTGAAAAGTGTCCGTGGATGAGATATTCGATGTGTAAAGATGCCGTTTACTGCGTGTATTGTGTGTTGTTTGGTGCAAAAGGCAGTAAGGATAAAACTTTTATTAACCCTGGTTCCGACTGGGTAAATCTAGCATCATATGTGAAGAGACACGAAAGGGACGATTCTTCGCACCATGGGTGTCAGATATCTGCAGAGTCATTTTTAAGCATTTGTGAAAAATCAAAAGAATTTGTCATTGAATCCATCTCTAAATCTCAGAAAGAGCAGATTATGCGAAACAAACATGTTCTTGAAAAAATCATAGAAGTTCTGATTTTGTGCGGTAAGCAAAACATAGCTTTAAGAGGTCATACTGAGCAAAGAAGTAACTTTGCGGCGATTCTCAATTTCAAAGCTCAAGATGATGATATTTTGCGAGATCATTTGAACAATCCAAATATCAAAACAAAAAACACTTCTCCAGACATTCAAAATGAATTGCTGAATATCTGTTACGATCAACTTAAAGAACAAATCGTGCGTGATTGTAACAAGGCAACCTGTTTCACATTATTGACAGATGAATGCACTGACAAATCTACAAAGGAGCAAGTGACCGTTTGTCTTCGTTTCCTTGATTTATTGGAGGGTAAATCAATTCTAAGAGAAGAATTTCTTTGCTTTGTTGAGGCTGAAAGTACAACTGGTGAGAGCATTTCAGAATTACTTTTGGAAGCATTGGAGTCAGCTGGGGTGAACATAGATCACATGAGAGGCCAAGGATATGACGGAGCCGCAAATATGTCGGGGAAGTTCAATGGAGTACAAGCAAGGATCAAAGAGAAAGTACCAACTGCATCCTACGTTCATTGCAAATCTCATCAACTTAACTTAGCCATTGTCCACTCATCCAATATACCATGCGTTAGGACAATGATGGGAACTGTTCAGGATATAGGGTTTGCATTCAACTACTCTGCAAAAAGGCTTCTATCTCTTCAGAACGCAATAGAAAATGACCCAACAGCACGTGAACAAATGGAAAAACGCACCAAGCTTCGATCCTTATGTGAAACAAGGTGGTTTAGCAGAGCAGACGCACTTTTCACTTTCAAATCTGCATTTACAGCTATTGTTTCATCTCTAGAGATGCTACAAGAAAATGGGGATGAAAAGGCAGGACAACGTTTAGCGGCTATTGTTAGATTTGAATTCATCATTGCCCTCGTTGTGAGCGAACATGTTTTAAGTGGAACTGTGGGTTTGACGAACAATTTGCAGGCCAAACAGTGTGATCTTGTGGAAGCTGTTCGTGAAGCTAAAGTTGTCGTTCAAATGCTGAGGAATGAAAGAACAGATGAAGCAGTTTGGGATGAACTCTTTGAAGCTTCGCGCCAAATTGCAGAGTCCGTTGGAGTGGAACCATCCACACCCAGACGTGTAGGGCGGCAAATCCATCGGGCAAATTATCCAGTGAACGATCCAAAGGCTTTCTGGAGAGTAGCTTTATATTTTCGTTTCATGGATCATTTAACCGGTGAATTAGAGAGCAGATTGTTGAAGAACGAAGAACAGTTCCTTGCACAGTATTTGATTCCTAGTCTCCTTGACGGTCCGACGGATGAAATAAAAATCAGGTTACATGAGGCATACAGTTCTGACATTCAAACCTTAGATGAATTTGGAGCAGAAATTCGAAGATGGAGGTCGCATTGGTCTTTGGTTCCCTTCCACGAGAAACCGACCACTCTGATTGATACGCTTGACAACATACCACACGGTCTATACACGCAAATTGAACGTATAGTCAGAATCTTCTTGACAATGCCAGTATCCACTGCTACTGCTGAGAGATCCTTCAGTGCGATGAAAAGAATAAAGACATATCTACGGTCAACTATGACAACAGACAGACTTTCTTCATTAGCTATGCTTCACATTCACAGGGGAAAAGACATCGACATCCCAGCGGTGATCGACAAATTTATCAATGCCAAACAAAGACGTCTTAAATATCAACTATAGACAATGTCAAGTTGGAACTGAAGACTATGCTTGCTTAAAAAAACAAAAGATATTAAAGAGAGTCAAAAACACAACTTGAGTTTTTTCTTCTTTTTATTAGTTTTGTGAACTTTTTATGCCCCTTCCCCTCCCACCCCGAAAAATACTATAGTAATAAACTATTTGTATTGGCAAAAAATGTATGTAAAAACGAGCATTTCCTTCAATTTCTGCAATGATTTTGAGTGCTTAAAATCGTCAGAATCCAGGAGCTTCCGTGGGCTTCGCCCCCTGGGCCCCCACCTGGACCCACTGGGGGCCTCAGGGCGGCCCCCAGACCCCCTGCCATTTTAAGCATGTACTTCACTTTTGGTCTAGCTACGCCACTGCGTTCGCAAACAGGATTTTGGAAGCCGCATTTTATGCATACAAAGTGTGTAAAATATTTTTACTTCACATTTATGAAAGACTTTTATTTCAACAGCAACATAATCTATCATTTTCAATCGATAAAAAATCATGTCCAAGCCCCTTTACTTTGAGGCACTTACAACAGATGAGTCATCCATATTGCAAAGACTTGCGTTATAAACATAATTTACATTATTCGAAACAACCGTTGACATTTGCAATATTAAGTGAAATTGGTTCACAAATACTAACTACCAATACCATAAAAGCCCTTATGAGATTGACAAGATTATAACATATAAAAAACCCACAGCATCCACTAGGTGTCGCCATTGCAGGCAACAGTTTTAGAGGCATAATCCATCAGGGTTTATGGCGACGATATAGTGACAGTGTAATTTGACTTTACCTTGAAACTTAAAGTATAAAAGCCCCCATTTGCAGACACTGGAAATGAAATTTATTCTACATGTATACCTGTAAACATTCTATATTTGATTCCTTTAACACAACATCATATCTCTGTCAAAAATAGAAATTGTTGTGGATTTTTCTTTGAAATGTTTTAAATAGTTTCATTAGCAATTGATGTCACATTTCGCAAATGATTACTTGTACTGTAGTATTATGGAACTTTCGGGATGTGCAACCGATTACACTTGACGCGGTCACGTGATAGTTACTAGTTGTTGGGCAAAGTTGTCATCGACAAAAACGTTTCGCTAAAAAACGGCCCGTTAAGAATTATGCGCAGTCCTAAAAAGAGGAAGAATGATGACGATATAAGTTATTATTGGTGCTCAGAACCTGGGTATAAAGCAGATGGAAAGAAAAGTATTTAGACCGATATCCTTATCCATGTCGGCCCGATTGCCTTTCATTTCTACGTCCTGGAGATTTATTTTCCTCGCCAACTCGCATAATTGATTCAATTGCGTTTTCCTATGAATGGTTAATGTAGTGATTCCTTTCTTGGAAACACAGCGTCTTGCAATTTTGTTTGCGTAGCTGTTGGTTATAGTGTAAGATTTCCGGAAGTGACATGTCCAACAATTACGTTCAACGTGCGATGAAAGTCAAAGTGGATCCGTATCTCGAAAGTTCCGTATTCTTGGTAATTCTGATGAATATTAATTTTAGGGTCCATACGTACCAGTATTAAAACGTTTCCTATAATTCCTTATTAATACCGGAGTATTGATTCAGTGATTGTATTGATTTGTCTGATGAAAAAAGCTTCAATACAAAATTACTGTTCTTCAGTTAATATTCTGTTAGTTTGTCACGTTTTTAACCTAAATGTTAACATTTCTGGTGTGATTTCTGACACACAGTTGGAAGTCGAGAATTTATGGGTAGTAAATATAGCAAATACGTAGATTGCGTGTAAACAATCTATGCATAGGATATCCAATCGACTTTACCGTTCAATTGTTTGATATGATAATGGGCCAAACATCTACTGTTTTCAACCATTAACACTGTTTACCAGTTAATATCAGAAGCGTAAAATAAACAGGTGCTCTAAAACTGGAATGTCTCGAAATAAGTTGTTTTGAGGAAAAAGTATCACGTCTCCACATCTGACCAATATCGTCGGGCAGAATGAGAATTCTGGGATATCTCAATTCTAATCAGTGCTACAATGTTAAACACTCGAATGTTTCATCATATGTTAATTTTTTTTATCGTCTTACTGATCAGCCTCATTTGAATTTAATTATTTTACGGGGATTTCTCTCATTTTCAAAGACATTATGCAATTCACGATAGAAAAGACCAACGTATTTCTTTATAACAAAACGTGCTTACATTTATATACAGCCTTTTCACTGTCGAAGAGAACTGGTCGCGGTAGAACGGTCGTGAGTTCGAGCCCCGCTCGTGCCAGGCTGCGTCATACCTAAAATGTAAACATAGACAGTAATTGCTCCAAACGCCAAACGCTCGGTATTTAGAATTAAGAAATACGAGGTTTTTTTCTAAATAACCTTAACAGCGGAAGCCTCGTGTCGCGACAGACGTTGCCACATTAAAGAACCCTCACTGTTACGGCCTTGAGTGCGTCAAGCAATACGTCTAGATTTGTGGTAACTCACCTACAGCTGGTGACTTCTCAATATGAATGAAAATTTTTCGACAGGACATAAAACAAACAACTAACAACCACTGTCAAAGATCGATACCTGCTGTCCATTAATTCGGGTTGAGTTTTTGGTGATGCTTAAGTCCCATCAATATGAAGGCAGTGAAGACTTCGGTAATCAGATATAGTGCTAAAGATGTTGTAATGGAGAAATGATACAATGACACTATAGAAATGTGTGTTCTCCACTGCAGCATCTTTATCGTGATGTCGTACCGTTGTTTCATCTTCATAACCACCATCGCACCATTGTAACGTTGACATTGAACTCCAGTACCACTAACAAAACAATACTTCAGTTTATTGTAGTAAAATCTTTAATATTTAATTCCCTTGTGGGAAAACTAGGGTAATTTGCAACTGAGTGAAGTAAAAATCTTGCATATATTTTGTTTGTTTCTTTACATATTTTTTACGCTATTCAAGAATTACAGACGTCCTAGCTCTAAGATAAAGTGCCACAGAGTTTGACCTCTAATGGCTTTTTATGTCCGTCTTGCCATCACCTACCGTACAATGGAACTTCCGAAAATGGGTTTTCCGAAAAACCCGTGACTTTCACATCTAATGCCGTGCGATTGGCGAAGGAGCAGTCATTTCTTATATTAAACGTGAACTAAGTTTGACAGGGCAACGGGATTAGAATTGGGTAAACTGGTACCCTGTCGCCCTACTTCTCTCGTGCTCGTGTGTAGCACAAATCAGCGGGGAACCAGTTTAGCGCCCTAACCACTAGGCTACCACACCCGGTCTGAATAAATTTTGCGATAATTTTAATAATCTTGACTTCTGGAGTTAACATTAAAGACTGTTATATTGTGATAAAAACTGAGAATCATTAAAACTGAAAGATTTCAATATTAACAAGATGTGTTTATAAAACACTGATGCCCCAACGAAGTGGAACTGTAAGATTAAACATGGCCGTCGGAACTGGGGGAGGGGGCACAGGGGGAGGGGGGTGTCCCCCAATATTTTTCACAAACAAATAATGATAATATAGTAAAATTCACATATAGTGTAATGTATAATTATTTTTAAGCAGAAAGCTCATTTAATTCAATGAGACTCAGAGTCAGTCAGTGTGACTGTCCTTTAGCTTAAATAAAAAAATATTATAAAAGCACTTAATGACTTAAAATTTCTTAGGGCATCATCCAAAAGGTCGTAATCATGAGGTAATGATTCGGTTCTCGTTCCCACCTCCGCATCTGGCGTCAAACCTATGCTATAGTTTCTGTTCCTTTGCAAAGTGCCTGGCACTAGGATAATTCGGATATGACCTTAAGTTGTGTCGCGAAAGGCGTTGGCACGGTAAAGTACCCTCACTGTTATTGACGACTCATACGAGTGAAAAAATCTCGCATGGGACGACTGATCAAAAGGTATCTAATATGTGTGACCTTGACTAACTTTCAAGGTCTAATAATTCATTAGATAGCTTGATCATATAAACTTCATCTTGACACAAAAATGCCTATTCCAACTGCCCTAATATCAGTTCAACATTTGTATATATCTAAAATCTCTTTGTAAAGCTAATATGATGAATTGTTGACTTTTTTATCATCACAGTTTTTATGGTAAAGGTAAACCCGACGATATGTGAAGTACTATTTATGAGTGACGTAACACCCCCAATGTGGCGTAGGTCATGACGTGTAACAACTTTTTCAAAGCTTGTAAAGTCTCAGGCTGTCAAGACCCCTTTCATTCTTGGTCCAAGAGTAGACACTATCGTATCAGTGTAAGACCAACCTTCCGCACAGTTTTAACTTTGATTATATTTCACAATGTATGCCAAGACGGACGAAAGAAAGGTATTTTTCGAAAAGGTGCACGAAGAAGCAAGAAATGCAGGAAAAAAAGGGATGGAGAGCACAAAGTTTTCTTGGTAGACTCAAAGGACAAACTTTTAAGAAATATCCTCTTCCAACAAGCATACCTAATATCCCAACTTCGAATATTCGAAAAGATGCTGTTTCCTCAGAGCTTTATCCAAATGATGCTCCTTCTGAGCTTATCCCGATTCAGATATATGGTAATGGGAATTGTTTATTCAGAACTCTCTCTTTTTTGTGTTTGGATATGAGGACAATTTTAAGGAAATGAGGATACGAACTGTGTTTGAACTTGTTTCAAACCTGAAGCGCTACAAGAATGAAAACACTTTTGTGACCATGTCCACAAACAAAAGTTCACTTCAACATGTCTTTGAAAGTTCCGTGTCAGAAGAGTGTTTAATTACTGGTGATTTGATTGCTTCGTTACAAAATGAAACAATAAAAACAACCCAAAAATTTTACCGCTCATGAAGATTTATTAGGGATGTACTGTCTTTCTGACATTGGGGCTAATTCAATAACCCTAGCAATTAAAGATGCCCTTTTGAGGTTCGACCTGCCTATCAACAAAGTACGAGGCCAGTGTTATGACATGGCTGCTTCTATGGCTGGTTCAAAGACAGGTGTTGCAACACAAATTCATGCACTTGAACCCAGAGCCCTTTACATACACTGTTATGGTCATGCTCTTAACCCTGCTTGCAGTGATTTTATTAAGAGATGTATGTTGCTTAGAGACACCCTGAACATTGCAAAGGATATAACAAAGTTGATTAAAGAATGTCCAAGAAGGGAGATGATTTTCAAAACATTAAAAAATACCCAAAATCTAGAGAAAACGTCAGCGGGAATAAGGCTTTTGTGTCCCACAAGATGGACAACAAAAGTCGGCACATTTTTGAGCATTTTGTCAAACTTTGAAATTCTAAGAAATGTTTGGGATGAAAGTGAGGTAGAAATGAGAGACAGAATTAGGGAATGACTGCTTATATGTGCAGGTTTGATTTCCTCTTTGGATGTTTACTGAGTGAAAAGCTTTTACGTTATAGTGATAATTTGGCAAGGGCTCTTCTGTAAGCTCCAAATCTCTCGGCCAGTGATGGTAAAAAATGGCATCAACGACAATGAGTGCTTTGCAAAGTCTCCGAAATGAGACAATCTTCACTCAGTTTTACGCGGAAGTTGTTGAAAAAGCAAAACAGATGAACATCGATGATCGTATTCTTCCAAGAAAACGCAAAATTCCTCGTAAACTTAATGATGGGACAGCAGCACATCGTGTGCAGATATGTTTAGGAAGGGTTTCTACGAGGCATTAGATCTGCTTTTAGCTGGCATAAAATCTAGATTTGACCAACCAGATAACAAAGCTTATGTTAATCTTGAAAACCTCATAATTAAGGCTTGCACAGGTCAAACGTTTGAAGAAGAATTCAATTTTGTCACGACAGATTTGAAGCCAAAGGATCTTCATTACCAGCTTATAATGTTAAAGACTGTTTTGCCAAAAGACTTAACGCCAGATATACCAAGTGTGGTTGATTTTTTCATTGATAACAAAATGATAAAGATATAAACAAAACAAACAAAAACAAAAACAAAAAAAAAAAACAAAACCAAAAAATCCTTAACACCCTCCTCCCCCCAAAAAACCAAACAAAACTTAAAATGAAAATGAGGGGTTTTCTGGGAAACTAATTAGTTTCTATGTACATAATTACATTTATATACATGAAGTACACCTCAGTTCTTGCACATATTTATGAAGTTATCTTTTTGCTGATGGTTTTGTCGATATCACTTTTTTGTCGTAAATTACTTTGGTGTGGTGCCCCCCACCCAAGTGAAATTGTTTCCTACGGGCCTTGATTATAAAGGTCAACAGGTCAAATATTTTGGTTCAATGGAATGATCTTGCCATAAGGAATAGATCTACTAAATATGCAAGGTCTACCTATCATGTTGTAAACGATATGACCAAGGCTATTTTTTTAAATTTCCAAACACTAGGTTGATACTCAATGTTGAAGTCACAAGGTCAACAATTCTAGTATCTAAAAAAATCTTTTCACAAGAAATGTACTTGCTACATATAAAAGCAGTACCTCTTACGATTTGAAAGATAAGGCTTATATTCGAATTTTCTAAAAGAAGGTCAAAGGTCAGTGTAAAGGTCACCAGGTCAAGATTTTGGTGTCGGTGGAAAGGTCTTGTCTCAAGGAAAACAACCAAATTTGAAAGGTCTACGTATTATAGTGTAAAAGATATGACCAAGGTTAAATTTTTTTTGGAAAATTTCCAAAAATAGGTCAATGTCAAGTTCACAATGGCAACAAACCTGATATTGTTGGAAAGATCTTCTTACAAGAAATGCACATGCTAAATATAAAAGCAGTACCTCTTACGATTTGAAAGGCTTATATTCAAATTTTCTACAAGAAGGTCAACGGCCAATGTAAAGGTCACCAGGTCAAAGATTTTTGTGTCAATGGAAAGGTTTTGATACAAGAAATACACATACTAAATATGAAAGCTTTACCTCTTATGATGTAAAGATATGACTAATATTAAAGTTTTTTGCCACAGACAGACAGATAAACGGACAGGCCAAAAACTATATACCCCCCGAATCTTCGATATTGGGGACAAAGAAATTATAATACCGTAGTTAGCTGTTTAGTGTACTATACTGTGTGGGTGATTAGATTTCGTGGAAGCTCAATTTTAGTTCATTTCGTCCTGACCCCATTCGATGAATTTTGACAACTCACAACGTAATGCATACGAGTAATATACGTATGCTTCAATCATTAAACATGCACAGATTCCATATCCATGAAACTTATCCCAATGAAACTGTAAAATCTTGGCAATCGAGGAAAGGTACCCACGAATTGAAATGATTCAGCAGCAGTATGTTTTTGTTTGTCAGGGATATGACACAGTAAGCAACATGGTTTGTATTTATCTGAAATGTGACACCATAAATAGCCTTACTGAACTTAAAGATCATTGCATTTACGAAAATTTGATATAAAAAAATGATATAAGATATTCACAGATCTGTCAACGATCTTATGACTAGTGATCTTACGTTAATCTGAGATATAAATATCATATTTCTAGTTGTTTTGTTCAACTCAGGGTTATAAATAATCTCGAAATAGAACGCCGATTTTTTTTTTCATCAGCTATTGAGGTATTTTCTGACGTCATCTCCATTTTTTAAGTTTTAAAATATGAAGAGGGATGGAATGAGGTTCCGCAAATTAAAAAGCTGTTTGGAGAATCTTTGGTATGAGTTTATACCAAAAAAAATTACGATTAAAACTTCAAATACATAAAAATTGCATTACCGGGTAGTGTATGCAATACACGCATATGTATAGAATATATATAACAAATCACATTACAGGAAAAACTGTCGAGAGTATAAGTTATGCGCTATGTTATGCACTATGTTAATTGAATATCCAAAATCCAATTCTTATTCTATTTGTCTAATACGTAGAGCAACGTTGACTTTAACCCACCCCTTCTAATATTAAAACAAAATCTGAAAAAAAGTTTGATCGTGCATCGGCAAAAAGAAGCTGAGTTTTGTTTTTAGATCGATTTCATGATGGAGATGTCATTGGATGACATTTGACGATAGCCAATTTAAATATGTAGTTATGGCAAGGAACAGTTCATCAGAAAAGTGATAAAAGATGAAAGAAACTTAAGTAAATAAAAAGTCATGAGAGATATTAATTTGATTTTTTAAAGGACTGGATGACATTTCGAATGTTATACAAAGATTTATAAAACGTGTTCCAGCGAGCCCGTTATATATTTCATACAGAACATGCTTTCAATAAAACCTGCGATTATTCCCTTATCTGATTTTCAATTTGTGTGTTCGTTTTAGCAATTTGCTTTTCAAGAACAAACCGTTTCTGTTGCGGGCTTTCTCAGAGTAGATACACACTGAGTGATTCTGAAGATCTGCATGTTGAACAGATTAAGCATTAGTGAAATAGCATCAGAGTTAGATAACGCAGACACCAAAATATAACCGCTTAAACTACATTAAAATCTGAAGAAAACAAATATATTGGAAATACTTCTTTTGATTAAGACTTGTGTACAATTAATATACCTCAAGGCAAGTTTTAATACTGACCATCAGATTCTATGTACGCTAAAAATACTTTTCGAGGATGGTGATTTTTATTTATTTTCTCTGAGACTGTAGACTATTTGATCAAGTGATGAAATACGTGGGCAAATTGTGTTTTGTCAACACGCGATCCTTTTGACTGTCTAGAGACAGTTTATGAATGACATTTTAACAGCGCTATTTACAAAACCCTATCAATGAAGTTAAGGATATAAAGAACAAGGTAACACCACAATTTTGTGGGGGGAAATAAATAGTATTTCATGAATGAAAGTGGGTTGTAAGCGGATAAGAAACCTATTCATACATGTACGTTTTTTCTTCATATGAAAGGACAATTTTTCTTGTAATCTGTGAATGGTGGCACCATGTATGCAAAATATTGCAATTAAAAGACACTTGATAAGTTTCGATTACAAAATCCTGATTCTTCTGGGATCTATAAATATCAAAATGAGGTCAGATCAACAGAGGGCAAGAAATCTCAGTGGAAATAGTAAATAAAATCAAGTTTCTCCTCTCCAGTCCGTGTGAAAGATAAGGTGATTACAATCAAAAGAATTAAATTAGGGTATATATCTGTCTGCATGCTAGTAGACAGTGGGAAGCAATTTTCCCCAGATATTTTCTAATGTCCCATAATCCAAGTGGTATTGAACTCACATGTGTAAACTAATTTTACTTACAGAATATAAATTACATAAAATGATATTAATCGATTGCCAGTAACTTTATCAGATATGTTGTCTAGTGAAATATTGTATTTCCCCCATGACGAAAAAGCAATAACTAATTCTACGTACAGTAATGCCATGTAATTTTGGTTTGTACTTTCCCCCAAAAAGTTTACTACAGTTGCTAATAATACCCAACACACTACAAAGATCAAAGACACCCCGCTAAGAAATCAAGGTTTTCAATGTATCTTTTATCGCAGATAATTTATATATATTTTTTTAAAAATCAATTTTGCAAGATTTGTGGTTTAGATACCTCAAGTATGTATTGTGTTTCTGGAAATTTGAGTCTGACGGCTAAACTTTATTCCCGAATCCGACAATCCCACGAAGCTTTATCACGACGAGAACTTCAAAGAATAAAATTAATGCAATTTTCTTTTATTCATTGATAATTCCGTCAGTGAGTTTGAAATACGAATGACCCGATAGATGCAACGTAAGTTTTCGAAAGAGCCCGAGTTATTTCCCTTTAGAGAACTCGCGTATACAGTAGTTCGCGAAATAATTTGTTTAGGTATCAGGGGACATTTTTTTTTTCTTGATTTGTTGTCAAACATGTGGGTAGGGATATACATCAAAGTAGTCAGGTTATGGCGAACCAATGAAAAAAAAATCATATTTCTCCTTTATGTCAATACTTGTATTTCATTTTGCTGTAGTTAATAATTTATGACCCTAAATTACGTGTAATCCATGCATACTGTTGCTGGTGCAAAACCATTCTCTGATCTATTACCTCTTTCTCTCTTTCTGTGCTTCTTAAAAATCTACATTTCGTATGGGGTCATCCACTTTCCCTCTCAGCTTCAAACCTTTTCCTGAACCATGTAAATTTTCATCTGAATTTCTTCAGCAACTGATCATGAACGTGACTTAGTTTCGTATTTGTATCCATCCATACGCTAGAAATCATGGTGACACCTACATGTTGCATATCAAGTATCACATTAAGCGTTCGACTACACTTGAAATGTATCTTATAGTTATTTTACATATTTTCACACATGTAATATCACTTGAGATATAGGATATTTCCATTTTTTTTTAAAAGTTTATGTCTTAGTTTCGTATTTGCACATACCCATATGGTTATTATTCATATGTTAGGAATCATGGTGACACTTACATGTTGCTCATCATGTTTCACATTAAGCACTCGACTACACTTTACATGTATCTTAAAATTATTTTACCCACTGTCACACATGTAATATCACGTCAAATATGGGGTGTTTTCTTTTTTTAAATTGACCGGGCCGGGCCTATAGTGCAAAACTGTCCCCTGGCACCTTACATACAGGAATGGGACATATACTCATCACTGTATAAATGGATGTACTCAGTAAGATTTATGACCCGAATTTGATCGATACACGATAAGTATTCAGAGAGTAATTAAATACATGAAATTCTTATTATGTCACGTTATTTTATGCGTGTACTTATCATATCTGGGACACAATATTGTTTTTATGTTTTCACTTTAGTAGAATACTTTCTTTCGATTGTATTTTGTATTTATTACATTTACATATTTAAACAAAAGCTGCTTTCAATACATTTTTATCGTCTTTCTCACTGACGGAAGGTACATTCTGTCCCACTTTAGCATTCAAAGTACTACTAAATATATCTCCTACACAGAAGAGCTTTAATCTCGAAACTAACGTAAAGCAAACCCCGAACTTCTGCTTAACTTGTATAGGAATCTGGTACTGACAGCTCATATGGTCTCAAGTCAGGCTGTACACCACCTACAGCTAAAAAACGATGCTGCTAATTACCAAATTATACCTAAAGGTCATAGGATACCCAAGATTTTGGATGCATCAAATGAAGTAGGATATTTTATTATTTAATCACATAACAATGTAAATCGGTCATTAATACATGAAATTCCCCAATGAAAGAGAACATTGGATTTCAACTTTTGGGCAATGCTTTCCATTGAATTTTCAAGCAAGTTTTGTAAATAATGTAAAAACAAAGGTAGTTTCATTGGAAAATTTGGTGGCAAATATGGGTTTGTTTCTAACTATATTAAAACATTTACAAATAGTTTTACAAAATGTTATAACATGGGGGGGGGGGTACTCTATGTCCTTAATTATAATATACCACTGAACCAAGTCTATAGAGTTGCCCAACCAGGTAACGTTCAATGATGGTCACCCTCCTCCCATAAGAGAGAGGACAACAAGTATTATTTTCTCTGATTTGAAATACACCTTGCTATTCATGCTACTATGCCAGACAAAGTAACAAACTTCCGTGTGAAAGTTTTATCGCAGCAACATGAGTAATCCAGTTTACTTTTGAATGCAAACGAAGGAAGCTTTTGTTAAATAACATAAACCTAGTTATTATTTTTATTTTCTTAGAGTTTAGAAAATGTTCAGTCTTTGGATCTCAAATTAATGTTAGATTAAAAATCGTCATATCTCGTCTTCAAAATTCGATATTAATTCCAATAAGTTTCATTTATTAGATGTTATCTATTATGGCTCATGTGAATTCAAGTGCACCGTGAAATATATTCATCAAAGAACATATCAAGTTGTCGGCGATCTGACATCGCAGTTGCAAACTTTGTTTACACTGTAAATCTCATTACATAATTCTTTACAAAAATCTCAAGGTCACAATGATACTTGATCATTCAATATTGACTGCAAAACACACATTAAATAAACAGCCTGCCGAGGTTCTGGAGGGAGCTTTTCCTTTTCTGCCCACTTGTTTTTACTTATTCGTTTTAAAATACATATTCTTCTTTCTTATTTTTTTTTTATCTCGATGTACTAAGGTCTTCCTTTGGATGTTTCGTAAAATGACCTTGATACACATTTTGGGTGGTCGGGGTAAACAAATGAAGAATACATGATGAGTTCACGTGTTTATTGGGGTACTCATTAAGAGGAATATGGCGCATTATGTGAAATTCAATGAATTGCTTTTATTACTAATCACTGGAATAAAATTGATTTAAACAGAGTTACTATACTCAATGAATAATTTTACAATTCTTTTTTGTACATATTATTTTTATTATTTGTGGTATAAGAGCTTAAAAATATCAATTTTAAGTTTCAGTCACTCGGCACACTTCGGCCATTTCCGTATCTACCTAAGAAAGAAAGGAAAATGAAAGAGGGGGAGTTTGCCGAGATTGAATGTATACCTAAAAGATCCCCGCAGGACTTCTATAAAGTAGCAAGCATCTTATAATACTTTTAAAAATTAAAAGCCCTGTCACTGTTATCGTCCTCTAAAGTGTTGTTCCGATAAAGCCAAAATTTCATTGTTTAAAACAACACAGTGGGTAGTTGCATTGGAATGATTGGCACATAAATAACAAATGAATACGTCTCGTCATCATGCTGGAAATAGATGAAAGAGTGCTGGATATATCTGGAAGACTGTTGGAAAAGGTGGAAGACTGCTGTAAATAACTAAAAGACTGCTGTAAATCGCTATATGACGACTGCAAATAGCTAGAAGACTGCTGTAAACAGTTACAAGACGGCTGTAAATAGCTAGAGGACTGCTGTAAATAGCTAGAAGACTGTTTTAAATAGCAAGTATACTGGTGCAAATAGCTAGAAGACTGCTGTAAATAACTAGAAGACGGCTGTAAAAGCTAGAAGACTGCTGTAAATTGCTAGAGGACAACTGCTAGAGCTACAGATGTTCTACTACAAATAATAATTTTTTATGAATTCATTCTTTCCATTCAGAAAAATCCACCGAACCTAAAAAAAAAAACCATTGTGAAAGTTTAATTCATGATATCAATTATGAAAGAAATCGTCAGTAGGTATTGAAATTCAATGCTTTACCTGCCTATGTCGTACAGGTAACACAAGATGTGGTTTGCTGGCGGATGACGTCTACGCACCAGATACCACACACCTACAGATACAATGCCTACGTCTGTAGACCGACTTTGTATTTTTTTCAAGGAATTCAGTGATAACATATTTTGAATTTTTTTGTGTATAGAAATGTCTGCATAAGCAAGAAATTGCACTTGCCAAGACATTATGCCGTGAAAAGAGTTAATCGAAAGTTTTTGTCCAATAATTACATGAATTTACGTATAAGGAGTGGGTTTATTTTTCATCTAATTCATGTACATGTCAATTGCTTTTATATCTCTTGCTTGTAAATTAAAACCGTAATGATGTTCGCGGTGGTTCTGATTGCAGATTCCCATGTTATGCTAAGTGATATTTATAGTTCATATCTTGCAAGGGGAGTGCATCCTGATACACACGACTATATAGTATATAATGAGCTTCGATCAATTACGGATTTAATTAGAAACGAGTGTTTTAATTAAGGGACGTACCACGACAAAAACGAGAGAGCGCAAAAAAGATCAGAGGAAAAGAGATGGAGAAAAACAATGCTGTTAATTATGATGCATCATAGCCTTTCACCTTATTCTTTAATGAATTTATTTAATATTATATGCCTTTGAGCAAAGTTTAAAGATGTTGCTATGAATTACTTGAATTAATGTATTAATCTATGTTTGTCCATCCTCTAAATATTCATGCCACTCTTTATATATTTATACTGTGTACAATTTCTCTTGTCAAAACATATTTTTTGTATTCATATGTTCTATGCTGATGAGCCATACGGCTTAAGGCCAATAAACAATACAATACAATACAATACAATACAAAACAAAACAATACAAAGATGTACATCATCACAGAGCTTTGGAAATGATTCGCCCCCCTCCGTATCTCTCACTAGGGTACTGTGCAAGGTCTATTGGTTGCCTTACACTGACCTCCAGAATCCTCACTGAAACCGCAATACTGCTTCATACTTTTATTCAGTTTGTGAGTCAAGTATTAATAGCTTACACATCGATAAGTTGTTTAGTCCTGTAATGGACTGAAATTGCTGATCTGCTGTCATACTTCACATGATGCGCTAATTAAAAAAAAAAACAAACAAAAATATAAAAAAAAAATATTTTATTTCTTGTATATTTGTACAGAATTTGTAGAAACTGTCCAATCAACGAGAGTGACGAGGATATCCAGAAACCAGTCATATATTTGCCATAAATAAATCGTTTTGTACACAATTAGTCGACCTTCTCTACATCTATCATTCCGTTTCTTGTGATCATTTTACTGTTGATTTATGTCATTTAAAAAGATTTGATGGTGAGTAGGTGGTAAATAAAACTCACCAATCCTATGTTATGTAACAATGAATATTTACCTGCAATCTAAAAAGGATTGCACCTTAGACGTCAAAGTAGACAGCACACCTATTATAACGGTCTGGAGCACAGGTCTGTGGACATGATCATATACCCGTCCCCTTCGTTTACAATAAATATCTAGGGAATAAATATAATCATTTTAATTTAATTACATTTAATTACTCCTTTTACTATACGTATGCACCATTAAATGTAAAAAATAAATAAATAAATAGAAAAAAAAAACCAAAAAACAAACAAAAAACAAAAAAACAAAAACCGAAGTTGCCATTATTTTGCAAAGACAAGAAATATTTGATGCTTATGCATTCATATTCGTCATACCATAAAACCCACCACAATAAAAAGAAACAAAAAAAAATGTTCAAATGTTCAATTCTATATATTCTTAAGGTTTTTTCTCTGATGCATGGTCTAGGAAATATAATAGTAGCCATATGCTTAGGCAAGCGATTTACACCTGTTCTCAATTCTAGGCTTCTCCTAACAATGTAATGACGGACGCACAGTTTGGTTTTAGACCTGATCACAGCACAGATAATGCAGTATATCTTAAACTTTGATAAAGAAATATTTACATAGAAAGCAGAGCCGATTATACATAATAAATTGCGTAACTTTCGTTTCAACATTGAAACACAAATATCAATCTATAATCACAACCACCTCGAGCCATCGAATCCACAATGAAGCTACTAATATACCTTTAATGTGGAAAGATACTTAACACTGTAAATGAGCTATGTCATTTATTCACAAAGTAAAAAAAAAATCTAAGTTGATCAAAGTGAATATAAACTGATGACTAGAAATGGTTGACCAGGGACTTCACAAAATATTACAAAATATGATGAGTATATACAGTGAGGAGAAGGCGTGATATGTACTTTGATAGTAGTGATATGTACACTGTACTTTGATAGAAGTGATATGTACACAGTACTTTGATAGTAGTGATATGTACACTGTACTTTAATAGTAGTGCCAATGATATGATTGTACATGTGTTCTTTAGTTTAACTACACGATTTTTTTTTACATAAAACATGTTTTCAAGCATTAGAAACAATTCCCGCAGTTTTTTTTATATAAAGTATCATTTACGTAAATTCAATGATTATTTGTGCAAGATCAGACTTCGTATTGAAACTGGAAGATACGTAGATGAACAAAGGCATACTAGGTTTATGAAAACTTTGCATTAAGTTAACAAAGAATATATAGTACATGTATTTTCACTTTGTACTTATAAATGGTCATTGTGTGATGATATGAGAATCCAGTATTTGACAGATGTCTCTAATGAATAAACGAACAATCGACATTACTCCCGGTTTATCACGGTAAATCTGACCGTGGTGATGATATTTAGCTACCACCGAGCCCCTCAACTAAAACCCAAAGACGAAGTAGTTTGTATGGGCAGTGGGTTGTCCATGAACAAGTATGTAATTAGACAATTTATGGAAACCTAATTTTACAAATGTAATAACTGTACGTGGAAAATATGTTCACTCACAAACAAGATAACATTGACTTGAATTGTAATGGAGACCGTTACAGATGTTCCACAAACATACCCTATTTAAAAAGTGGTGTCTTTGTGCTTTAGCACAACCAATCATCTTACAATTTAAGTTTCTGTAGCATGTACATAGGATATCAATATCTTTTTTATCCTTCATTCATGAGAGAGAATTCTGTACTTGACCATTAGCTAATCAAGTTTTAGCGGACGTGTTTGCGCGTGCGTGGAAGTGAGTTTTAACAAAACCTTCAGCAGAGACTCCTAAAACACATCTTCAACATAAATTCCAGAACTCTTAATTCAAACTCAAAAATGATATATATGAATACTCTATTTTAGATGTCAAAACTTATAAGGCAAGAGCACGCGAATTTGATTGAGGAATATTTGTTGACACTATCCATTGTATAGCGAAATATTCATTTTATCTTAGTCTTTAATAAGAAATTAGTTTCTTAGAACACCCCCGGAGAAAAATAATAATATCAACTAGTTCTAATTTTAACGGGCACTGTTAAGGATCGCCCTTCGCCTTTCAAAACGTGTGTCATTGTGCACAACCAATCATCTCATATTTCGCAAATTCTATGTTCGTTATAACGATCTAGTTTTGTCATTGGTTCAAATGCTGCCTGATGTTTTTATACCAATTGTTTAGCCGTTCTTTACACACTGATCCCCCCCCCCCCCACCCCACCCAGATGCATGGTCTGAGGAAGTGTAACCAAATGGTTAGGCAAGCGAACGCCTGTTCTCAATTCTAGGCTTCTTCTAACAATGTAATAATGGACGCACAGTTTGGTTTTAGACCTGGTCACAACACAGATAATGCAGTATATCTTAAACTTTGATAAAGAAATATTTACATTGAAAGCGGACGCGATTATACATAATAAATTGCGTAAATTTTGTTTTAACATTGAAACATAAATATCAATTTATGATCACTACTATCTCGAGCCATCGAAGCCATGATAATGCTACTTTTGTGCCTTTAATGTGGAAAGATAACACTGTAAATGAGCTAATGCCACTTGAAAGACATTAAATAACGAAGTTGAACAATGTGAATACAAACAAATGACTAGAAATAGTTGACCAGCTAAACAAAAGCATACTTGGTTATGAAAAACTGCATAAATTAACAAATGATATTTCACTCTGTAATCAAATGATCGTTGGTGATGATAGGAGGATGCAGTATCTGATGGGTGTCTCTAACGAGACTTTATCCTCGGTTTATCGTGGTGAATCTGACTGTGGTGATAATTTGCGGCTACCACGGACCCCCTACTAAAATCCAAATACGAAATAGTTTGTTTGGGCACTGAGTTAGACGCATCCAAATTACAATTGTCACAATCTGCTCATTCAAATGCAAATCATCTATGCAAGTGTTAGTGCACTTATGTAATTAGACAATGTATGGTATTCCAAATGTAATAATTATGGAAATATCTGTACATTCATAAATAAAACAACATAATTAATGCATACAACAATATATCACGTGTAAACTTCCCCTGGATGTAATCGTAGCACTTGCTAATCGATTTCTGGTAATTGAACCTTTGTCTTATCAGTCTGTGACACAGGTAGTGTAAGGAGAAGAGAAATCTTCTGTATCATATGAGTAATGCATTGCATGGTACAACAACAGTAACGTTTCACATGCAGAAAACAATTTGATATGATGATGTCTACCGTACAGAAGTGCGGGGAAGACAGGTGTAGTTATATAGGTTATAGAACAGGTTGGTTGGTTGTATATTGTTTAACGTCCCGCTCGTAATTATTTCACTAATATGCAGACGTCACCATAGCCGGTGAAGGGCTGCAAACTCGGCGTGTACAGCCTTTGAGTAGGGAGCGCTCTTTACACCTGCTGTGACACGTGATTCTCGAGCGGACGTTAAACAATATTGTAACGGTCCGAGCCTCCCTGATTCAGAACTTTACTTGTTATAAACTTCTCCCATTGTTATATGGATTTTGTTGTGAATTTATTAAACTCACTTGTTCGTTGTTTTGCCTTAAAAATTCATTTTCTAGTCAATTATAAACATTATTGTGACTACAAGAACTGTAGTGTTCATTCGGGCAAACTGCGCATGACATGAGAATATTGTGAACACTTAACCCGACATTTCAATGACTTAAATATTTGTACATCGATTATTAACGAAACCAGTGAACTATAACTAAGGGTTTTAATCATTCAATTGTTGTATATTATCGAAATAATGTTATATCTTGTTTAAGTCCACATATTGAACAATTTATGCAACGTTGTTCCGTTTGCAGTTACGCGTCTGCGCAAAAAGTAATCAACAAAACACCATAGTATAATCTACTCACAACCCATCAGTCATTTTATTCCTAATTTCAGAGAGCAGAGAGTTCATTAGTTCATTATATATATATATATATATATATATATATATATATATATATATGTGTGTGTGTGTGTGTGTGTGTGTATGTATATACTATTTATAATATAAATAGCAAAACTTTTATAAAAACAATTATTACTCAAGTTACATACATGTAATGCCACATAATACGAAAATACCTGTTGTAACATTATATGTGCATTAATATTCAATGGTGAAAGTAGAAAAGAAAGAGAAAATTAGGTCTATATATACAGGTATCACATATACTTGTACACAAACAAACTAGATAAACACATGCTGTTAACAGTATATTGTGAAATGGCAAGTACTTTAGCTAATAATTTGCGTAAATAAGTGTGAGTTGTTTTTCGTACACTCTAGTTATAGGGGTCAATGGAGATTTGTCGAGTAAGTTCCTCGACAAGTTCCTTGACGAAAGTCAAAACTGAACTGTTGAGAACAGACGATTATTTATTGTTCCATGTAACTCTTGATAATTTCAATATGCAGGCGTTCTGTTGTTGTTGCTTTTTTCAGCCTTTGCAGTTTAGTTTTAGTGCTAGTTTGCATATTTTTTTATTTGGTTAGTTTTCATTTCTATGTAAATATTTTATCGTCCTGAAAATGGGACAGGTCGTCCTGAAAATGGGACAGGTCGTCCCGAAAATTCGACAATTTCATATTATTCGTGTCGTTGGTCATATTTAGTGCTTTATAAATTCTTATTGATTTACTTTGTATCTATATTCAGATTTCTCTCTCTCTCTCTCTCTCTCTCTCTCTCTCTCTCTCTCTCTCTCTCTCTCTCTCTCTAAAATATTATAAACATAGTCATAACTTTTGTTTGAACTATACAAAATCTAGATACATTATGCACTTCAAACTTGGTGAACTGATTTCGTAAGGTCAAGACTATGTTACTGAGACGGTTCAAGGCCATTCTATAAGGTTAAGCTTGGATTTTCCATATCTAGAATAGAACGTGGGCGGAGCATGATACTCCGTGTCATAAATCACTCCAGACAATGGAATTGATGGGGCTGTACCAGAAAACCACAGTCACACTAACAGCTCGTCGGCTGTTGGACATTAGTAATAAATGTATTACATATTTTACATATCTCTGTACGCTACTTCTTCATTAAAACCATACAGGCACTTATAATTTTTGTAAACGTGCTTATGAAGCATAATTCACTCTCCAAGATGTAAACTGATCTGTAGCGAGTCTGAAGTCCATGTACGATGAATGAAGTTGTGATTAGTCAAATCATCACTATCTTTAAAGCTGACGTTTTTGTTGAACTGTATCGTCTCTCGTTAGTTAATAAATCCCCATAACCTTAATCCCCCCGTTTCACAAGAATGTTCATGTTTTGAATGCTACTTACCATTTACTAAATTGTCAGAAATGTTAGGGTTATTGTCTACATTTTTTAAAGGGATGAAGTGGATTGTTGTATCGATGTCAGATTTCTGACAAATTCTGAGATTTCATTTTTTTTCCTAATATATTTTGTTTGTGATGAACTTTTAACTTATACACGATTGAACCTTGTGATCAAATATTACTGAACCCTTTGAGTTGAAACAAGTTCCATGGGAGATCTACATTACCTTTAATTACTGTGAGTATCAGCAAGATTAAATACTGGATTTTAAGGTCATTTACCTCCAAAAAAATTTATGACTACTGGGTTAATTTGATGAGCTAACACCACAAAGCTTATTTTTTTGTGCTAAAATGCTTAAGATCACTGTACCGTTATTTTGGGGTGATCGAATATTCTTTTTGTGAGATAGGCCGTGTAAGCACAAAGTAAGAAGAATACATGATTAAATTTTCCTCTCCTAGAAACTTTCTTTTAGAATGAATTGCACGTCAGTTTTACTTGTGCCGCACAGATCAAATGCATGTGAGAATTGAGGCAAATCTAAAAAATTTAATATCAATAAATTTCTTACACATTTTCCCAGTATACTTGTGTCCAAACTTACTTTCAAATATTCATTAAAACCCCATGCAACCTGAAAACTCACAGCTTTAAATCATTTCGTTTGTTAAGATTGTTGACTTTAAATTTTTGATACAACAATGAAAGAATTCTGCGATATAAGGCCTCAATCGTCCGCAGATTTTTCTGCATCGTAAATTGCAGGATTTTATAAGGGGTGGATCTGTAGCTCACTGGTCTGTCCCAATATTTTGCCAGAGAGCTACGGACCTGCATCTTTCGTTACCTTGAATAAAATCGTCAAACCAATAGCACGAATTATTAATCCTCGCACTCGAATAACTAATTAATTTCCCTCTCTTGAAATCCGTACCCTTGGTCTTAGAAATCTTATCTGATTTATCGCTTTTTACTACTTTTACAACAATAACTAAGAACTTCTTAGTTGTTCCAGAGACTACCGCTCTGGGTTCGGGCCACATCTATTTGGAAGGATAACCCTGCGTTATACAATTGTTCAGTCATAGATTCCGGCCAAATATAGGGCAACAACCAACAAGTGTCCAAATTTTGCAGCAATAAAAAACGAATCAAGTGGAAGTTGAGGCAAATGGGTCTCTTTTCTAATCACTGATTATCAGTCTGTGTGCATGGATTGGCGATCTGTAGGAACTGTTGATGGTGAAGACTGAAGGTGTTACATTGATTGAAAATAAGAATGCACTTCTGCCTGAAGTGAACATAAAATGATACAAGGTTTCATACCTTGTTAGCACTCTGGTATATCGCCATGTTTGTAGCACATTTTTTACCAACATTTTTGCCTTTGTTTTATCATTTTTATACTGGGAGGCAACGTGTACTTGATGTATGTTTGTGATCTGTCCAGTTTTTGGGGTTTTTTTGTGACTAGATGGTTTGTTTTATACTGTATGTGTTCGGATTGACCTTCCGATATTTTTATACGATGCTTGAATTTCGTCATTTCATATACATGTATTCACAAGAAGTCAACCTGACGCAAGCGTCAAAGGCATCAGGCCGCAGAAGATACAAAAGAAATTATATTCTATACATGTAATTTATTTATTTATCTTAGATCGGACCACACTGACGAAATGCATTTTGCACGTACCTCCCATCAGGATGAAGAGTTAATTGTGAAGTCATATTTTAATTTAGACATTTTGATTGCTGTAATAAGCAAAATTCGTTAGTAAAAATAACTTTACGTAGATTGATTGGTTATATATTGCTTAACGTCCAACTCGAGAATTTTTCACTCATATGGAGATGTCACCATTGCCGGTGGAGGGCTGCAAAATTTAGACCTATGCTCGGCGATCAGGGCCCTTGAGCAGGGAGCGATCTTTATCGTGCCACACCTGCTGTGACACGGGACCTCAGTTTCTTCGGTCTCATCCAAAGGACTGCCCCATTCAGTCGCCTCTTACGACAAGCAAGGGGTACTGAGGATCTTAAGGATAATGACTTTAAAAGGAGTTTTCATGCACTTGTCTGGACTCAACTCTCCTTATTTTCTCAAGACCACTACGAAATATTACTAGTTGTGTGAATCTGCAAAAGTAGTCTTGAATCCACAAAACACTGCACACCCTTTTTCATTTCATATGAATAAAATAAACTGAACCCGAAACAAACGCAGTACAAATTGTTTGTTGCATTTTAACTCTAATTTTAAGTACGCTTGATTTACATCCAGAGATTATAACGTAATATTAACAATAACTTCAATATTCGATTAAGTAGTTATATTACATCAATTTGAAGAAAATCATGAAAAATTCATTAAACGTTAGTCCCGCAGAAAACGCTCTTGCGCGGCCTGTAACAATGAACACGAACTACTTTTGATGTCTGGAAAATAATAATAATAATAGTAATAATAAAATAAAAATATAAAATAAAATAAATGGTAGTAAATTATTTTAAGTAAAGTTCTTGTTTAATTAATAACCTTCTTGAACCTCTCATATTGTTGATGGTGAGCAAACTGTCAAGTAATTTTTCCTAAAGGGGGCCTCTAGTGTGTAACATCTAACCAATCAGTGCCCAGCTTATTCATTATTCTTTCTTTCGTGTTGACAGTGGCTGCCATTTTTCCTGCGCTACCCAAATTTGTTTTGACCAGATATAGATTGACCCCTAGGGTCTTATGCTGGAGAATATTTTCAAGCCATAAAATCAACAACAAAAAATCATTTGCCATCCCCTAACTCCCCCAATAGAAAAAAAACCCTAATTAAAATCAATTAAATTGATCGTGTTTTGTTCAAACTAAACCACGGGACCTATGGTGGGGTAGGCGAGTATTGTTATGATTAGACCTTCTAATTACCACTTTGTTGTTTTACGTCTGTTCGAGATGTATTTATACAGGAACATCACCTGCTGTATATTTAAGGTGAAGTACCCTAAATTTTGACCAATACATATGGTGCTAAAAGTCGTTATTTGAGGGTTCTTTGTAATAGGAGGCCTTTGTTTTGAACATCTCCTACTCAGTGAGGAAATAGTAAAGGAACAGTTACTATCTACTAGCACCCTAAGCGTCTCGGATGACGTAACCGACGGGGATTGAACTGAATCAATACATTAACATTACAACGCATTACTTATGATATTATCGTTAAATATTTTTTCAAATTAATTAGTTTAAATTACAAATGTTAATCTGTATTCACAAATCTTTTTTTTTTAATTACATGTTTGTATTTTGCACTTATATGTACTTAGTAATAAAATAAATTTAAAATAGGCAATTTAATACATTTAACAACTCAACACAAGCTCTGTAGAGACCTCTAACAGACTGTTATGTATAATAATTTGAAACGCTACATTACACCAGTTAGTAAATGGAATTTCAAATTATAAACCAGCACTGGGGCTTATTTGCTCTGCATCACGTATAACTGATGTACTGTATATACTAATACTCGTATATACCGTATTAAACGGTGCATGTATTTACTTCGATGTTGGAAACCAGACCAAAACTTTACCAGTATTATTGATAAACTATGAAAATAATAATATATATGACAATATTTTGACATATTATTGACTGGTATTAACAAAGTACTGGTCTATTGAATTCAAGGTCAAAACTGTAAATTTATTGAAGGATTGACGTTTACAGTAGATTTAAACGCAAGCGTGCGGGAAAGGTCAAAAAGGAAAAGGGTTTTGTTTACTATATATATGTAGTTGTATTGAAAGGGATTTATATTGAACATGATAACTCTCCTTAATACGTCCACTGTTCAAAGTGGTTCTCCCTACCCCGTGTCTTTATATGTACCGTCAACGTTCAGTGTGCAAAGTCACGTGATCATGCATATTTTGAAATGGGGCGATTGTTAATGAATGAATAAATAGGATATTAGGTTGATTGCTTTTGAATTCGATTGAGTCACTGCATGTGTTGGCACGATAAGGAACTCTCATTGCTATGGTCATATGTGGGTCAAATTTTGTATCTCTTCAGCAACGGTTGATGACGCCTCTATATTAAAAAAAATCTCGAATGGGACGTTTAGCAATATACAAACAAAGTAAACAAATTGTGTTAGCATTAGAGGCCACTTCACGAGCGGTCATGGCTTCACATTATATCCATGTGTCCGAATGCCAGTCCGTGAGAACTGAATAGAGCGATCTATTTAAATGGATTTTCAATCCGAAGAGACGGTTTGCCAGGATAGAAGAATTCATTTTTTTTCATACTTTTTTATCATAAAGAAAAACATGTCTCTTCGTGTATTTGACTTTCGCACAGTTGCAATGTGTGGCAGGTACCTGGTTTTGTGCACAGCAGAGCAAAAGTAGAAAAAAATTGAGGTAATTCTATCAGAATTGGTGAAGGCACACTTTAAATAAAGTTTGAACATGTATGACACATTGCTTGAACTCATGGACAAGTTTTCCAAATTATACATGGTTCTTATCTTTTATGACGTGTCAAAATGTCACGAAATATGCAATCTGTAGGGAATTGTCTTATCTATCTAGACTTCTACAAAATGTTTTCGCTCTCAGAGTGCAGTCTTATCTGTAATGTTGAATGAGTTTTTGTGTTTCTTTTATTCTTAGAAAAGATAAAACAGTTCTTTTTTGGGAAAGATATCTAGGATTAATGTTTATTCTAGAACACAGGGGGGCCTGTAATAAAAAAAAATTAGTTTATTTGTCAATGATTTGAAAAATTTGATAGGAAAGCGTAATTAGATATATCTTAAAGCATACACGTAATAAATTAGATTTAGAAAGTACATATGTATATAAATTGTACATGTAACTCAGAATTTTAAAAATGTGTAGGGGTTGTCTTTGACATTAAAAATCCAATTTATTTATATGTAAAAGCTAAACACTATATCACGTAACTAATGTGAAATGTATCGGCACACAAAAGTGTATTGAACGTTTTTCATTAAGCATTGTTTCCCCTTTCCAAATATAAACGCCGAAATGCATCTAAACCTAGGCAAACAATCTCCTTGCGCCCCCCCCCCCCCCCCCCCCCCCCCAACCACCACCACCACCACCACTTATCGCTTGGAAAAAGGTTACACACACTTCGAGATTTTCTGTAACTCCTTAACTCCTTTTGAAGTTCTTGATACACGTGATGGATAACACAATTTAATTCAAGTTATTTCGGGTTTCAAAGAATTATCTCCCCTTCTTGAAAAAATGAGAAATTTTGCCGAAGATTTCGTTTGGTGACATACACTTTTCTTTATAGAATTTGATGAACAATTATTCTATGCATCTGTTCACCTTTGTTTTGTTTTATTTTACATGGCAAGCCATGTATTGTCCATAGTGTTTAATGATAATTAATTAGACAATATTTTCAAACTACGAGAACAGATTATTTTTCAAAAATTTCCTAGTGAATCATTTTCTTTGTTGACACCCTTTATGTAGATTCCCTTTATTGAGAACTAATTTGGATACTTTAGCTGCTTGTTTGTGTTTTATTTCAAGTGCATTGGAGAATGTGATTGACTTTAATTTTATCATTAGAGATGAACATGTAGTTAAGATATGAATCTATTTAATTTTCTCGGAAAGGGCAATGTTACAAAATGGACTTCTTTTCATCAAAAAATGCAAGAATAGTTGGAAACTAAAGATGTCATATCTCAGAATCACTAATACATATACATAGGTTTCTCTATAAAAATATTATGATAAGATACCCGTACATACACCCTTTGTCAAAATAAACTTTGCTTTAAAAAAAGAGGGGGGGGGGGGGGCAAATTAGCCTCATAACGTACATAATCCTTTTTGAATTATTTTACACGACTACATGCATTTACATGATTAATATTCAAAATTTTAAGATATTCAAAATTATTTAAAAACCAACCAACGCGGAGCTAATAACAACATAGAATTCCTCAATTTTTTCCCCCACATTATGCAAGTAAACAGGACATTGCAACTGGTTATACAATTCGTTACTGAGTTACTGGAATTCTTTGAAAGTGCATATACTAGGACGGGTATTTTTTTTTTAAACCAAAATAATGAAAATGAAATACATTTCAGCGGACAATCACACTAGCCATATTGAATCTTGCCACGTAAGGTAGAAAAAAGTACTTCCCATTATGTATACCACACACACACACACACAATTAAGGGGGGATACTAGTATTTAGACATAAGATATCACGACCTAATGTAATGAAGTAAATTTTGTCAGCCTTTGTCAAACCAAAATGTGGCAACTGTAAGAAGCCTTTTAATTAATTTATTTCACCAATCTTTAAGACTGTGCATTTCACGTACTCGTGTTTCGTTTCTTTTCTCATGTATACCTTACGTATTGTTACCCCTATTTCACCATGTTATATGTTTAGGCCATTTACATGTATATGAAGCTCTGATGACTTGTAGCGTATATTGTAAATTAATATTGCCTGTACCTAATGTATCATCTTAAAACATGGTTTTGGAGGAGTGGTCTTCCCTTAGTTAAATAAACTAACACTGTGTAAATATTATCTGGCCTACAGGTCTGCTTTGTTTGCATATAATAAAGTAATAATTCTCATGTACTTCAGCCTGACTGGTGATTGTTTGAATGCAATGTTAAATATTTAAATATATCAATGAAGAAGAACGTTCTTTTCCACCATGGTCTTTAATGAAATATTTTATCTAAGCTGCGAATCTCCCCACAATGCAGGCTACAAATTGAATTAATAAAACTCACCTGTTTTACGATCCTCGGTTATAAGACTTGGTTGAAAATATTTACAGAAAGTGCATGATGTTAAACTTTTGTTTTGTTTTACGTTTTGCTCTGGGATTTCCACTCGCAAGCGTCGTGATATACTTACTAATAAAACAAGGCAAGCATTTATGTGTTTTAAATAAATTGCAAGGTGCGTCTGACCCTGAAAGGTACATCCCTGCTGTACTGGTGATAGATTATTGAATAGAACATTCTGATGTTTGTGTGTATTATCCTTTCTGTTTCAATTACTGATCGCCATCTACACATTTTTTTCTAAGATAGTATCCCTTTTAACTCAGCCGGAAGGCTTTTGTTATTCCATTGTTTCGTGTTCCTTACATTTGATTGATAAATTTCCATTTGGATCACTGCATGTGATATACATGGTTCACACTATTTGTACTGCTTTCCTCCATCATGCATAGCTACATGTAACCCTCATTATAGATTATGTCAGCAAAGAAGTTGTGGTTTGTAACGCCATGTTCATTGAAAACGTTTTTTACCTTTTAAATGAAAGCAGATTGTCGTGAGTGTAACTCAAAACTCCTAAAATTACGATACAGATAATTATACAGGTCTGATGCATTCCATGCGACCCCATTTTCTAAAATGTATATGTACTGCATGAACTTGATATTGAACAGACGTTTCCACAAAACATGAACTTGATACTGTACAGCGGTTTCCACAAAACATGAACTTGATACTGTACAGCGGTTTCCACAAAGCATGAACTTGATACTGTACAGCGGTTTCCACAAAGCATGAACTTGATAGTGTACAGCGGTTTCCACAAAGCATGAACTTGATACTGTACAGCGGTTTCCACAAAGCATGAACTTGATACTGTACAGCGGTTTCCACAAAGCATGAACTTGATAGTGTACAGCGGTTTCCACAAAGCATGAACTTGATAGTGTACAGCGGTTTCCACAAAGCATGAACTTGATACTGTACAGCGGTTTCCACAAAGCATGAACTTGATACTGTACAGCGGTTTCCACAAAGCATGAACTTGATAGTGTACAGCGGTTTCCACAAAGCATGAACTTGATACTGTACAGTGGTTTCCACAAAGCATGAACTTGATACTGTACAGCGGTTTCCACAAAGCATGAACTTGATACTGTACAGCGGTTTCCACAAAGCACGGGCTTGATACTGTAGAGAGTTTTCCACAAAGCATGAAATTAATACCGTACAGAGGTTTCCACAAAGCATGAAATTGATACTGTACAGAGGTTTCCACAAAAAAAGTTTGCGTTAAACCTAAAATTCTCTGCATCTTGTGCTTTAAAAATTTAGTAATACTTCAATTAGGAATATGAGGGCTTCATAAAAAATATCTGTTTCCCAACATAACGTTTAAATATTGATATACCACATGTATAACTTAAATTTTTAACCGTTTTCTCTGTGATAATCATTAGAAGTTCCAGTGTTTTAATTTGCACCATATACTAGGTCAAAATAAATGTGTAAAGAATGACTTAACTATTGGTGGTTTGATCCAATGACAGGTTGTACTGGCAAACTACATCGTTATAACGACCATAGAATTTGCGAAGTGCTGACTTTAAATGAGACTGTTGAAAACCCTGTAACGTCAACTTGTTTGTCAGTAGCCTGTCTTTCTCGATTTAATAATTGATCATACGCACAACAAGCTCCTGTGTATCGAATCATTTGAGAGACATAAACACCGTATGCAGTTGATAATGGAATATTGCTTCTTAAATATGAAGTTGACGATGGAGAAGCTGAATCATCCCGTTTGTCATAAAGTTGAGTTGTTAGTTTGTCATTAACATCTATGTTCAATAAAATATCTAAATACAAAGGTGGATGACTGTGGTGTCTTTTATCTCGAGTTCACTGGGATATATCGAATCGACATGAAATTATCATTATTATAGATAAACGTCGTTGATATATCTAATGTCGAGTTGAAAGCCATAGCTAGACATTTTTTTCTTCTCATGTAGAAGCTTTTAAATAAATTCTGCCTCCTAAGAAAATAAAAACAGGTCAGCTTACAAAGGAGCACAATCCGTGCACATGGGAACTCCAGCAGATTGTTGGAAGACTTGATCAACATCTTTATATCAAATCAAATATATAACTATAAAAACATTTATTGTCTTTTTGTCCAGTAAATATTTGCTAGAGACGATGATCGCTCCCCATAACAATTTTAAAAAGATGTTGATAATCACTATTTGGTGACTTACGCATTGGTTGGAAGAGTCCATTTTGTACAAACTTCGTACTTCAGGTGAAAGTAATTCATTCGAGGCGCCTTTCTCGAGTTTGTCGGAAAATAGAGAAGTTGTGATTGCCCAGCCGCATGGATTCTAAGGTCAAAATTCTCTTTCATTCTAAATTTCCATAAAAACCACATCCTTGCGAACAGAACATGACTCATATTTTTAAGGTGACAATTTCAACGGCTGAAAGACTCGCTACTTGCCTAAAACAATGCATTCGCGCACATGTACTGAAATTAATGAAGATTCTATATACGTGTGGAAAAAAATAATTTGCATTATATTTACATTAACTTCCAGAACCCGTGCAAAAGTTCACCTTTTGATGTATAGTATGCTTCTTTAATATTTCTTTCAAATGTTGTTAGTAAAGACGGAAAGTTTTTTTGTTTCTTCCCTTTACTCAAATTTAACCGTTTGTCCAGAACGCATTTTTAGAAACAAGGGACGTACCTTTTATTTACTGTGTACTTTTTTGAAGTATGATTTTGTGCAAATATAATATTGCTACGCTGGAGGGATTGTGAAGATGTATGTCTTTGTTTTACTGTGGTACAGCATAAATACCAGACGTCAGTAAAGTTTAAGAACCCAATGTACCTTAATTTGTTTAGGGTAATCAACATTCGTATTTGATATCAAACAACCTTGTGCTAATTTTTAACAGGTATAAATTAAGTTTCCGGTCCTATTGTTTGTATCTTATATTCAGTGATGATATTATAAAACATTGGAAGTCTGTCATATTAGGATTAGAACTATAAAATTTTGACTTTATTTTAAGTAATGACTCTATAAAACGATATGTCCGTCAGTGTTTACAGCCGATTCCCCTTAATTAAGATGCGGTCCAGCTCTCGCTGTGTCCCCCACTTCCTCACAGTACTCAAACTTTTAATCCAATTCTTCCCGTTAGTACTTTTTAAAACCCAACAAATCTCTTTTCTGTTCAGCAAATAGGTGACAGCCTTTCCTCAGTGCAAGAATGTAAGGAGTTTTCTTCAATCCAATAGTGTCTGTATTGTGAAAACTGTTCACGGTCCCATTGAAATAGACTAGATCTTTGTCTCACATAGGTGTGCTATGCTTTACACATTTTTTCCCATAGATCAACACTCTTGTATGAATGAAAAGCAGGTTGAACTTTTGGCATTGTTAAATGAGAAACACATTTTAAAAGACTGTTATCTACTATGCTTTAAGCGTACTGCAATTCAGCAAATCAATGGCCAAAATCCAGGTACCCAAACTTTGTCAGAATGTCGGTTGTCTTGTATTTTATGTAGGTTCTCAGTTTAAAGGAGCGTTGGCCGAGATTGTATACATAACATGAATGCCTATTTAAAGGGATAGGGCAACCTACATAGAAATAAAACAGACATGAACTTGCTGACTATTTTCTTATCATGAAATGATAGGAAACGTGGAATTAAAACTCGTACAGAGGAGAGATTATTACATAACTTTCACTATGTATAAATATATAAAAACCGCTTGGTTTCGACAAATGTAATTTTTGTTTTGCAGTTATTTTCTATACAAGTCCCATCTGTTTAAACTCAGTTTGATGATTGGATTTCGAATCATCTTCAAATCATTTTGGGTAGTACGTATTTGACACGATTCAGAAAGCCTTGATGGTTCATGTACTTGGCATTATACTTGATGGTTCATGTAGTTGGCATTATACTTGATGGTTCATGTAGTTGGCATTACACTTGATGGTTCATGTAGTTGGCATTACACTTGATGGTTCATGTAGTTGGCATTACACTTGATGGTTCATGTAGTTGGCATTATACTTGATGGTTCATGTAGTTGGCATTACACTTGATGGTTCATGTAGTTGGCATTACACTTGATGGTTCATGTAGTTGGCATTACACTTGATGGTTCATGTAGTTGGCATTACACTTGATGGTTCATGTAGTTGGCATTATACTTAATGGTTCATGTAGTTGGCATTATACTTGATGGTTCATGTAGTTGGCATTACACTTGATGGTTCATGTAGTTGGCATTATACTTGATGGTTCATGTAGTTGGCATTACACTTGATGGTTCATGTAGTTGGCATTACACTTGATGGTTCATGTAGTTGGCATTATACTTGATGGTTCATGTAGTTGGCATTATACTTAATGGTTCATGTAGTTGGCATTATACTTGATGGTTCATGTAGTTGGCATTATATTGTCCCTGTAAGCGAGAAAGTATGCTTTGATTCCAAGTTGTAATAAAAAAAAATTTAATCAATAAATGACTGCACTTACATGCGCTTACTTCAATTGCGCTATGCCTTCTCAGAGAGAGAGAGAGAGAGAGACAGAGAGAGTCAGTCACGGGACATTCACAGGGAACAGATGAAGCAGTCACGTGAACCCTTAACTTCGTCTAAGTCAATATCTATCAATTCTCTTTAACAATATTTATCCTGAATCCTTTTTCCTTTGCGTTTTTTGTTTTCCAATTTTTCCCCTTTGCATTGAGAGTGGAGAGTCAGACGAGTCAATCCTTCGAAACTCCAGGTAATGAGGTATTAAATGACAGACTTGTGCAAATAATGAATATATACCCGCTATGTTTATTTCGAGTGTTTACATTGATTACATTTCATGCAGAATACACAAAATCTATACACCCCCAGATTTATTTATTCGTTTTATCTTCACTACATTGCTGAACTACTGTATTGATTCGATGGGGGGGGGGGGGGGGGGGGGGTACCTTACGTATTTTTATTTTCGACTAATGCTGTAATAATCTACTATTCATTTGTTATTATGTAAAATAGAACAGTGATGCTTTCTGAAATCGGGTGCTTATCTGCATCTCATAGTTTATTATTTTCACACTGCTGTCCAAAGTTCTGATGATTTAGATCCAAACTTTATACTTCATCATATTCTGCACTTATAGCTAGTCATAGTGTGTCTGTGAAGTTAAACTTAAAGGGGCATGGACACAACTTGAGATGAAGATTTTCAAATTTTATTTTTCCATATCATTGTTTACAATACTTAACCAAGGAATTTCTAATGGTCAGCAGAACTTTGAATGTCAGTTGTCGAGTTACATGAGAGATACAGAGCTTTCAATTCTTTGTTACGTAAACAAGACTCGTGCCTCGTTTTCGTTTACATATAGGTTGCTTAATAGAAAATATCATGTTTAAAGCAAAAGGAGACAGAATATGATTAATTATGTTTGAAATTAACTTGTAAATTGAAAGATCTGCTTTAAACGAAACTTTTAATAGTATATTTAACTTATGTAAACAAAAACATGACATGAACCTTGTTTCCATAACAAAGAATTGTGAGCTCTGTATTTCTCATGTAACTTGACAACTGACATTTAAATTTTTGCTGACCATTAGAAATAAGTTAGCTAAGTATTGTAAACATTGAAAATGGAAAAATAAAATTTGAAAATTTTTTAAAGCTCAAATCGTGTCCATGCTCTTTTAATTGCTTTGTCATGATATTTGGTGTATTATAAACACACATTGCTGATAATTTACTGTCGTAACAAGTTTTCTTTCAAATTATCTATTGTAGGTTATTACCTTTATTTCTTCTGAATAAGTGGGCAGTGGAATTAGCATACATCTCGTCACTCCTTGACTTAGTATCATGTTACATATACCGGAAGTCATTAATCTTAGACATTTGTCACCAATTTCTGCGAATTTGTTGAGTTGGTTTTTTATTTATTTATTTATTTATTTATTTTTGGTTTTTTTGTTTTGTATTGTTTGTTTTTGTTTTATGATACTTAGAGGTTATATAACCAATATTTTACGGAAGCCATTTGGACAACGCTCGAAAAATAGTTTATCATGCGCCCACCAGAATAAGCAACCGCTAAAAATCTTTCTTTTTTTTTTTAGCGTATCACCAATGGGCTTCCATAAGATTTCTATTTATGTTACATAACAATTGGACAATAATACTTGTAGTTTAACGGAAACAGTTTAATAGTAGTATTCATGTCGGAGAATTCGTGGTTCCTTCACCAGGAAATATACAAGAACTGTGCAGCCCTGCACTACAGTCTCCCCTCGAAATCCTGTTTTTACTTATCTGAAAATTTTCAAGGCTATTCAATCTTTTCTATATTTTCTAAAAATCCTTTTAATACTTAACTTTATATCCATAATTCTAAAAAAAAAAGTTCATTTGAAGAAAGTATAATATACAGTAATACTACCTCTGTCTTCGTATTTTTTGTAAACTACTGATGTTGTATGGCAATCTTATTGTATTGGGAGAGGGCTATCTGACATTTTTGAATTTGCGCCTAATCGTATTGATGTTTTGTCAATAAAATAGTTAAGCTATATCGCTCGGATTGACTATCTTGCATACCATCAATTGTTCAGTGAATACCGATTTCTCATGACGAATCCCTCGATGTGAGGCTTTTGTTATCATCATACACTGCCAGTGGTAGATTCTGAGAGAGATTCTCCAAAATTTAATGCAAGTATGTAACTTTTTCTTATTCAAATCTAAATAAAGAAATACTGTGAGGTTATGTCTGCAAGTAGTACTTGTACGCAATTAAAATATATATATAAAGTGTTAATGTGAATTCAACTCCTCAACATTATCTTGATAATATAGCGCACTGAAGATGAATCGTATTCCGCCTTGGATACATCACACTACGCCCTAAGATACATACAGAACAATGCATGGCAAAATATGTATCGCTCTTCATATCAACCCGAAACTCCAATATTAGCCCCGAAGGCCCTCGGGCTGATATTGGTCAAGGGTTGATATGGGGTGTGATAAAGAACTGTTTTTACTATATATTTGAAAATAGTGACCATCAAATCAAATACGCTTATGTGCATTTTCAATTATTGAACATTTTTATTGAACTTTATATTCAATAGCAATATAGCTGTTTCCAAGCGGGAAAAAAATCCCAGGTACTTAGAGTGAAGACTATAGAGGTATTCCAGAAAGGTTTGATAACGGGCAAGATAAAAGATAAGAAAAAGATGATGACACAGGCTGTGTGATAAAGTGCACGTGGCTGTTTTCATATCAGGGATGCCAAAACCCAGTATTATATACTATAGTAACAAATATGTAACAATTCACGCTATGTTTAGAATAGTCACACACCTAGGATATATCACACTACGCCTAAGATATAGTGCGTTATGCTTAGAATATATCGCATTATGGCTAGTATGCATCACAGTATGCATAGAAAATATTACACGCCTAAGATACCTCGCACTACGCCTAGGAAACATCACACTACATACCATGTCTAGGGTATATCACATAAGATGACCCCGTGGGGATCCGGGTTGTTAGAATAGATCCTCAGCACCCCTAGCTTGTCGTAAGAGTCGACTAAATGGGGCGGTCCTTCGGATGAGACCGCAAAAACCGAGGCCCCGTGTTACAGCAGGTGTGGCACGTTAAAGATCCCTCCCTGCTCAAAGGCCCTAAGCGCCGAGCATAGGCCTAAATTTTGCAGCCCTTCACCGGTAATGGTGACGTCTCCATATGAGTGAAAGATTCTCGAGTGGGACGTTAAACAATATATAACCAATCAATCACATAAGATGAATCGCATTACGCCCAAGATACATCGCACTGCGCCTTTGTTATATCACATAAAATGAATCGCATTACGCCTAGGATATATCGCACTACATTTAAGATATACCACACTATGTCTTGGATATATCACATAAGATATATCGCATTACTCCTATGATACATCACACTATAGCAAAGACATAATGTACCACACACCTAAGATACATTGCACTATGCCTAGGATATATCACCGTTATACCTACATCTAATATGTATCGCATTGCATTCCATCATATGCCAAAGACATATTGCACAGCTTCTAGGATATATCACAGTGCCATATATCATCACAACATCTAGGATATATCACAGTGCGATATATCGTTACAACATCGAGGATATATCGCACAATGTTTAGAATAAGAATACTAGTATATCGCACAACGCTAAAGAAATATCGCAATATCTCAGACACAAGTATATCGCACAACGCTAAGGATATACCGCACTATCTCTAGAATACAAATATATCACATAACGGTATAAGGATATACCGCACTATCTGTGGAATTGAAGTATATCGCACAACGCTAAGAATATACTACATATAATAATATCGCACTATCTCTAGAATACTTGTATACCGCACATTGCTAACGATGTATCACACTATCTCTATAATGCTAGTATATCGCACATTGCTAACGATGTACCGCAATATGTCTAGGATATTTCACACTATGCCCAATATATCATCTATTCAATAAACTATATGTATCAATCTAGACTACTGTAAACATTGGTGCTATAAAGCAAATTGATATACGACCAATATATATATAATTGCATACAGGGTCTTTTTGCAACTTAGAATGTGAATCCATTCGATTCTTTTCTTGCACAAAATCTCATTCATTGCCAGTAGAAGTGATGGGAAAATTGCCATTGATTTGAAAGACTTGCGTAACAACTACCATGTAGAATCGATTTAGGATCGAACACTTGAGAGCTTTTCAATTCTTTAAATTAAATGTCTACATGAATTAAGTCAAGGTCCCTGCATTTAACATTAAATGCATACTGCATGGTGACAGTCTAAGCGTTGGCAGCCATATACAGAACAGATCAAAATACTAATACTGCTCAGAAATAATCTTAGTCACTATGAAAATTTTGTAAAAGAACCACATTATCTTTGCTCATCGCCATTTTTAACTACCCTTCTGATTATTTTTTAAATTCGGTATGAAGCATCTTTGGGATAATGAGAGCATACATAGTAAATATCGGGACTCCTGCACCACAAGGGCCTTAGAGACGGGAGAAAAAAACTGTCAAAAATTGACCAATTTTCAAAAACATTCTTCTCTACAACCGCACATCTGTATGAAAAACTAAATGCATATTCATATGGATCAGGAAACTTCTATCAAAATGATAAATTATACGATCCCCGGGATAGAGGTTCTGACTCCAGGGTAGGGTCAAACTTAGCATGCAATGTGTATCTTTAATGTTATTGAAACTATATTGTAACTAAATGGATATTTAAAAGGAGCAGGTAACCCTTTACCAAAATTGTAAATTTCATGGAATTTGGAACCAGGGTGGGGCCAAAATGGTCATAATGATTAAATATCTTTATCATTTGAAAGACTTCTTTAATACTGCTGATTCTATGTAAAGTAAACGCATATTTAGAAATAGCAGAAAGGGGATGTACCAAAATTGTGAATTTTCGGAACACCGGGGTTCTTACTATAGGGTTGGGTCCAAAATAGTTATATAAATATAACATACATCGTGTAAAGTCTTTTATCTCTGCATTGGCCCTTTCGGGGGCATTTGTGTTTTATAAAGAACACATTTTGTTTCATACTGCCGCTGAACATTGAAGAACATATACATTTCTTATCACTTGCGGCTAGTGATACTTTTATCTAATACTCTGGTGACCGATAAGGCCTGTGTGCCTCTTGTCTCCAAGTAAAGTCGACCCTGATCGAAGCCAGAGGTCAAATGGTTCTACATATTGGTTCCACCAACATTTCCAGAAAGAAATAAAAAGAAGAAAAAAAACCCAAAAAAACACACACACACCCCAAAAAAAACAACCAATACATGTAGATAGTTTAACTTCACAATCATTTAATTTATTTGTCCAGTTTAGAAACAATGTTTTACAACAACAGAAAATACATATCATACATACATGTTTACATACAATAAAGGAAGACTTATTCGTGTATCTGTAGTTTTGAGTATATTTGATCAAGGCACTTTCGTTTTAAAATTGAAAGTAAGTGATTGCATTAAATTTGACAAATACAACAAGGCATTCTTTCACCAGAGGGCGCGTTTCGCAAGCTTCACTTACAGTAGTGTAGTGAGAGTATCGCACGGAACTCTGGGTAGAGAATGACACAATGGTAGAATAAATAATATGAACATGTTGAAGTTGAAATAAATATTACCATTCACGTGGACACCCAATCATGTCCACTGACCTAATTAAGGGATAAGATGTGATACGATTTCCAATGATGGCCCGTTGTTGGGCAATGATATAATACAATAATAATACAGAGTGAGAAAAGTAATAATTATATGATTGCATATTCAATAAAACGAATTATATTCAGTCAGGTGATCAACAGTCATACTTTACTTTCACTGAACGGTGCATAAATGTCACGGGCGAATCCAGGATTTTTTTTCTGAGAGGGAGTCCATACCTGCTAACTATACAAAACTGTAAATCTTACGCCTTAAAATTACAAGTTTACTTTTTTTTTTCAATCCCGAGTCTGGATCCCCGGCCCCCATCCCTGGATCCGCAATTGAATGCATCAATGAACGGCGAGCGTTTCCATTCTGTAGTGTATGTACACATAAGGGAGAATGTAGGGATATTCAGGTACAAATCAAATACTTTAATAACTGATAAAATAAAGATACCTACATGCATGCATTGAAAATTGAAACAAATAAGAATATTTTCAACCCATGTAGTAATTTGATGTATACAAATTACATCAGTAACTTACAAGAAATGTACAGATACGAATAATCAACACAAATAACGACCAACATTCAATACTTCACACAATCATTCAACAGCATTTTTTCTTCTGCGATTCGTCATTTTCCGGAGATTCCCCAGGACGTATCACATTTAATTCCCGTCTTAAAGTCATTTTACCTAAAGCCTCCTGATGAAGAACTCTAGCCATGTCTTTGAACATTTCGAACACCCCCGAGTTGTCTTTGCAGGATATTTTGTACATTCCGGATAAAACGTCACCACACTCACGTTCGAAGCTCTCAATGTCAGCATCAGTCACTTGATCCTCGCCATCACAATCCGCCATGTTGCCACAGAGGAAAATTTTGGCACCTTCAGCATTCATGACAATGTCTAATATGTACTGTGAAAGAATAGTAAAGGTGTCTCTGTTCTTAATACTGTAACACAACAAAGCTGCGTGCGCACCCCGATAATAACTGGATCCAATGAAGCTCATTCTTTCCATTCCACCAGTGTCCCAAAGAGTTAACTGAAATAATGAAGAAAACATATGAACGATATAAATGTATGCATAAGTGTAATATTTACCCCTTTATTTTTAATCATCAAATGAAATCACGGTCAAATGATCCAGGTTATTTACTTCGCCAATACGTTGTAACCTTTGTAATCTCTCTACCAAAGTCACGATGTTTCTGATAGTTTTTCTAAAATTATTTTTTCATCTCCTCAATATGAATTAAGAGTTTTTGTATGATTTCCGAAATACATGTATTACTATACTTCGTAAATCGGTCTGGTTAGCTCAGTGGTTAGATCACCTAACTAGTAATGCTAGGGTCCCAGGTTCAATCCTCGATTAATCCAAAGATGGTTCTCCTCCCCTTTATTGCAGCATAATATATATATATATATATATATATATATATATATATATATATATATATATAACACCTTTTGTAATACATAAGCGTTAAAACGTACGAGTAATACACCCCAAGTTTTTTTGTTTTGGTAGAAACTAGATAAAGCACAAGTGAATTGTACTTGAAATGTCACGAAAAATCATATATATTACTGAGAAACCTCACGTATATGTCCTTAAGAAAACATTGAATAGAGTTTGGTAGAAACCTGTCGACCAGGGCTTTGTTTTGGTGGGTTGGAGGTAGGGGGTAGATTTCTCAGTCTGGCAGTTTGCGATTTCTGACCGCTCTTGTCACTGCAGGATATCCTTTCTTTTACTTACAGTACATGCTGCGATTTTCGCTGAATGGGGAATTATTTTCAAACAAACAGGTTTTGTCCTTTTTTTTAAGACAACATAAAGTCTGTAATTCATTTTCAGCTGAATCTGTTTCTTTTTGAACTACTGCAAAAAATTCCGCTGGCTCTCTCTAATAAACAACATGTCAAAAATCGTGACAGCAAAGGGTCAGGGAGGCGAAATTTATTTAAAGAAATCATGCCAGTTTCCCCCACTCCATTAAACGGAAAGCATATGGAGAAACATTCAATTATAGATGATGTCATTTGTATCAAGAATAAGCTACTTTATATGTGTTTCTAATTTTCTAAAGAAGATAAAGTATCAAAAAAAACAACAACAAAAACAAACAAAAAAAAAACAACAAAAAACAAACAAACTCTATTTGGGGAGATTTGAGGAAGTGCTCGAGTCAGAGATATCTGAGATTTAATCGTCTTCTTTTTGCTTACATTTTTTAATGTTTTAAACAAACATTTTGTGCTAACAGAAGTTCAAGGTTTAAAATTTGCTGTGCAAAAATCTTTTTAAATTGACCCTACTGCAACCGTCGACGTTTATACTCTACGCGTACCGTCCACTGTAAACAACCCCCTAACCGTGACATATTTGCCTGTTGGATTGCATTCGTTTACAGATTATAATTCAAAGTCAGGCTTATTTTTTTAATAAAAAAGAACACCTCAAATTCAATTAAGTGTAGCTCAAAATGTTAGTTTTTGGACGTCTATACTTCATCAGCTTCAGTAATGAGGTATAGCGCACCTGTTCCAATGTAAACAGTGTTTAAAACTTTTGGGGAAAAAAATACACCCCAAGGTGAGGTACTTGACCACTTTACGATAATTAGTACATGTATATACCATTCGCATCAATAGAAATAATATACACATATGAATACAGAAAGCATATCTATTAAGATACATCTCGCATGAATCGAACGAGAGCACCTCTACCTTTATCATCCACTAGCAACGGACTCTGTAGGGTATAGAAAAAACGCATTGGTTGCGTGAAACAAGCGAATGGACAAGTGAGAGAGTGATTAAAAAGGCATCAAGCTCGATCCCGCATTTATAACTTGTAATAACAGTCTCATCATATTTCTAAGCATTGTGTATAACTTTCGCTGTTTCTGGTCGCTAATTGCAAAGGACACCACAGTACGAGCAGTGTTCCTTGATAACTTCATTGCACTCTGCACCAAGAAATTCCCTACCTTACAGATAGGAATTGCCGATTTGAAGTTTTAAAAATTCACTTTAATTTAATGGGTCAAAACATTTAAAACTTCAAGAGAAAAGCGAACCTAAATCAAACTACCCTTTAATATAATTTACTAAACTATGTCAGTAATTTCATCGTAAGATAAGAGTAATACGAATCCTGACATTTACATGAGATTATATCAGCAGGGCCATCGTTCTCTAATGAGGTGAAGAAACTTCTAATTTAACCCCCAATTCTTATTCACAAAGGTACAAGATTCTTATTCGAAAAGTACAAGATTCAGTGTTCGAAAATGCTTGCGTTACTGGGATTAATTCTGGTCGTAAGTAGTGATTAGATGGAAATCCACACAGGTGAGAGAAAACACAAAAACCCATTTCATTCATCATCCTAGAAACCGAAACTGCCTGTTTGTAATGGTGTTCTGAGAAATAAGCATTTCAAAGTGACATCTAGAGTATTGCACCGTCTCCTTATGTGGCCCTTTTATTCCTTTTCTTATAACGAAATAAACATGTAGGTCAGGCTAACATAATTTCTCTATAATTTTGATACTTGTGTCAAAAATTGACAGGGCACTTAAAATATCACAGTTAAAAAAAGGGGGAAATAAATCACTTGCTTACGTCACAATAGTTAAAGCCTGCTGATTCTGGAAACCGAAACCCATATCTAAAGAAACAATTTGTGATAAATACCCATTTTATATTCCTTCTTACTGTGAGTGAAGACTGATGTGAGGAGACTACGTGTTATAACTACTTCCTGAGATGGACCAAGAAAAAGCGAGAACAAAAAGACCCTGTTTCCTTCCTTACACCGCACTGGAGTGAGTAGGCACTTCCTATTCTGTCGGACAGCAACAAATTTGTCACTAATATCACGAACAGTTGCAACGCAATATCATTTCTACATTAAACCTCGGAAATAGCTCCATCATGCAATGTACTTGCTAACAGTACGCGTGTATTATCAACAATAAGCTGATACGATACAAAAACTGTCAATTTGTAGAAAAATTCGCATGATTCATTCATAAGAATTTGGCTACCGTAAACCCATGTTAATGCAGAAACTTACTATCAAAAGTTCATTGTTCTAGTAAAAAAAAAAATCCTTCCAGTCAGAACGTAGGAGAGCAGTCTGTTAAATTCGTTGATTATAATACACACCTTGACATCGGTTCCACTGACATTAAACCCCCTGGAGCTTTGGTCTAGTCCTATTGTGGACTTTTTGCAGGTTTCATGTGTAAAGGTATCATTCATGAACCGTCTGAAGATGGAGCTTTTCCCGACACCGTATTCGCCACAGAGAATGATTTTGTAATTAGGGGGGCCTGTCGCCATTGTTAATCTGAAAAGAAGAGTGAAAATACTAACCATTACAAGTGCAAGATCTGTACATATTACAAAGCGATCATTAAGATCAGCTATAATATTTCTCTGGTATACGAAAAAGTTACTTCAACGCATCGTCAGAAAACCACGGTCGGTCGCACTTTTACCTAAAAGAAATGTGATGATCGTGGGTTTCCGACAATGACTTCAACCTTTGCCTGTATTTCATATTATGTGTATACATATTCAATTCATGTACAAAATATACGCTCTTCATGTAACATGTAAATACCATTAAAATGAATATGTTATAACTGTCTTCATGACTAAAATAGATTCTTGTATTCTATTATTCTTTTAAAAAATAAAATTTATCGAATCAACAGGAACTGTGTTATAATTCAGTTCCATCTACGTGTTATTTTAGTTTCAACATTCCTAATTGTTTTGATGTGGAAATTGATATATTGCACGAGTACATGTATATTAATATCTTGTATGATAAACGTTCAGCGATCGGTGTTCCTCTGTCACGGCTATATCAAACTACTGTTTTCGGGGCGTTAATTGGGTGATTAATATCATCGTCTTGCTGCCAAAAAGCTAGATCAAATTAATTCATGCTGAAGGTCATAACATGCATTCAGTAAATAGTATAAAAAAAGTAACCAGAGCCTTTGTATAATGTATGTGGTGTCGGATTTTTCACCTATTTATCATATTGGTCTGGCGTAGAACATACTCGTGAGTGGTCACATCAAGGAGGAGAAAATCTGCCAAATTCGTGTTTTTATTGTAATAAAAATATATTTATGATATAAACAAAACTATGAGAAATGAAATAAATTTTCTAGGCGTGTTTAGACAGCTTTTCTACGGTTTTTAAGTTCTCGACCAGTCGTGACAATCCGCTTACACACGTAATTATCTACGTCTTTTTAATACTTGTGTGAACAACCTAAATTTTCCTGGTCCACAAATATACGGAGTAGAAATATTAAAGAAAAGATAATGAAGTTGTACTAGTCTATTTCTTTCATATTTGTTATCAAATTTGTCAGATTTAATTGGAGTTCACAGACTCGTGGACTCCCGTCCTGTCGAGGCCGAAGTCTCGAACAGATCCCGCGGCCGATGTTGATTTATGTCACCAAGATGCGCATAAAAGAGCATTGACAAATATGCGCTGACGGGCAACAAAGGAAGGTTAAGGCCTTTCCAGAAAGACAACTCCGCGGTATACTTGTTAACTAGAATGGTGCAGTCATTCTGCTGTTAAACATTTTCCCCTGCACGTTTCAGAGATAATGCACTTTTGAGTGATACAATTACTAAACACGTTGGTAGAATTTGAAATGTCTTCAAAATATTCTGACAGCTGAAGCAAAATACGTATATTTACTTAAAATTTATCTATATATAATTCTTATTTTAAAAAAAATAGTCGAAAGAAGCATTCGACTGATACACCATAGTACTGAAAGATATTAAGAATCTTCTCTCATTTCGGTTTGGAGCGAGGAATGATGGTTTTGCACGTGAAAACATGTGTTCATTTGTCTGTTAACATCATTACATATTACGAGGAATACCTTCTACTCGTCAATGACAACACAATTAGAATTACTACAAATTGCTTTACCACGAAATTACCGTGAATATTTTTAATGTACTTACGAATTTTGGAATTTATAAAGAATTTTGCATTTTCCGTCTTTATCTCGATCTTGGTATGGAAGACATTTTAGGGGGTCTATGTTTTGATTCCTACTATAGTACACATCAGATCTATGCTTAGCATGTGACCGCGAAGGTTTTTTTCTTTGGCTATAATGGGCCTGAGAGGGCATTAACTTCAGTGCACCAAGGTCGGACTATTAACAAACCGTTAACCAGTCTTTACAAATTCCCTTACAATGCATATTTGATAGACAGGATAAATTACATAGTAAAAGCTTCCGGAAAATGAGGAAAACATTCTTTTCTTGTGATGCTCGATCGAAGTTGGCAAAAACAAGCCCATATGACAAGGCAATTACCCCTGTCAATAAATCATAGCTTGTGTATTGAAGAAGAGTATCAGGAAGATGCTGAAATTGTGACCTTGACATGCTGCCATTAAGCAAATTCAAGGTCACTTTAGTGTATAAAGAATATTGTTTAAGTCAGCTCGTTGCAACAGCTGGAGACACAACACATTGAAGAAGCACACAAATGTATGTGTGTATACTATCTATATCTCTGATATCTTGTTTTGCTGACGTTTATAGTACGAATTTTTTTTTTCAGGAATATACCACAGGTTAGTCATACAGTCACATAACGCTTAATCCGATATATATAAAAATACGTCGTTTTCTTGCTTTAACATATCTTTGTCCCTATGGTTCTAGAGTAAGGTCTTTTTGGCATATCTTTTTTTTTTTTTTTTTTTTTTTTAATTTCTCGCAGATTTCCATGCAATACACGTCTCAAAACACCAAATTTCTCAAATTCGTTTCATTATAGTCATATACAAAGATAACTATACGCAATACCTGTGGCGGGTCCAGGATTGGTAAAGGGGACGGAGTCAATAGAACAGACGGGGGTGGGGTGGGGGTGGGGGTGGTTAACGGTTTTTATGTTACTTTTATAGGTTATTCTAGCTATACTTTACACACAATAAAATCAACAAATAACAATTAAGTTTGTTTATGTTTATTATTTATGTATGTTTAAAATTTTTTATAATTTTGCTTTTGTTCTACTAATTTTGTTTTACTTTTGGTCACAAATGGGGGGGGGGGGGGGGGGTCCCGCTCAACATCCGCCACTTAAATACCGTCATTAACATATTTATCTTCAGTGTGTTACGGCCTGAGCTACTAGTAAGTCAAGCAGGCTAAAAATAGATCACCATCCCGTATCTCCCCCTTCTACATGAAAATCTTTAAGCATTGATTGACGCTAGGAATACTTACTCATTCGACCAGAACCCGCCTCCTGAGAAGTTTGATTTTGACGGATCTAATGAATATACATCAAGAATCTTATACTAATCTGCTGAACATAGACACATATGTATCTATATCAACGGTTCTCACACCATCTGTATCACATTTTCTTCTATCTAAAACATGTAGTCAACATCGGGCTATAATACGGGCTCGGTGATCGCGGAAGTACATGATTGTGAAATCGGAAATACGGAACACGGTGAGGGTTTAAATGTCTGGTGAGATTTGAATTTTCACGACAGTTTGTACATTTGTCTACTGTTTGTTTATATAATCAAACATCAATTTGATAGAACCTGTCAACATCAAAAGTTTGCTTCCACTTCCACGAGAAATCCGGCGCTTTTAGTCACAATGATAAGGAAGACGCTACATTGCGTATGAAGATGTTAGATCCGCTCGCATTCTCGCATACAGTATGTGAGCGGATCAAACATCTAGCTTTAATTAGATTGTTTTCGTATTCGCAATATTAACTGTTCACAAAATTAATCTAAATTGTACCCTGTGAAAATATCTTACAAGAATATGTTGCGTATTGAATTTTACCACAAGGACCTAATATCGGCTGAGATTTGGCTCGCCTGCATATATGGACTGATGTCTTCACCGAATCTCGAAGCAGTCCTTCATAATTCATGTCTGGAAATTTACACTCGGCTTCGGTCGACTTTAGCAATTAATATGTATTTAGGCGACACTGCTTTTCGCTTCAGATAAGTTATTTAATCATTAAACTAACTCTCTATCACTATGCATGCTGCAGAGCTTACCGTCTAGGTACTAGTATGTTAATCCCAAAATAAAACCGATCCCTAAATTTTCCAGCCGAACGGAATCTCAGCCGAGTTGACATAAGGACCCTACCTACCAAATCTTAGCCTAATAGTACCTTTCCCACTGTATAATAATCTCGCTTGAAATATAAGGTCCATCCATTCCTTGCGATTTTCGATAACCAATTGAACAAAGTGTTACTTCACACATGCCACAATATTCATTCTATCATGCGATGCATGCAATATTGACTAAAATATTACGTTAATCGGACAGGATAGTGATATATATGGCTGTGATAGTTATTAAAATATTAATAATAGAAACAATACTAGGATAACCGATCATACGCTACAAAATCGGGAAATGAGATAATTACAAATCTACAAAAACGTGCGTTTGACTGTGTGCTCCGAGGTCTCTAAACCGGACTCTGTTTAGACAGTGAATTGATTTCAATTGATCGTCAACCTCAAACTGTTTATTGAAAGGTCCTCTGAAAATCAAGTGTTGACAAATTGTTTTATCTTCACAGTATCATATCTGGGAATGTAAAATGTTGATCAAGACGAACCGATGTTCGGAATAAACAGCTGATTACATCGAGGCCTTTACCCCTCTTCAAACTGAGAGAGCTGAAACATGACCGGGTTACTCAAACTTTAATTCCGAAATCTAATTGACAAGAAAAGGTCAGAATCAAAGGAGAAAAGAATAGAATGGCCAGTTAATGTATAGGGAATAAGGTTTTCGTTTTTGTCTATTCAAATACTAAAAGTCTTGATGTGTAATTAATGCAAATTAATTTTGCAAATTAACGCGAATCCACACGAGGAAATTTGAGAAGATTGTGTTCCTGCCGCAAAAGGTTGCTAATGTTCAAACTTCGAAAGCTTTGTGTTTAATTAATTCTACAGATTTTCCCTATGCAACACGTTCACGTGTGATAAAAGATAGTTTTTAGGAACCCGTGCGGAACTTTTTTGACACGTTGCTTGAGTCAAGACAAATAGTAAATGTCATGATACTCTCCCATTACCATGTCAAAAGCAGATAATGAAAACCTTTTGTAAAATTTACAACTGTCAAGTAAATGAAACCAATTCCATGTCTTGTTCCGTACTTGTTTATTATCATTATTATTATAATTATTTATTCATTTTTTCAAAAAAAATATTTCTCTTTTGAATAAGAAGAGTTGGAAGATATTTCAAAATTACGATTATGGTTGCTGAAATGTCAATGATGGTTTCGTTTTTCATTTTCACTTTTTTACAAGCATATTGCGGAATTATTACATCTTCCAACAAATTTTAAATTTAATGGAAGCATTAACATTTTGGACCACTGCAATATTCTTCTACGACTATATACTCTGTAACCCGGCGAGATGACTTTGTTTGACGACAAAATAAAATAGCAAAAAATTACAGTCGTGTTGTGATTTGTATTTGCTATCATCTGCATTTTTTTTTTTTAATTACAAAAGAAAGTTGAGTTATGACCCCGACGACGCTCAAGTCCACATTTTACTGACCATGACAAATTCCACTTCATTTTATGCTTGCTTAGAAATGTTTAAATAAGACAATAGATAAAATATCAAAGTCGTATATACTAAAAAAGAAAAAGAAGCATTCAATGAATTTTTCAACAGTCCTGCCTTTATTTTACCCGATTAGCTCACTGAAATGTGATATTTATTCAGAATATATGTTCTACCAAAACCTTACCTACTTTAAATGAAGAGGTTTAAAAAAAATGATTAGGTAGTGAAGTATTACAATGCTTACCTTAGCACACCAGTCTCAATCAAATAAAGTTTAGGGTCGGCAATCATTTTAAGTTTCCCCATGCTTATAAGTTATTAACAGTGCAACGTACAGAGGAAGACTGAACAGTGAAATATATGTATGCCCATATGTATATGAATTGCTGAAGCGCTGCAATGAACTTCAGTCGCTCTTCTCACGGTAGGAGGAAAGAGAACTCGCAGGGTAAATAAATAGCTACGTCATCGGCGGAATAGAAAGTTGATCCATTTTCGCGGGTGTATGCATGTCCAATTGTCTGAGACATGGGAGTTTGGGAGAATTTTATCGGAACTTGTACACATCGCTCGTCAACATGCTTCTTAAATGACATTTGGGATGAGGGTCAAATTATATGCACTGACAGACCTTATTTGTCTAAATAAGGTTAAACGTTAACATAGTTTGGCAAAGAAATGCAATCCTCGTTTACCACAAAACCGCACTTCGTCGTGTTATTAGTTTGATACTTTCACATATTTACCTGTTTCATTAGACTTTTTAAAAAAATATTTAGTAAAAGGGATTTTTTTTTTTTGGCTCTTTTTCACCTAGACGTTAGTGATGACACAAACAATCAACATTAAGAGGTATAAAGCGAGATATTCTGACTAAGGAAACGTAACTGTTATTTAAACACGTTGTCCACTTAACCTGTCCAGGAGAAGATTAACAGATAATGCCCATCAACTGCCTTTTCAAATACAGGAACCCCCTCTTGGTTAGATTAGGTTACACGGAGCTACAAACGATTAAAGAACAGCAAACACAGCTGATGAAAATTGAAAACAAAAATGGTGTATTGCGAAATCTGCGAAGTCTGACAAGTTACGTAAGATTAGTGATTAGGATTTTTGAGAGAGAGAAAAAAAAAACCAAAAAGAAAAAAAAAAACCAAACACCTGTTGTTAATGGAGTACCGATATAACTAAACCAAATAGTTATAGTGTCTGAATTATTATATTCAAAATAGTGTTCAACATCATTATCCTGTGTCAATTTCATCTATAATCATCTGTAGAGATAAGCACATTTCTTTGATTTTGATAACCCTTCAACAGATTATATGCCATTATTCGGGTCATCATGGCATTTATATTCCGAAATCGTTTTAATATTTACTGGCAAAATTTCGTAGTAAAAGGTCACTAGATCCACCACGATGGACTAATAGATATGATATTAAATCAAAAATAAAAACCGGGAAAATCCTCTTGCGATGAAGATTTCAAACACGCCATGATAGTAGGCGAAAGGTTTAAGTTGTGGATTTCGTAATGTAGTTAAACACCAGTCCCTGTTGAACATGTATAGCTTACATGTGTTTCCAGATACTCTTGAACTGAATTGTGAAATTGGCGTCTTGGAGAGAGAGAGAGAGAGAGAGAGAGAGAGAGAGAGAGAGAGAGAGAGAGAGAGAGAGAGAGATTGCATGAAAGAAAACATCGACATATTATTTCATGATGTTCATTGTCCTATAAAATGTTGGAAAAGTATCACAAATGTACCCACTGAGACAAAAACTTAACAGATATTCATTCAACATATGCATTTTTGGCGTAAGAATACAAAAGTTAACACCGAAAACCTTTTAGCAGATTAATACTTGCGGAGTTCACAGCCCATCTAATTATAATGACTTGTTTACTATGGCATATCTCTTTTCCACTGGAACTATACTTCCTTCTAATGGAGTCCTGCTTGGACGAAATAATTAAATTCAGGACTAGGTAGAGGTTAATCGTATGCAATGCTTAAAACATCGGTACGTTTGCGATTTTATCAAACTGAGCACTGTGAAATGAGATATGAAATCACTTGAAGTAAATATCCTTAGATATAAAATGATGAGGTGTTGATTTTAATTGTATGATAAGCAATCTATCTTGCTCTCTCTACATAATCTGGTCATACATCATGAAGATATAGCTATCCCTTAGCTAAACAAACAAGAGGCTCAGGGGGCTTAACGGTCACCTGAGTATCATAGCCCATAGAAGAAGTCTCACATTTGCATATAAGCCTCAATATGGAGTCTTTTGTGTACATGTTTATGATCTTTCAAAAATACACAGAAGAAGCAAAATAGAAGTTTGAAGCATGTAAATCATTTTAACATTTCCTAACTCTTTTGTACATTTTATGGCCATATTGGCCCAGCCCAAGGGCTGAACTTCTGACCCAGGAGTCATGAATTTCACAATTTAGGTACAGAGCTTCATGGGCATCATAACCATGCATTTAGTTTTACTCCCACATATGTAAGAATAGAGAAGAATATCTTTGAAAATATGCCCCCATTTTTAGCATATATATATTTGGCCCTGCCAACGAGGCCTCAGGGGTGGTAAGGTAAAATAAAAATTCACAAATTATATTTCTCTTAGATACTTCACACCAAAATGGTAACAATTGGCCCTATAGTTTTCAAGAAGTTGAAATGTAACATTATTAAGGGATGGTGGACAACGCACGACGACCAACGGAATTAGGTCACCTGAGTGACGCAGGTGATATCAAGTGATATTAAGACATATTATTGGAATAAGTAAACTAAAAGTCTTTTGTCTCCATTGGCAGCAGTTTTTATGGTTATTAATTTCATAAACACCACCAAAGGCACCATCATTTTAATTAATCACATGGCAGTTGTCTTTCAAGTGTATTTTAGAGATATCTATAATTCTCAGACTTTTTTGTTTGGTGATATTAGTGGTTTTTCACTTCTTTTTCTTTTTGATGTGATGATGACAAAGTCACCTCTTTGGTATATTTAATTACTAGTATTCAGTACATGCTATTTTCCCCCTTCAAATCATGGATACTTATTATAGAAGAATTTGTACTGTCAACAAATTAATGAGAACTGCATACATTTACTTTTTAAACAAGAATCTCATCGCCGTTCCCAAGTTTTATTGTAGCAGAGATGACCATGATCCACAACATTGACCTTGTATTTTCAAGTGATTAAATATGGCAAGCTAAAAATGTTGGGACAAGGTAAAGTAAAATTTATACAAACAAATAAAAACCTTCTCTCGATCTGTCATTAAGCAAAGTCATTGTAGATCACTTGATAATATGTACCCAATCTAATCTGACACTGGCACCGACTTTACAGTATGGCAAATAGAAATATTCTCTGAAAAAAAAAATACTATATTATCGTAAAACTTTTAATACAGTAAACCACAGCCATAGTATAAGGGGAATAACTCTAATTACTGGTTATTAAAATTACCTTTCTTTGGTATTTCAAACATGTGGAATGTGTAACTTCTGGAGTTATCTCTCTTTACTTAAGGTTCTGAATTCATTTAGAATTGGGCAATTCAGAAGAACGGTCACGTCACAGAAATCGAACGTTTCGCGATATTTCAGAAGAGAAAATAATGAAAATTCCGTGAAGTGTTCGCTTTATTGCGGGACAACGCCTACCTTGCTATAAAACAGACAAACACCCAAATCATCAAACTATATTTTTTCTTCAGCCGAAATTCTTAATCTGAAACTGACTGTCAAGTGAACATGTTGATCAAATAAGCTCTCTTAAGAAAAATAAATTTATCTGATCATTGAACTATACGCTTTCATGAAAGTAAGTCTATTTCGTTATAAGGAAGGACCTCGATTTCATGAATATTACCTCATAAATACATTATTGAATACTTTTTTTTGGTCTCGATCTGCAGGAGTCTTGCCAGTTTTAAACGTGTAAATTAATCGTCAGCAAATTAGTTACATTAGCAAAAATTGCAATAGGTGTTTATTTTTAATCAAACAATGGTATTATTCTGATCAGACAAATAATTGCTCTCAGTACCTATATATATAAGAATTATCCCTTTTGTCTTGGCTTCTCTTACGAGATCGATTCACCATTGAAATTTGGAGGTTAAAGATACTTTAAATAATCAGCATTTTAATTGCATAAAGTCTATAAATTTCTATCAAATATCAAAATATTTAACGTAAATTGTCTTATACATAAAAACAGATGTACAGTCTATTTTACACCGAAATATCGGATTGTATACAGGATAAAGTGGTATAAAATGATGCAAGTATAAAATAAATCGGAACTTCTCTGTTTTATCGAATATTCAAATACTCTACACCAAATATTCGAATATGATTATTAATACTTTTAACATTCTAAGTTCATACAATTTTTTACTATTAAAAAACCTTTAGTTCTGCATTATTCACAAAAATCTTTACTTGAAAATTCAATGAAAAAAAAAAAAATACACAAAAATTGAAATCCTAACAAAAAATCTTATTGGTATAATTCATATCTTAATAACGGTTTGATATTTTCATTTGATCAAATAATAGAAAGTTCCACATAACGCGTCCAAAATCTTGGGTATCCTGTAACCTTTAAGTAAACTTTTGAAAAAGTGTTTATGCGAGATTTTCTATTATTTGATTAAATGTCTAATTGCATAAATAATAATAATAATAATAAACATTTGTGAAATATTTCAATTCTTGTGTAATATTTTTCCATGGAATTTTCAAGTAAAAATTTGTGAATTATGCAAAACTAAAGGTGGTTTATAGGAAAATTTTGTGATAAATATGGCTTTTAGCAATATTAAAACATTTACAAATAGTTTTACAAAATCATATAACTTTGGGGGGGGGGTATCCTATGTCCTTGTTTAGATGAAATTCTGCTGCCTCTGTTAATACCATTAATGCAGCAGCATAGACAAGGCAATTGGTTAATTTGCAAGGGCACACAAGTTAAGATTGAATAAAAATTTTCTTCAAACGAACGGCATCAATATTTTTGATCGGTCTGCTTTGTCCCCGGACATAACTTGATGAAACATTTGTGGGACGAGCTACGTAGTCGTGTGCGCAGTCGCCAGCCTCAGAATCTGCAAGAACCCGGATTATCAATGTTGGAAGAGTGGCAGAACATTCCCCAAAGGACCATTCGGAGTGTCTGTCAGACAATGACACGTCGCTTACGCGTCGTTATCAACGCTAGTGGTGGGCACACTCGATATTAGAGACCAAAAACCACATGTTTTACTTGTACTTGCGGCCCCTCTGAGAATTACAATGACGTTTAAAATCAATGCCTATAAGATTTTTATCATTAAAAATTATATACCACAGACATTTGTTTATTGAATTAATGAATTAATACATAACACAGAAAATTATCCACCGTTATGTTTTTTGTTGTTGTTGGTTTTTTTTAAAAAGTTCATCAGTATATATTAACGGACGAAGCGATAACGTTTTTTTAAACTGTTGACAATTTTTAAAATATACACATTTTGTGAAATTTCATAATGATTACATAAAATGAATTTTAGTGACGTTTTGAAAAGTATGATTCAATGAATTATACAATTTTAAAAAATAAAAATGCAAGATCCAATCATGTTTTCTACTAGTATTAGAAACAGTACTCGTTGAAACAAACATGTTATACAGAAATATAAATGGACTGACTTATTACACTTAACATAGGCATTAGGTTAACCACCACCACCAAGTTTCTGATAAACGAAACAAAAACGAAAGTGTAGGTGGAGTTAATACATTTGTAACTTTCTATTTATATAAGGGGCATCCGTGGCCTAGTGGTTAGGGCATCGCGCTCAAAATCACAATGTCTCTCACCTTTAGTCGGCGCGGGTTCGATTGTCGTTCGCGCCGATATATGTGAGAAAGTTTGCCAGTTTACTTTAGGAAGGTCGGTGATTTCTTCCCGGGTGCATTGTATCTGGGTTCTCTTCTCCACCAATAAACACTGGACGCCACCAGATAACTGAAAAATTGTTGAGTGTGGCGTAAAACAATAAATAATCAATCAATCAATCTAACTTTACCTATGATCACAGTATTTGAGGTGCAGAACAAGTACAGAACTAGTCATCTCAAAAACTTACAACCCTTCATTTCTTTCTTTCAGAAGTTTCCAAGCATGAATGGTCAGATCCACATATCACTTGAGCGTGACCTTGAGGTGCATCAGAAGGATACAGATCATAGCTGATTGTATTTACAAATCTCCCATTCAGTATCGCTTAGAAATTTGGATGATAAACATCCAGCCTCTAAACCTCTCATTCATTAAGACAATACATATTTCAGTGCCGACTATACTTTCATGACTGCAGTAACAACTCCACTTCATGTATTTTCTTAGAGAATGTTTACTCTGGAATTTGTCTTCCATTGTGAACTATATCTTACAGTTCTTTTTCAATCAATATACGTAATATAACAGATATAAATGAAATTCTGTCAATGACAAGTCAAATTGTAATATCTGTCTTATTGTATGGTTCTATTACTAAGTTGAAGTTTACTCATTCCTAACCCACTAATAAAATCGGACAGTATCTAATTTTTGACCAATCTGAGGTTATCGTGGCTACCTTGGACAATAAATGGCAACAACTTACAACTGAATTTGAAAAGTCATAACAGCATACACCTGTGCAGCATATCTGACAAAAAATATTGGACACCACCTAATTCTGTTTTCTTTTCAGTCAAGCCTTCCCGTTTTTCTTTTTTTTTCTTTTTTTTTTTCTTCTTTTTTTTCGATAACAAGCTATTGTGAATTGAAAATGTAGACTTGCTGTCCCTTAGAATTCCTAATTACAGGAGTTTTATTGTTAGATACGTATTCTCACAATAAACAATTTTTCTAATATAATGCACTGTAAATTTATGGCATTTTTTAAGTGACGTCAAAAAGGTTTTGGAGTTTTCCGGACCCTAACTGTAGCCCCCTTTAAACGCTTGTGAAATTTGTTAATTTTTTCATTCTACATACAATATCTTTTAAAACAAAATATTATTGTTAGTGGGGGCCCAAATGTTCGTGGATTTCGTGCATACTTTTACCCATGAATTTACCTTCCGCGAAGCAGTGACACTTTGCAATAGCTTCTATATATGATTTATATTTTCAAAATGACGTATAACCCATGAAGAACTAATAAATATTTGGCTACCATCGACCATTGGCCACAACGAACATTGATGATTTCACAGCATACGGTTAAAAAGAAAACGTGTGGGAATTTATGAAATGATAACGGCGCCCTTTTTTTTTTTTATTTTAGCCCCACCGAGCCCTGACGCTTTACAAAAATACAATGTGACACAAGTGTTAACATTAAACTGCTTTCAATACAGTGGCGTAGCTACCATTGACGCCAAAACGCCCGGGCGTACACATCAATTTGACAACAAAAAGAGTGTTCATTTTTCATATTATTATGCATGATTAGCTAGAACAACTCATAAATGTAACTTATAAAGCCTCAAAACCCATGAGCTTCCGGGGGACCTGGGCCTTGCCCCCCCCCCCCCCCCCCCCCCCCCCCCCCCCAGCCTATTCTGGATTTGTCACTATGCGAACTCTTCACTTCTAGGCTAGCTAAGCCACTGTGGGCCATTGACGTTTCAATTCGCTATCTTCTACGTTTGGGGAGATCTTCAAATTCTCGAACCGGAAGATATATTTCTCTTGTGGCTCGACCTCCCCCTTTCATATGTGTGACTACGACAATGACTGAATTGAAAACAAAAGATCATAAAAATTCAAACTGAAATTCTACATCTTTACATATTGTATGCCAGCTTTGGTCTGATGAGGTTAATTGAACCAATACAAGGTGTGAATTTGATACTTCTGACAGAAAATTGAGTCGTTTTGCTGATGAGACTCCTATGCGCTTAACACTCCCCCCCCCCCCCCCCCCCCCCCCCCCCCCCCCCCCCCCACTGTCCTGGGGCCTTGGATTCAACATAATTAATATATACTGTGTGTTCTTGAATTTTTCATATTTTCAAAAATACTGAACATATGATTTGAACATACTGTACTGCTTGACGGGTTTTAATTTCTCCCTAGCTGCACATACTGAAGTAGATGCAACAATGCATTTTTAACATTGTTTCAAACTTGGGGAGGGCTGCACCTGCTACTGTAGTATTTTAATCTAAACTACTCGAGAACAGATGGCTATTATTTTGATACATTGTCCATGTAATCTAATCAAAATTGGATGTTAAGTCCGCTTATATAGTTTGCTATACAGGGTTAGCGTACAGCCAGTATGGGAGCGGATCTAACATCTAATTTTTGGTGTACATGTCGTAGTATACTATTGATATTGTACCATATTTTGGCTACATACTGGTCTCCTAGGCCATGCTGTACTTGGATATAAATAAGATTATATTCATTCTTGCATTTTTTGTCGAAAAATGGCACACTTTCTGACAAACCAGTAGTTTAGCCCTTGTGTTCTCGAGATTAATTCTACAATTTTTTTTTTTGGGGGGGGGATATATATTGCTATGCAAAACGTTATATCATTATGTTATCATAGTCTAGTCCCAAACGTTTTACCACTGCTTAGAATGACGTTCTGTGATTGGATAAAATGTGTCGAGTGATTGCCGTCGAGTAGCAAAATTTAGATGGAAACATGGCATCCATAACGTCTTTTTAATTGTATTACTTTTTCATACATATTGGTCCTCGACAATTAGATTTTTACTGACTGTCTACAGAAACTTGTTAAAATGCATAGAAGGTTCGGCTTCGTCTCGCCTTCTATGGACTTAACAACCCGACAAATTTCTGTCTGTAAAGAGCCAGTAACAAAGTTAATAAGTAATATTAGTATATTTCCAAATTCTTTTTAAAAACTATAAATAAAAAAAAAAAATCTAATGACAGACTTCTTGCTCGTGATCGTCTTTTTTAAACGATCCATTAGCACCCAGCTCTGGTTCTTGATATAACAGTGACAGCTTTAATCTACACTACATGTGGGCACTAGGTAACATTATTACAAAATATTCCGGGGGCACTTTTTCTCATTGACCACTCCCCCACCCCCTGCTTTGTCCTAAAGGGTCATGGTTGGAACAATCGACACTACATATAAAGGATGCGTGCCGACTATTTTGACATAGTATACTCTTTTTGTTCTAAAAAAGACGAAGCTGTTGAGGCCCTTGGTGGTTATGATTTGAACAAACTTCATCCTACACAACATAACAATTCTTCCATACTCCTATCATTTTGACAGATGGTAATCGTCTTACTCCTGAGAACAATTACTCTGACGTATAGACTATGGTCCAATCCTGATCCATGACTTTATTTGAATCACGATACAATTTCTGATGAAACAGATTTTAAATAATGTAGAACATCACAGTGACTAAATCGATGCAATTGTCATATTATATGGACCCAAGTTTTGATTAATTGATTGATTATTTGTTGTTTTCCGCCACACTCAACAATTTTTCAGTTATCTGGTGGCGTCCAGTTTTTTTGTAGGTGGAGAAGAGAACCCAGATACAATGCACCCGGGAAGAGACCACCGACCTTCCGAAAGTAAACTGACAAACTTTCTCACATATATCGGCGCGAGCGAGAATCGAACCCGCGCCGACTAGAGGTGAGGGGCCTTGTGATTTTGAACGCGATGCTCTAACCACTCGGCCACGGAGATCCTCCAAGTTTTGCAATCGTTTTCTAATCCACAACTAAGTTGGAAATCGTTATAACAGGAACAATTTACACGTGACAAACATTGACAAATAATCCGTGTCACATTGTGGCAGATACATAATATGCAATCTGTGTCACACTATAGCAGATAATCCGTGTCACAATGTGTACTCAGATAATCCGTGACAAACTGTGGCAGACATATATATCACACTATAGCAAATAATCCGTGTCATACTGTGGCAGATAATCAGTGTCACACTATACCAGATAATCAAAGTTTCACTGTGGCAAATAATCCGCGTCACACTGTGGCAGATAATCCATGTCACACTGCAGCACATATATAAACGTAATCCATGTCACTTGTGGCAGCTAAAGCGTAATACATTCTGGCAGCTTTAGCTGCAATAATATAGCCCTATCCGAGTTTCAAATATATAAATAAATAAATAAATAAAGCACTAAATAGGTACACGTTACGCCCGATTACGTTACTGACCTCAAAAAATCTAAGTCTAAGGGCTATAACTCCTTCAACAAATTTGGGACATCATTTCCCTTGTAATACATTTACACATTATGATCTTTCTTTGTACCAAATTTCATTAAAATCCCTCCAAGTATAGGAGGAGCTGCGAAGACAATATTAAGGAGAAAGACGGACGACAGCGGTATAGAATAATACGCCCGCATTTTATGCGGGCTTATAAAAAAAAGAAAGGGCTACATTATTGCAGCTGTGGTAGCTTATGTGTGGCACACTGTGGAGGTTTATATGTGACGACTTAATGAATTGAATTTACATGTCTATGTGACGCACTAAGACAACTTGTATATGATGCACTCTGACAATTTATATGTGACGCATTAAGACAATTTATATGTGACGCATTAAGACAATTTATATGTGATGCACTCTGACAATTTATATGTGACATCCTGTGATAATTCCTATGTGACGCACTGTGGCAACTAATAGGTGGTACATTGTGGTGCCTCATTTACTAGTAAATATTTCAAATAACACATAATTATCTAATTGCCTTTCCTAAATCTTTATAGAACTACTAATGAGATAAAAACTACCTTTTTGTCTGTAAAACTACAAATTTATTGATAACGGGTAACCAAGAATATTTGAATACAATGCATGTACATTGTATTCTCTAGTTCCAAACTGCTACATGGTGTGTCTAAACATCCTGAAGTGGTTTCCTCTCAACTAGTGAAGTAAAAAACTTCACTAGGGCCATAGTGGACAAGAAACCCCGAGAACATGGCAATGAAACGGAACTTGTTCACGAATTACGCTTCCGGCGACATTATCATCAGACAAAAACTTGTCATTCAAAAATGTGATATACCATTACAGTGGAGTGGTTGAAGATTAATTTCATTTTCCAGGAAAAGTCTACTACAGCCATCTAGAGGTTCAGTGGCGACACTTTTATTGTATGTTACCAAGTATATATAATATATATAGCTATATATACCCGCAAACGGGTCAACGAACACCGGTCCTCTGTCAGAACCAAGAAAGATTTCCCAGTAACTACACATTTCAATAGTTGTAATCACCAAATGACCATGACCCAAGCCCATAGATACAAAAAGAAAGCAAAAGGAAAAATTCTGGATGCACAAGCTGAAGTCATTCGACTCTCAAGATATCAACAAACCTAGTAACTCCACCAGCATGAACACAGGTTAAACCTTTAATACCATATTTCCCATTTTATTTCTATATTACATCCCTCTTTTCTAGTTTCACATACTAATTTACAATACTACATACTGGTTTTTAAGACTGTGTTCCAACGCTTTACATGCACCCTTCGTGCCAGAATTATTCAAACCAAAACTTTTTTTAAAATCATTTTTCTGTGATTCTATAATACACTGTAGTTTTACCCTTCCACCTAAGACATGATCACTACAAGAATTATTTAACTTTTTAGGCTGCTAATCCTGTTTATGAGTTGGTCCACATCATTTACTTTCTTTTCTTTCTTTGTTTGGGGGGATTGTTTGTCTTTGTTATGTGTATCTTTTTTTTTGTGGTTGATGTTCTTTTGTGTGTGTGTGTGTGTGTGTTCTTTTTTATTTCTATTTTTATTATTAAAATCATTATTATTTTGGATAAAACATATTTTCGTGTTATTTTTTTTTTTATATTTTCTTTTATTTATCTTACTGCACAGTAACGAGAGATTATCACCAGGTACGAGTTAACTTTTGCACTGAGTAACATAACCCTTTCTGAGATTAATTATGTCATCGTGCATTGTGGATCAATTCATTGGATGAATGGATGAATAGCACGGGTCCTAATTCGCTTCCTAGAAAACGTTGATTATCAAGCCAAACACAACAAACGTGTAATTTGCAGTGTAAATACGTTTGTAGATTTAGTGTAGTTTTTTGTGCTAGTGCGCTCCTCCCCTCCCTCCCTTTTTTGTTTACCTTCAGCCACTTTTGTGAAAAACATCTTATATGAAAACCTTTTCATTTGTCTTAGGGAGGGCCAATTTGACAATCTAAATGTTCGGTGACGTTGGTCATTCAAATGTGTCATATATATATATATATATGTGTGTGTGTGTGTGTGTGTGTGTGTGTGTGTGCATCTTATTTCATTTACAATATATTTATTTTCCGATTTATATTCGTTATGGGACACTAACCGAGACTGCTCTAGAATACTTGTAGGAGTATAAAGAAAAAGTCGTATTGTCACTGGGGCATTGTGACGTCCCATTAACAACATGCTAGGTAAATCAATAGACGATGATACATCGTTAATAGTTGATATCGTGCAATGATTACAATTGCACTGTAGATGATATCTGGCTTTATTACTGCAACAATGCATTATAAGTGGTTATCAGTACCAACACCCAGTTCCACTAGCTTGCTTTAAAATTTCAATCAGGGGTTGAAATTATTTTGTACCACAAAGTTTGGAACCTGGCGATATAAGAAGAAATACATGCATAATGGGTTCAATTCGACCTCATAAAACGTACTCCAAAACGAAAGATCGGTCAAAGACTAACAAACAGTTCTGGATACTAGATAGACTATAGGAAGCTTAAATATATTTAAATTTGTATAAATAAAAAGGTTACCTTGACAATTCCGGGGCATCGAAGTTAACATCATAATCGTTGTATTCGGTTGAAGAATGATCGTAATTTCGATTTTCTTCTATTTTCTGTCTGCACATGCAACAAAATTTCATCATTTTTATAAAATTTCACAAGTGGAAATCCATTGAACCTGTTAGTGTGCCGAAAACTTTTTTTTTTTAGGCGGACGTAAATTACAGAAATATCAGGATTACTCTAAAAACACAATTTCCTGTGATCCGAAAATAAACACTATGGCACTTTCCGTATTTTCACAACTCCATCAGAAACCATGATATAATCTCTGGTATGAAAATTGTTTGTTCATGAGCAGCAGACGTTAAAAAGTTGAAATGTCATTTGAAAAGTCAACATGACCTACAAACGAAATTTCCATGAGCGGTCAAAGTTACGTACAGTTAAAAGATGATTTATGGCTTAGCAAGGCTGTATCATAATTTTGTTACTTTGCCAAATGCTTAATAAGATTACAGGTAGTCCCGATACAAGGTGACAATTCAGAGTAGGAGGCGTGCACGTTTGTATGAAATTAATGTGGAATATTATAGAAATGTACAAAATAGTGTATAATCACACATCCCTAACGAATGTTATTTTTACATATTGCCTGTTCTTGCGCAGTACAGTATATTACTTATGGAAAACACTAGCGACGGTATCTCGGCTGAGAAGGTATGAAATTAGAATTGAATTATTCAACAGTTGTGTGAAGCCTTAACACAAATCTCACATTTTATTACTATCGTCCATGGAACCAGAAATTTATGGGGAAATGATAATAGTGATAATAACATGTCTTTAACTTGAAGTGCAGATCAATTTGCCAGTTAAAAAAAAAAGGGGGGGGTCGCAGTTGGAGCTCCTATCTCCTTTCATTCTTACATAAGACGCGGAAGCTTGGTCCACTTTATGTATTTTATACACGTATAAACACAATCTAGCCTATTCTCAATTTTGCTGTTGTGAAACCTTATTAATTACAGAGAGTCATTACAACAAAACCACTGAATAAGGGGTTTCAGCGAAGATATTACAAGTACCTTGAAATTACATAATCATGCGAAATACAAGCATTGAAAGCAAAAAGAAAAAAGGAAAAAAAAGGAGGGGTGATAAGGCAGGTGTCACCTAGACGTCCCCAGTAGACGCAGGACAGCATCCTCCCAGTGGAGTCGTAAGAGCGAGGGGGCACATAGAAGCTTCAGAAGCTTAGCACATATTTGTCTAATTAAGCTGTATCTCGCAATATTTTTTTTTTTGGCTGTTCAAGTTGGTCATCTGAGATGCCTTGCTCGGACCTGCGACTATACCGGTAAACACTTGTAATTTTGGGTAGTAATACTACAAAGTTAAAGTTTTAAGACTACACTTATCTAGGGGATCATGGTTTAAATGAAGTTATATATTAATTTCACAAATTTATACGTGTGGTTCCTATATAAATCGTGGCCCCGTCACGTGACCCTACATATAATAGTTTTTGCAACAGTGACCTCAACTTACAGTGACCTGAATCATCTGACCCCGGAAGTAGTCTGAACACAGTAGAATCTACAATACATAATAATTATACTTCCATGTACAGTGTATAGAAATTGGGCAAATTCTAAGCTTAGAGGTCTAGCGGAGATCTTTTATAAGAGGAACTCTCTCTCTCTCTCTCTCTCTCTCTCTCTCTCTCTCTCTCTATATATATATATATATATATATATATATATATATATATATAATATCACAAAGCCGATTGAGTATATACTCAACTAGTTTCTTCTATGCTTCAGGAGTATACTATATATATTTGAATTTTATTTATTCACCAATGAAGGGCCCTTAGGGGGCATATACAGTTTTAACAATTATTATAAACATATGATACAACACACACACACACACACACACACACACACACATGTATACACATTAAATACAACACATACACATATGTTAAGGATTTCTATATGACATTGATCTGAAATTGGCTCATAACAACACTGATATAACAAGGATGCAATATGGGAAGTAAAAGTGAAACAGTATAGATTGTTTTCCTGAATACAGAGGGTACCAAGGAATAGTGTCTCTGCCTAGTCAATCAAAATGGCAGTATTGGAGATAGCTCATTCATACAGATACCTCTATTATAAAGCGACAGAAAGATCAAACATGGAAATATAAGCAGTTATACAACTTTTGAGATTCTAAAAATCATTTTACTGATTTGTTAGAGTATTTGTGCATTTTCATATGTCATGAGCCAGACCAACTTTTGATCAATGTGCATGTTACAAAAGTTCTTACGGCAGTTAGATTTCTTCAGCAGTTCATATGAAACATTTCTTTCCACTTTATCATGAGTACATGATAGTAAAAAATGTTTTCATCGTCAAATATATTGGTATTATATCTAGTGCAGTGTCTATCTTGTCTAGGAATGCCTTGATATCGATTAACCTGAGATGATATGCCTAATCGTGTAAAAATTCTCCTCTGCTCAAATTTTTGTAGTATTTCTAAATATTTCTCCCGACCAAAATTTTGATTAAAAGAGCTGTATTAAGTTGGGGTTTTTTTTTTCAGAGTGTGAAGTAACTTGTGATATATTGATATGTAAACTTTACACGCTGTTGTGGCCCCAATTAGTCCGTAGAGTCTGCTCTGTCTTATTTCTGTGGTACTTAAGGAGATATTTAAAAAATCAAAAAACAAAAAAACCCACCCTATTTTCACTATTTCTTAATTAGCTCCCCTTGGCAGAGGTCCACACAGACATGGAATACGTCGAATATCTCAGATGGGCCAAAACACTGTCACTGCATGTTTCATTATAAACGTTAATTACCCACGTAAAATGGTCAAGATCTATCTGCTTCCGAGGGCTTGGCCCCCCTTGTCGTCTGGACCCACTGAGGAAAGGGGGTGGGGGTAAAGGCGGTCCCAAACCCTATGCATTCCAAAATGATGGACCTCCCTCTGTATATTATAGGATTTACATTTATGGGGCAATATGTAAAAAAATAAAATAAAAATACAATGGTTCATCTAACATGGGCACATGATAGAATGTATATTTCAGGTGAATCAGAAATATACATTGTCCAAATACCTTTGGATTTAAGATAGAGTATGTGTATTACAAGCAGCACTAATATTTCCTCGCCATCCCCACACCAATGACTCTCTTACGTCAACATAACAACGTTTTTCTGTGCGGGATGATAAATGTAAAATCACTGATATTTGCTGGGTCGGTTGTTCGTTAATGACTTATCGTCACTTTATTTTGTTTCTATATTTGATTCTGTGCATCACAGTGTGCGAGATTTGATCCGATGCAGCCTGGAAAATTATTTCATTATACGATCATTGGAGGAGTATAAAAAGTACAAAAACTCTTGGGTCTTCGGAGAAATTGATCTTTATTAGCTCTCGTAAATTCATATAAACAGTTTCGACAGATGGTTCTCTAGAACCCGGAGAGATTAAATCGAATTTATTGTTAATCCATCAGCGAGGTCCCTATGACGCTCCAAAAATAAAATGCTCCATGCCAGTGGTGAAAAGCAACATCAAAACATAACACAAACCGGAAGACGTTACCTTGAAATCAGAAGTGCAAAGGTCATTGACTTTGCACAAAATGACGACTATATATATATATATATATGTATATATTGCATACATGTATTTAACAGAGATAATTATCTATGCTAAGTTACAGGTATTTCCACGATGTTCTGGAAAAACACACGAATTACATGAAAGAAGGCCTACTCTTATACAGAATAGAAATATTGCTCTTATCAAATCAAAAAGCGTCATTTCGGCGTGTTCCAACTTCTGCATCTGTCTGAACACGGAAAAAAGCGATACATCTCATATTCTGGTTTTTTACTTATTTATTTTTTATTTATTTATATTTTACCAATATATGCAATGATTGAAATAGTAAGCTTTACACGCGGTTGGCAAATATTATAATATCTATTTCACATACGAATGTTACTTTTATTCATCGTCATTTAACAAGCTTTTACAATCTTTACCAATACTGTAGGTTAACTTCCCTCAACGATGACCTTAACGTAGAAAATATTCGGCCATTATAACCAAGCAGATGTGCAACTTTTCCAATTACAGTTAGCGCATGAATAGAGGACTTGTGTATGTGTTACACTGTGAAAGGCTTTATGTCTAAATTATTCATGAGAAAAAATGTAAGATCCCTGTCGGCCTCTAAAGTAGTTGTTAAATTTTTTGGGAGCAAAATTTTTATACCAAGTTACATAACTGTACAAAGCCACTAGATTGTAAAAATTGATACAGCCGAGAAATGTGTCTGTTAAGTTTGCTTATAGTGGCAGAATATTTAGAGGTAACGGTTACATTTTACAAACGCTCTTGAGAAATTGGGGACGTCAATCGAATGACAAGTACTTTTACAAACCCCGACTAAGATGATGTATTTTTGGCGATGACATAATAAAGTTATCAAAATGAGCAAACTAAAGAACTGGTCAGACTGAATATTCTTTTCAAGTTTGGGCAACAGAGCTAGCACCCCAAGAAATGCACACCAAAAACACAGACGTCCTACATGTCTGACTCACGGGCATAAACAAAGACATACAAACACGCTGAACTACTTACGATTTTCTCGGCACGGGCTGCTTTTCTATGAACTTAAAAGAATAAGTGATGATGGCCTGGTCGGGAATGGCGATGGTTTGCTCTGGCATGATGATGCAATGATGACCCAAAAGGACCCACTAGATAATTTCCTTTGTGTGGTACATGCGTTCAGTGGCTGCAATATACAAATTATTTACAATCCCCAATACCGAAGACTAATGTTTATCCTAAATAAGAAAAAAGGCATACCTCTTCTTTACAAAAAAGGCTCTACTATATGTTCAAAGACGACTGCCGCTTTTCTTTGTGTACAAAATGGACATGTGAGGCTCAGAAACATTAAAAAAAAAAACACGCACAGATGCTGTCGATCAGAGAAAGTCTAGAGCATGTTAGCGATAGTGTGAGTCGGGACAGCCTTCGTAATCTCCGACAGGGGAATCAAACGCCCCTCCGGTGAGCGTAGTCGGAGCGTCGTCATTATCAATAGCTCTCGTCACGTGTCGGCTGCATTTAATTGGAAATACAGGCTCCAGTATCAGACTTTTAACTCTTTTATTATCCCACGATTATTGATGAGGCCGGGGATCGTTACAAAGGCCAACATTTTGTTTGTTTACTTTCATTCTGCATCACTCCGTTGGTGTGTGTGTAGTAAACATGCGTGCTAGTATTCTTTATTAATATCAAATTTATTTCTATTTTTTGGCTCTATATCAAATTATTGTTCCATCAATATGTGTGTGTAGAATCGATATATACAATACGAACATTTAATACAGTATCATAGTTACTAAACATATTGTATACATTATGTGTATATATCACTAATTCCGATTTATTGGTTGATGGGAACCTGTTACGAATCTGATTGGTAACCTGCTGTTCATCTGTATATAAATATGCCAGCATCGGCAAAGGTAATTCTATATCTTCCGATTCGTTTATGATATTTATTGAAATCCGTTGATTATTTTCAGACACGTATTCTGAACAGACAATCAGCCATGTACCTTATATAACTAACACACACACACACACACACCCTCCAACAGAATACGTACAGCATCGCATTTCTATACTGTAAGTAATTCATCATAATAGAAGCATACAAATAAATATTAACTAGATGCTGTAATAATTAAAACAGTAATACCCACACGCAAGTCGTACTTGAGTAATTATTACCATATAACATACCCAGTACCATATATATTCTTTCTGCATGTCAATATTCTGTTGGCAAGTGTCCTGGGGTCAGACCAAATCCTATTTCATAATTGTTGAAATATATTTAAAACTGAGGTCCTGACACATAAATCATATATTCTTGCTGCACATTTTAGATGCATTGAGTATTCTGATGGGCAAGTGCCCTGGGGTCATCCCAATCCTCATAATGTTTTGATTGTTCAAATACCTTTTAAAATGTTGAGAGTCCAACCCTTAAAGCAAATATATTCTTATTGCACATGACAAAATGCGCTGAGCACAAGGTTTTTGTTCATCGTTTCTCCTCATTTGCTCCTCAAAACCGAAAACTTATTGCACGTCTAAAGGACACCACGAAACACTTCCCGAAGGTGATTCGGCTACTGCATAAAATGTAAGGATTTTTTGGGAACCAGGTTTTTCTCTGGAAAAATGTTTTTTAAACCCCCTATTGACCCCCCAGGGTGAACATGACAATTCTGAAAACTTATTGCATGTCTATAGGACACCACTAATTTCCTTCAAAAAGATTATTTGGCTACTGCGTAAAATGTAAGAGGAGTTCTGGGAACCAGGGTTTTATTTTGACCTAAAAACGTTGCGGTTTTTTTATTGGGGGGGGGGGGGGAGAACGAAAATTTACTGCTCACCTACAGGACACCACAATCATCTTCCAAACGATGAATTGGCTACTGTGTAAAGTAGAAGAGGAATTCTGGGAACCAGGTTTTGTAGAAAATCGTCATTTTCGACCCCCATTCAAATCCCAGGGTTAAAATGAAAATTTCAAAACAATATTGTTGTACATCTATAGGACACCACCAATCATCTTCCAAAGATGATTTGGCTACTGCGTAAAATGTAAGAAGAGTTAAGGGAACCAGGTTTTGTAGGAAAACGTCATTTTTTACCCCCATTTAGACTGAAAATTCCAAAACCTTCTACATATACAGGACACCACCAATTATCTCCCAAAAGATGTAATAATTTAGAAGTTCTGGGGATCGGATTAATCTTTCTAGAAAAAGACTTTCGTATTTTGATCCCCTATTTACCCCCTGGGTAAAATTGAAAATTCCGAAACCTTATTGCACATCTACAGGACACCATCTACCATATTCCGGAAGATTAAATGGTTTTTGCTTAAATAAAATAGGAGTTTGAGGGAGAAGAGAGTGTGACAGACGGACAAAGGGAAGGACTAGGGTTGCAACAAAATACCGAACTTTCTTCAGAAGTGCCGGCATAACAAGAGGCTCATCAGTCACCTGAGCAACTGCAGTTTCCTACAAAAAATATCAAATCCCCACATATGGTTCACACTGGCCTCAAGGGTAATTTGAATGACCTTGAATCTGCACAACATGGGAGTAACAAACATTATTTACCGTTGTAGTTATTTTTAGAATATTCCAGTAAATGCCCCAAGTGTCACGGTGTAGTGACACTTATATCTACACAGCATACGGGTTATGACCCATTTTACCCTTGTGGTTCTTTTAGAAGAATTTAGACAAGAGGCTCATGCACCTTATCGCTCACCTGAGTCACTTTAGCCCATATTTACAGATTTTCCCTATACACATTGATCCCCTATGGTGACTCCATCCTACCCCTGGGGGCCATGATTTAAAAAAAATTGAATCTGCACTATGTCAGAAAGTTGCCATGTAAATTTGAACATTTTTGCCTCAGTGATTCTTGAGAAGAAGACTTTATAAACTATTTTTTCCTATAATTTCGCATGTAAAACTTTGATCTCCTTTTGTGGTCCCATCCTACCCCCAGGAGTCATGATTTTAAAAACAATTGAATTTACACTCTGTCAGGAAGGTTCCATGTAAATTTGAACCTTTTTTGGCACAGGGTTTTTGAGAAGAAGACTTTTAAATGACTCCACAGTATTTTTGCATTTCTGTGATTATCTCCCTTTTGCAGGGGGCATGACCCTTCATTTGAAAAAAAATTCTTGAATCTCCATCACCCAAGGATGATTTGTACCAAGTTTGATTAAAATTGGCCAAGTGGTCCTAGAGCAGAAGATTTTTAAACATTTTTCCCTATACTTTTGCATGTGAAACTTTGATCCCCTTTTGTGGCCCCACCCTATCCCTGGGGGCATGATTTAAATAAATTTGAATCTGCACTATGTCAGGAAGCTTCCACATAAATTTTAAATTTTCTGGCACAGTGGTTCTTGAGGAGATTTTTAAATTACCCCACCCTATTTTTGCATTTTTGTGATTATCTCCCCTTTATAGGGGCATGGGATTTCATTTGAACAAACTTAAATTCCCTTCACCAAGGATGATTTGTACTAAGTTTGATTGAAAGTGGCCTGCTGTTTCTGAAGGAGATTTTTAAAATTTGTCAGTGTATTTTTGCTATTTCACTATTATCTCCCCTTGGAGCAGGGCGTTGTCCTTCGTTTGAACAAACATGAATCCCCTTCACCTAAGGATGCTTTTAGTCAAGTTTGGTTGAAATTGAATCAGTGGGTCTGGAGAAGAAACTGAAAATGTGAACATTTACATACGGATAGATGGATGCACCAACATTTGGTAATTATAAGCTTAAAATTTTATGAGCTTATTAAGCACATAAAATGTTCATAATATTACCTCATAAGATGGCACTGGACAATTTTTGCTCATAAAACTTGTCCACAAGTGATGCGTTGTCCATGAATTAAGAGTTATTAACTCCGAAATTGGAAATGGGCATTTATAATTAATTTTTACTCATAAAACTAGACCACAGCAATGGACAAGAAACACATCCATGATTTCATAATTAGTTTCCTATCTGACATATACCTCATAATTTGTGCCTGAGCATGTAACTTGTATGTAAAAAATAAAGAGCTTGGCTCTTAATATTTTTGAACTCCTAAGTTTGAGTTGGGCAAATATTTCAGTTTATAAGGCTCAAATAAGACCATGGACAGACAGATGGACAACAGGTGATAAGAAAAGCTAAATTGAGCTTTCAGCACAGGTGAGCTATTATTTCTCCATCATTTAACAAGAGGCCCATGGGTCACATCACTCAACTGAGTTATCATGGCCTTGCTGTTTTGATTTATAAAAGATCTGTTTTTCAATCTTTATTCCCATGAAAATTTTTTATCACATATTATGGCCCCTAAGGGTCACGACATAACCTAACTTGAATTCAAATCATATAGTGATGCCCAAATACCAATGACGTATGTGACCTTGCAGTTCTGGAGAAGGTCAAGTACATAGATTTTAGTATGAAATGACAGGTCGTGCCATAAGAAATCTACATACAAAATATAAAAACTCTACAAATAGTTTAGAAGATATTGAATAGGTTAGGCTTCCTTAAAAGGGTCATCCTTCAAGAACAAGGTCTTAACTTTAAAAACTTTGGTGTCATAAAATTTCTTGTCACAAGGGATGCACATATGAGATAAGAGGAGCCCCATCACTCACCATTCAAAAGTTATGAGCAAGGTTAAATTTTCTGACAGACAAGACAAACACAAGATGTTCCCCAAATATAGTCATGGGGACATTAAAAAAAAACTTGAATCCACACAACTTGGGAACATTTGCATATGATTTAGTGACCTTGTTACTCTCGAAAAGAAATTTTTTGAATTCCTGTATATTCCCATATAAATCTTTGATCTCCTATTACGGCCTCATCCTATCCCTGATGTGAAATAAACTGAATTTGAATTACCTACAGATGACTTACTTGACTGTCTCCATCTTAGAGAGGACATAGAGCAATCATAGTGGCTTTCCATCTCTTTCTGATTTGTGCAGTGTTCTTAACCTCTCCCCGGGTTTTGCCAATTTTCCTCAGGTCCGATGCTAACCTTCTCTGCCAGGTGTGTTTTGACCTTCACTGTCCTTGGGGGTTCCACTTTAAAGCTGGCTTTGTGATGTTGGAGTTCACTTTCCTCAGTGTACAAATCTATTCAGTTCCATCTGCATGTTCTAATGATTACTACAACAGGTTGTTTGGTCCTTTTCCACAGGTCATGTATTGCTGATTGTATCTGACTGCCTTGTCCCTAGGATGTTTCTCAGGTACCTGTTAACAAATACCTGGAGATTTCAAGGGTGATGTTCCCCTCCAAGTTACAGATCCACAGAATACTGTCACATTGGTATTACATACTCTGAGTTTGGCATTTTGTTCTTGATGCTTTGCTTCTCCAAACTGGTCTTAACATGGCAAATGCTTGCTATATCTTCCTTTTCCTTGCCTTGATGTCTTTGTTGTGCCTCCTGATAGGCTAACTATATTTCTCAAGCAGGTGAAATCTTGTATGTCTTCTTCTTCTTCAGTGTTGTTGATTTTAATGCTCTCTGCTTGATTGACATTGATCCTCATTATTTTAGTCTTCTGGGCATTGATGTAGAAGCGTTTCAGATTTGGTAGCCTGATGTTGAAAATCATGCAGATGAAAAGATAGTATGCAAATGTCATTAGTGAAGTCTAGGTCTTCTAGATGTGTGATGTCATTGTCCACTGTATGCCAGCTGGGATATTGTACGCTCTGTTGACCATGTCTATCACAAGAAGAAACAGCAGTGGAGAAAGTAAACAACCTTGTCTCATCCCAGTCGATGTTACTATTCCTACATGCATTACTTGACATATGAATCCATCATATATGGCTCACAGCAGGTGTAACCGATCGACTGGGGATGTTTAATCCTCCTAGACACCTGGTATGTTCAGGGATCCATAGTATTCGTTAGCTTTGCCTTTTCATACAGTTGTTGCATGGTGGCATCCCACAATATCCAAGGGTTTTCAAAATCACCTGATGGTTTATGCTGTCAAATGCCTTTTGGAATTCTGTAAAAGTTAGGTATAATGGTGTCTGCCACTTTATTGTCTGTTTGATAATAATTCTTAAGGTGGCTATCTGGTCAACACAGTAGCATTCGTTTAAAGTTTGTTTGTTCATCTCGCAGCCTTTTGTGCACTTCCCTTTTCATCCTCAACAGCATGATGATACACAGTACTTTGCTGGGGATCGATAACAGTGTTATTCCTCTCCAGTTGTTACACAGGGAAGTATCTCAATTTTTGGTAGTTTTACATGGAGTCCTTTGGAATATATAACCTGACCCCAAGGGTAATGTGAGCAAACTGCAATATACATCAAGTAAGGATGCATGCCACCTTATTTTAAAGTTTTAAATGTTTCTTGGCCCTTCATTTTAACAAACTTTCTGAAATGTTTCATTAATATTGACTCAAGTGGTTTTAGATACAATGAAAATGTGAAAAAGTATGCAGATGTTGTGGTTGTTCAATGGTAGAGCGTTCACTTTGTAACTGGAGGATCATGAATTTGAGTCCCACTCATGCCATGGCTGCTTCAAAACCTAAACTGAAACATAAGTAGTGATTGCTCCTTCACCATATGTGTGTCATTTAGAAGTGAGAATCATGGGTCTTTTCAATATGACCTTAAAAACAGAGGTCCTGTGTTGCGGCATGCGTTGGTACATTGAAGAACCCTTACTGCTTTGGCCGTAAGTGCTAAGCATAGGTCAAAATTTGTGGTACTTCACCTACAGCTGGTGACATCTCAATATTAGTGATAAATTCTCAATGGGACGCAAAACAAACACAAACAGCCAGATGGCAGACACAGAGATGACAAACTTTGATCAGAAAAGCTCACTCAACCTTCAGCTCAGATGATCTTAAGAATATCAGTAACAAACAAAACAATCTACAGAAACACGAAGAAGACTTTACTTTGATTTGATTTTTTAATAAATAAACACACACCTTGTACATCTTAAATACATATGGTGGTCTATATTATGCTAATAGAAAGTCTCAAAATAACTGAAAGTTAGATAACTATATTAGATATACACAAGTCTCAACGAAGAATGTAACATACCCACTAGCAGCCTTTGTTTTAAACAAATGCCTTCAGTTCTATACAATTTAAAAACATAACAATATCCTGATGAATGGAAAATTGTACAACTTTAGTAACCAGTCTTTACTGTACATCTCACACAGTAAATAGATGCAATATGTTTGTTTACTTTAACACTGTACTAAATATTTTGAAAACTCTCCCTGGATTTAACCTGATTAGCTGAAAATGGGACTATGTATAAATTTTCCACAAAAAATTAATGATTTGATTCTTTTTTTTCTTTTAATCTTGCATTTGAAAAGAAAATAATAAAAGCTGCATAAGGGGGAAAAGTTTTCATAATATGAAGAAAAAGAGATCTACAAAATCCACTGCTAAACATAAATTACATTTAAATACAAAAAACTACAGCACTATTTCTGTAAAATAAGCCCAGCTAAATCTACATACAATTATATGAAAAACTACAAAATGAAAGTAAAATGCACTAATATAAATATTTATCAAAAGCATTGCAAAAATAAATAAGTTTTATGATATGATGACACAATAATTTTTTATCTGATTTACAGCTTAATTATCTGGCAAAGACAACCACTGCACAAATTTATATGAACTGAATTACCACTATAATGAAAATATTAGTAACCATGGCTGCATAACTCTAGATCACTGTTGTTACAAATAATTCTAGATCACTGTTGTTACAAACATGAAATTCATCTGTATAGGTACTGTAGTTTCTTTAAACATTCTTGAAATATTTCATCATATCAAGGAGGAATGCTACACCAGAGAAATTTAATGTGAATGAAATATGGAGGATATGTACAACACTATTTTGATATTGAAAACTTTCAAATTTACTTTATTCAGTCAAAAAATGCAGTTTTAGTAGAAAGTAATCTGGACATGAGGCCCACAGGCCTTAATGGTCATCTAGGTATCACAGCCCATACATAGACCTGTTGGGTAGTCCCATATTGGTATTTAAGCCTCATTCTAGAGTCTTTTGTTCACAGCTTTATGATCTTTCTAAATATGCATACAATTCCTATTCAATTACAATATAAGGGAAGATGAAGTTTGAAGCATTTAAAGCAGCCAATATTTCCCTGACCAAGGAGCAATAAATTTCATAATTTTGGTAAAGGGCTTCATTGGATACAATAACCATGAATTTGGTTTTGGGAGTAGAAAAGATGTTTAAAACTTTTATTATATTTTTTCCCTTCAGTTTTTGCCCTAACCATGAGGTCCTTGGAGAGCTATGATCATAAATTTCACAATATATATTCCTCTTATTGTAAGAGGTTTTGCCCTGCCCTTAGAGTACCAAAAGTCATGAAATTTAAAATTTGTGTCCCCTTACCCTAAAGATGATTCACACAAAATTTCTGAGGAATTGGAATGGTAGTTATCAAGAAGTTAAAAATGTTCAATTGTTAACACATTTAGTCACCAACCATTTTGGTCCCACCCTCATACCAAAACCCCTACCCCAAGGATCATGAAATTTACAATTTTGGTAAAGGGTACCTGCTCTATTTAAATATCCATTTAGTTTCAATCAGGTATAAATAGCATTAAAGAAAATAATTTTAAATATATAATATAAAATACCACATACCAAGTTTGGCCCCACCCTGGGGTCAGAACCTCTACCCCAGGGATAATAAAATTTACAATTTTGGTAGAGGCCTTCCTGCTCTATATTACCATGCATTTAGCTTCTTACAAATGTGCAGTTCTAGTGACAGAGGTTTGAAAATTTGTCACTATTTGGTAGTTTTGGCCCCGCCCCTAAGGCCCCAGGGAGGCAGGAGTCCTGAAATTTATAATCTATGTCTGTCTTGTCCAAAAGATGCTACATACCAACTTTGAAAGGTAGTTATCAAGAAGAAGTTAAAAATGTTCAATTGTTAACACGACAGATGACGACGAAAGAAGACCAATTGCAATAGGTCACCTGACTTTACGCAAGTGACTTAATAAAATTTAAAACCCCTGCTGGAATCGGACACTTGATCTATAGTTCAGCAGTCGATGTGCTAAACTACTGAGCTACTCAACTTGAACTTTGAAAATGAGTAGACAAATATTGTTGATATTTATATTTTCATTCATGGTTTTCAAGGGAGTCAGTCTATATGACAATATAGAGTAACTCCTTAACTCATGGTAAAAAAAAAAATCAATCAGAATATGCATTTTACATAACACAGTATGCACCAATAAAAATACAGACATAAAGGGAAAAGGACATACGTCACAAAATCTTATTGTTGAAAATGATTCAAATTAATGTTTAATAGCTGCATCATGAATTGATCACAAAAAGCAATGAATCTTATAATATGAACAAAATTGCAGTAAACAGTTTCTTTTAATAAAAAAATTAAAACCTTAGCAGAGTTACTTTTTTTTTTATTAACACATCAAATAAACCATAAAACTGAGCAAGATAATTTGTATAACACATCTTGATTCCTGACAAAGAGATTCCTGATAAAAAGAGAAATTTTCCAATCTTATTTATCATGCTTTATCATTTGCCCTTGAGTTTGCAACATTCTACTTACTAGATTAACACAATAGAATTAAGTACAAATGTCTAAAGAAAAACTCAGTACAAGTCATAAAACTCTTTATCCTTTAAACATTGTTAAAAACATTTAATGGTTAAAATTTTTTTTCTCTAACTCTACCTCTGAAACATTTAATTTTATTTTTTCAACTCCTCTAACATTTCTATTGGGCCTCTTGAAAAACTATGATTCTAATTTGAAGTTTTGTTGCGTTTATCTGTTAAACTGGCCTGTATTCATCAATTTATATCCTAACTGTTGAATTAGAATGTTAAGGGATTGTTAGTAACAAGGAATTTAACACCCACTACACATATAACAATTATGATTTATCCCAGACAACAAGAAATACATGAGGTAGCACGATGTATGATGCACACATACTTTGATCAGCAATTCTCTTCTGCATACAGGAGTTACCTATCTTTGAACCAAACTAGAATTGTCCTGACAGGACTAATAACCCCCAGCAGGGCACATTGGATGGTGGGAAGAAGTGAATTTGTGCTCACTGAAGAATAAACACATCTTTTGACATGAAGAGGAACTCTGTTTTCTTGAGAGCAAGTAATGTAAATACAAAACTATATATTTTTCAGTAGAGTGTTACTCTGAATATTTAAGATGTGCTTAATAAAAGTTCTGAATGTTATTTTATGGATAACTATTCACCATACATGAGCCAGTGAACTTAACAAAATCATACCCAAAGACAGATGGGCAGATGGACTGATGGACAAGGTGATTCCAGTATACCCCACCACAAACTTCATTTGCAGGGGTATAAAAACCAAGCTGGAGAATAGTCTTTTCAATGACAAATCTTGATTGTCTTGCTATCTGGAATAAATTCCAAGTTTCTTTTTGAGATACAGTAGAATTGCAAGGCCAGAAATGGCTCTGTTGCACCTAGTGCTTTAACACCTATTGCAGATATACTTGAGCAAATTGTTCTATGTGAAAACAGCAAGATTATTACTTAAATTCTAGTTTGGTATAGAAAAGTATGTTTCATTACATTTTCCTATCATAATCATGATCTTGATCTCTAAATCCCCAGTCCACCCTCCTACATAAGAAAGGGAAAGTTACTGTCTTGAATAATTAACTCTTAGAAAACAGAATTTATAATTCAAAGCAGAAATGCAGTAAGTACCATATTTTTCTTTTAGCAATTTCTAAAGAAGACAAATAAAAAAGAAAAAAAAATATCACCATTGATAGAATTCCATCATACACACAATCAAAAAAAAAATAAAAATACAATAAAAAATAAATTACAAAAAAAGGAAGGAAAGAAAAAAACTCAGGGGGGAAGTGTAAAAGCAATCCATAGGAAATACATAATTGCAATTCTATTGTCTGGAACATTAGATCACATGGTACACAATAAAAAGAGCATTATGACTCATACAATGGCCTTGTATCACAATGCATAACATGGATACAACAGGAATATGGCAGGTTGTTGTTTATTCAGCAGGCAGTCACTCCTTAATTAAGGTCCCAAATGGGTAATCCCACATCTTGGAAGATATACCAAATCCTGTAACAGTATATGAATATTTCAATTTTGTTCTAATTATTTTCCATTCAAATTCAAAGCAGCCCTTTGTTTGAACAAATTTGAATTCCCTTCATCAAAATTACTTTGTATTAAGTGAAGTAGTAAAGATATCTAATGGTTTTCGAGAAGAAGTTGAAAATTGAAAATATGAAAAGTTAACAGGTGACAGAGTCATAAACTTGATCAGACAAGGTTAAACTGAGCTTCAAGCTCAAGTATGCTAAAAACATCACACTTTACAAAGTAAAACTTCAACACCCACTCCTATTGTGACCCCACCCTGGTTTGAACAAGAATCTGCACACAACTTGTGCTACAGAAATATGCTTGCATATTTATTTGATAAAATTGTACCACTGATGTTCTTGAGATCTTGAGAAGAACTTCATGAATATTGTCCCTATATATTCAAATTCAAACTTTGCACCCCTACTGGCTCCATCCTGGCATCAAGGGTCATGGAGCAAGATATCTGAATATACACTACATAAAAATGCTTGCATACAAATTTTATAAAATGTGCCCTCATGGTTCTTATGAAAATTTTTATTTCAGTGTAAAAACCCCATTGTGGCTCTGCCCTGGTCCCAGGTCATTTTTTTTTTTATCTATATTATACATTAGGATGTTTTCATATTAATTTGATTACTTGTACCCTTTATGTTATAGGTTGTACATTGTTTAACATCCCACTCAAAAATCTTTCACTCAAATGAAGACATCACCATTGCTGGTGTACCCTATGGGTTCATAAGAAGACTTTTGTTAAAAATTTCATATACTTGTGTTCCTTTGACCCTCTTTTGTGGTCCCTAGGTTCGTGATGGGAACACTGCTAGAAATAATTTTACAAACTGTATTCCTCTTGTTCTTTTAAAGATTTTTTCCATACAAAACTTCGAATTCCTATTGTGGATTTTTCAAATTCCCTACCCTCTTTCTTAATTATTTTCTCTTCAAAGGGGCACAACCTTCTGTTTTAGCAAAACTTGAGGATGATTTCTGAAAAGTTTGGTTGAAAATAGCCAAGTGGTTCTTGAAAAAAAAATTCCAAAGTGTGAAAAATTATTAACAGCAACAATGAACAAAGTTGGATCAGAAAACCTCACTTCAGTCTTCAACTCAGGTGAACTAATTAGCAATATTTACAAGTAGATATTGAATACTGGTATTCAACAAGATGTGTTTGTGAAACACTGATGCCCTCGTATGGCAGCAAAGCAATGGTACCCAAAGAAAGGTCTTGTCAAAAGGAATATATGTGCAAAATATAAAAGCCTCATCACCATTCATCCATAACTTATAGCCAAAGTTAAAGATTTTGCAGACAGACAGACCAAAAACTATATACCTCCAAATCTATAATTAAAGGTGCATAAAAATGCTGTCAGGGAAATAACCCACCGTTTTGTTGGTCCTGATAGTGATGCTTAACATGGTATCTCTTCAGAGACTTGAAGTAACTTCCGTATGGTGTTCCATGATGTAAATAATAATGTATCATATCGTATACGATATAGCCACTGATACTTCCTGCAAACACTGTTAAAGCCATGGTATATGGCATAAAAAGACAATAGACTGAGAAGACTAGTAATCCAAGAGCAGCCGCTGGGATGGGAGGAAACACCAGCCTCATCTTATCCATAGGGGCCTGAAATAATCATTTATAGTTTATACATGGTCTCTGAAACAACATAACACATTTACTGTGGCATGTAAGATATCACAATTGGGCAGAAGGAGTGGCATCAGGCCCTTGGGTAACTCAGTCCTGGTCTTTCATACTTGGCCTGATACAACAACAAATGACTGATACCAACCAAAACAAAGATCAAAATTGAAGTGTGTTACTATGTGTGTCATGGTAGGTGTTAGCATGATAAAGAACCCTCACTGATATGTCCACAAGCACCATGTATATGTCAAAATTTTTTGTACTTCATCTAAAGCTGGAGACATCTTTATATCAAAACTGAAAAAGTCTCAAATGGAATGTATTTAAAATAAAGAATCGAAGGGATGATTTGGCATGTAAAATTTAAACATGGAGCTTATGGATTGATATATTCAATGGTTTACAAAGTTCTGTTTACCAAATAAATTATATATTTACATTTGAGGGGAGGTCGACCTCCCCTTTAAGCCCAACCACCCTTTCACCATAGAAGGGAAACACTCAATTACACCTACAGTTTTTCTCCCACTTGGCTACAAACTTTATCAAATAACATTGCTGTTCTTAAAACACAAATGCCCCAGTGTCCATACTGATGTATCAGCAAAATTAAAGAAGAGGTCTTTCAAATGATAACAACAACAATCACTATGAGAAGTTTGTTCCCACCCTGTAACCAAAACTCCCTGGGATCGTGAAATTTACAATTCTGGTAAAGGACTACCTGCTCCTTCTAAATATCTATTTATTTTCCATTTAGTTTCAATAGCATTACACAAGATGTTTTTTAGATGTTTTACACATTAACACTATACCAAGTTTGGTCCTGCCCTCATGTCAGAATCTCTATCCCCAGGATCAAAAAATCTACTTTTTTTTGTAGAGGCCTTCTTGCTCTACATTACTGTGTATTTAGATTTTCTTACATAAGTGTGGTTGTATAGTAGATGATTTTTGAAAATTAGTCAATTTCTAGCAGTTTATGCCCCACCCTTAAGGCCCCAGGAGTGCAGTTTCTGAAATTTACAATTTATGACCCTTGTACCAAAGATGCTTCATATTTGAAAAGAATTGGAACATAGTTATCAAGAAAAAGTTAAAAATGTTCAATTGTTAACATACACATTTGATCAATAAAACCATTTTGACCACACCCTTGTACCAAAACCCCCATCCATTCGATCATGAAATTTACAAATTTGGTAAAGGGCTACCTGCTCTTCTAAATATCTATATACTTTCCATTTAGTATCAATAGTATTATAAAAGATGTTATTTAAATGTTTTATACATAAACACAATATAATATATATTATTTACAAACAATCTATATAGATGCACTATATATTATTTAAATGTTTTATACATAAACACTATATACCAAGTTTGGCCCACCCTTAAGTCAGAACCTTTACTCCAGGGTTCATGAAATTTAATTTAATATTCATATCCTGTAGATAGAGACAAATAATACGCTGCAAATTTATTTTACAATTTCACACTACAGCTTTCAGCTCAGGTGGCCTAAAAAGTGTACAAGATGTTTTGGGTTTTTTTGTAACAAAATTGTTTGCTTTGTGTGTTATTTTTTATATTTTTTTTTTTTGGCAGGGAATTGGGGTTGGGGTTGGAACTAGTTAAGTATCACCCTCATAGAATATGGAATCTTGATTTCAAAAGAAATCAAGTGATTGTTTCAAAACCAAAGAAAATACAGCTAATGATCAAAATTTACTTTATTTAGTCTGTTGTGCAAGGAAATGTACAAAATTTCTGGAATGAAAATGCAATAAGCGAAATGTTTTTCTTTTTATGACCCATTACCATGCATTTTTCCTTCAACTTAAAAATATCCTGTTTACCTTGTGATGTTGGCCATGAAACAGGAAGTGCAGAATTACTATCACCGGGTAGTTGGAGGGAGGGCATAGATGGAACAGCCACCGATGAATCACATACTCGTCTAATGTCCACAACAAAAAGCCAATCACAAATAGTAAAGGCATGTGGTAGGCTGTGACTGGAATGCCTGTATTAAAATGTAAACTGAATTAGCTGAACAAATATATACATGTATTTATACTATGACCTTCATTAGTGACTCAAGATCATAGTCCATATAAGCTGCTTGTCCCATAAATATTCTTGCTCCAAGACTGATGTTAATTGTATTCATTTGTTTATCATTCCAGTCAATAATCTAGTGTGGCTTACAAAAATTAAAAGCATATTTACATGCATGAGTTCATTTCAGAAGGCATCAGTGGGATTGTTTTAATATTTTCACCATTCAATCACAAATCCAGCTAGAGCAGCAGGATTGTGATGTACATAATTATAAGCAGTGGTAGAGTCCATCCAGAAGATCTAGTTTTTGTATAGTTCGCAGAGTTTAAAACTCTCTGTATAACAGCATTAAGGGGAACATACTCTCTGAATCTACATACTGAAGCAACATGTATCAGTAGCACAGTTTGAATGTTATTTACAGTCCATTCTTCTCATAATGATAGTTCTACTATTGGTGCAAAAATATTGATCTACACATTTCAATAAAATTTGATGCTTTCTGTGGCTGTTTATCACATTGTTATATATATAAAAACAGTAGCATAAATGTCCGTGTGAACTACATACACTGCAAGTGATGTGCCAACAGTTGTGCAAATTTTGTTGCAAATCAAAATGCATCACAAATCATGTAATATTCAAGTTGAAGAAATACAAACACATCAACCAAATCATGAGCTAAAAACAGTGTTTTAAAAATAGAGCACCGCTAAACTGGTACATGATACTCCAGCATATGTTATTGACCTCAAAAATTCTAAATCCAAAAGCCATAACTCCTTCAAAAATTTTGGGACAGCACTCCCCTTGTTATATGCAAATCTACACATTGTGATCTTTCTTTGTACCAAGTTTCATTAAAATCTCCCCAAGGATTTAGGAGGAGTTGTGAAGAAAAAGTTAAGGGGACAGACAGAAGATCGCAGTATAGCATAATACCCCCACATTATATGTGGGCATATACAAAAAATCAGAGAGGGCTACATTACTGCAGCTATGGTAGCTTATGTGTGGCACACTGTGGAGGTTTATATGTGACAGACTGTGACAACTTAATAAATTGAATTTACATGTATTTTACATGTATATGTAACACACTAAGACAATTTATATGTGATGCGCTGTGATAATTCATATGCAACACACTGTGGCAACTTCTACGGGATACATTGTGGTGGCTCATTTACTGGGAAATATTTTGAATAATTCATAATTATCTAATTGCCTTTCCTACACTTCTACAGAACTACTAATGGGATAAAAACTACTTTTTTGTATTCCTAGAAGTGCTACTGTATGAGAACACAAAGTTTGGGATTGTCTTTCAAGTGACCTTGACCCTTATATTTTACCTAAAAATCCAGAAGGAACCAACTGAACATAAGAATGATACATACAAATGAGCAAATTACTAAACAGGTATAACCCTCAGCAACTCTGTGCAAGGGGATAAAAACCATGGACAATTTGCTGATTGTGTGCAAGTTGACATGCTCTAAAATGACTTGAGATTTATTCTGATGTCATTGACATACTCCATACCTAAAAGATTTAAGATCTCACAATTCACGTAAGAGCCTTGGGCAAGTATGAAAAAATTGTAATTATGGAAGAGTTCTTAACTGTTATATGACTTTATGACTTTCCACACACATGAACTTCCATATTTAGCAATATTTTTCAGAGAATTTAAGCACACTTGATGACTAGTAAGACATTATCAATCAATCTCATAATAATTGTGATGACAATTATAAATTAAATTATCAAATTGTGAGTATTCCAAACAACTTCGAATCTTCCACACCCACTGATTTAGATTCAATTGAACATCTTGGCTTCTTTCCAAACCGTGTTTCTTGATAAAATGGCAGATAATGATAATACCATAAATGCATAGAAAACGTAATGTACATTGTACCCTTACTCAGTCCTTGAAATCAGCACAAAATGACTATACATTTAAATATTCAGCAATCAATACATGTATGTAACCATCTGTAGTTTTAAATATCATTACAGGATATATACTGTACATATTCAGGATTTTATCTAAACTTATTGTACCAAAATGTGCTGCTTAGACAAATTTCAGTGTTAGATATTTACAAAATAAAGCTACTTTATTTTCCCGAACTCTCAGGAAGCAATTCCATACGTTCAATAATAGCCCAATGAACTCTCATTCACAACACAAAAAGCTTCTCATACAGATGACAACTTAATTCTACCAAAAGATCAATTTTTACAATAATGCAATGTCCTACAGCAGCTTGTCATTAACATAGGGTGAAGTAGCCTCTGCCTCACAATTACTTAAAGCAAGGCATTTACATACAAATGTAAGGGGAATCATGCAAAATGTACAGTAGCCATCCACCATATAATATAATCAGTGACAGACACCAGGTAGAGCATGCAAACAGAAACCTTTGTGATGGTGAGACACTGTGGCATACTTACTTAAATCATAGTCTGCAAAAGAAAGAAAATGGCTTAATTGACTTATGTAATTTATTGGAAGGGCCAATTTCCTCTCCACCAATCAGCCTGTGTACATAAAATGAATTATTTACAATAATGGTTCCAGACACATGGCATGATTTTATCTAAACTTTCACAATATTTACCCGAACACTGTTATTATGGAGTATTACACACATTATGCAAATTGTTATCTACACAAAACAAATTTGACAAGAGAATCATTAAAGCATTTAATGAAAAATTTTACTGCCCAACAGACACTCTAAAAATGGCAAATATTCGTAATACATTGTTAACTATATATAACGATGTTTGTGTGTGTGTGTGTGTGTGTGTATGTATGTATGTGTGTGTGTGTGTATATATATATATATATATATATATATATATATATATATATATGTGAATGAGAAATTCAGTGTATTTGGATGCCCATTTCAACCCCTACCCAGAGTTAAAGTCAGGATATGCAGAACCAAATCTCCTAGCAGTATATACCCAGAGCGCTAAACACTCAACCATCTGGGCAAATCTAAAAAATTTGCTTTCAATGGCAGTGGAATTCTCACTATACTGTCATATACTACATGGTCATTGAGAATGGAAATAGGATACAATTATTTAATGTGAATTTAAGAGGATTATAAGAGATACACACTGTATTTGAAATACATATATTTTATAAAGCACAGAAATCGCAAAAGCAAAATAGTTATTATGTTTGTTACTGTCTACAGAAATTTGTTGGGTTGTTAAAGTCCATAGAATAGAAGGCTTGGATTCACTTGTCTATCGACAGTCGGTAACAGAGTTAATACATACACACACACACACATTCTAAAGCATAATATACTGAGGTATATTTGATAGTGAGTATAAATATGGTCAACATTAAACTTTGAAATATGATGGATTAATAAACAAATATCACTGGGACTAATTTCATAGAGAAACCTACAAAATGTTGAAAAAAAATTATATCAATTTACTATAGAATGGAAAATGTTCGTATAATATTCATTGGCTTAAAATCTACTATGTTCTCAATAAATGTATCATTTATACCAAAGCTATAATAACCAGTCATTATTCATTGAAATCAAAGAAATGAAATAAGAAAAAATCTTCAGCTAGAAATGTTTTATGATCCATTTCAAATACAGTTGTATTTTACACAGTAACATGCAAAAATCAAATGAGATTCCAGTTCAAAATAAAAAATCTATTTGATTATGTTTGGCTAAGGCACCCAACAATTATTTACCTTAGAACCAAAGTTCTGTATGATATTGCAGTTGGTACCCCACATAATTTCATGTAAATAGGAAAAGCAATACTGACATGTCATTACTGCTGTCTAACAGAACCAAGTCACAAAAAGGTAAGTTAACTTATTTAGAGTTAACTTGCCATTAACTCTTACATTTATATTGTGTTAACTATAAGTTATAAACTTAACTTTTGTGCAACTGAGCCCTGGCTTTCACTTTTCTGAAGCAAAATTTAAAACTCATACATCCTAGTAAGATTGTAATTGTTTCAGAATATCAGCAGTACCACATTTCCATAAAACGCATCATAAGTTATGAAAAAGATTTAAGCATACAAACAGAAAATCCCCAGATAAACCAAACTAAAATAATGAATAGTAATTGTGGTTATGACATATACCATGAATGTTATTTCCAAACAACTTCAAGATCAGCTCGATGCCTAAAAATAGAGGAGTTATCCTGAAATACATGTATCAAGGTTTTGTAACAAATTTTCCAGCATCTTTTGGCAATCAAAGACTGAGAAAACTCAGGTCAATATTCTCTACATTATCCCTCCACTGACACCCCCTTACACTAATTTTAACCTTTCTCCTTCTGTTAGTTTATCAAATTCTATTTAATTGACATTTTGAGTTATTTTTATCATTCAAAATTGCAGTATCTCTCCATTTCTTAAACAAAAAGCAATGAAGTACTTTCCTCTATTATTTGAAATTAAGATCTCCAGAACGAATTAAGAACTCTAAATACTTTTAAATTTCAAGATATGTGTCCCAGCAATGTACTTTAAATTCAATCCATAAAATGTCAAAGTTTTTATATAAGCTTTTAATATTTCCCCATGAAAATTGGTATCATTTAATGCGATGTGTTCTGACTATGCAGCTACTTGAGAAGAGTCAGGTTCATATATTTATTAACAATACAAACCTTATCACTGTAATTAGACCTTCATAAGATAGCTAGTTGGAGAGAAAAAAAACAATGAGACCCACAGGCCACATCACTCCCTCAGCAAGTGTTTCATATTCCCATATTATATAAAATCAATTCCCTGCTGTGCCTTCATCCTGGCCTTGGAGGTCACAGTGTGAACAAACTTGAATCTATACTACATGAAGATGCTTTGCAGTTCTAAGTTTATAGTTCTTGAGAAAAAAAAAACCTGTAAAAAATTTCTATATATTCCTATGTAAAATTTTAAACTTCTAGTGTGACCCACATGGTTTGGCTTCATGATCATAAACTGAGACTAGTCAAATTTTCAATTTGATCTAATCCATATGATATTAACATTTTTTCAAGTCGAGAAAATTCATGATAAGATTAAATTTTAATATGATTCAAAATATCAGTATAGTATTTGTGTAATTTTAACATGCCAAGTGTATATTACAAAATTTCAGTTCTGATTAAGTATTTTCTCAGTTTATGGTCATGAAGTCAGGGTATGAACAAATGTGAAACTGCACAACATGAATATGCTTTCATATTTGATAAATTATACCCCTGTGCTTCTTGATATAAAGTTTTTTTCAATTAAGATTATTTCCTGTATTCACCCATTCGTGTCAACCTCTGAAAATGTCTATGAGGAAGATTTTGCATAAAGCCATGTCACATTTTTTTTTTTTTTTGGGGGGTATGTGTTTTTATACATTTTGTATAATCAGATTCATGAATAAGACATCAAATTCTTGACATTCATTAAATTTAAACAAAATTTACACTGATGTTGATCTTTGTATGCTTTCTTTGCCTCTGACCAAATTTCTGTTTGCTCATATGTAGAACATATACAACTGTTCAATTTTGTTTGACAGTCATTAATTTGTTAATAATGTCTACTGAAAAGTCTGACCTAAATTTGAATTTTTCTTAATATTGATAGTGAGTATATATTATATCATTACTAAGTTCAAAATCAAAATCTGATGGTAAACAAAAGGCAGTAAATGTCAGCACATGCTTTAAATCAACAAGGTCATTTTGATGAGGGAAAGCATTTTTTATGATCTCAATTTTAAACCGCACAATAACTATCAAGATTTCAATGGCTTCCAAAATGGGTACCCAAATCAGACAAATATAGATTTTATAGAAAAATGGCAAATGAATTTGAAATATGAGAGAGAAAAAAAGCCTGCTGCAGAAGATTGGTCAATCCAGGAGAAGCTTTTCAAAGATTTTTCTTACATACACTAAGTGTAATTTTAAACCAACCCTAATATTTTCATTAATGGTTGAAAAAGAAGTCAACCATGATGATGCTGTAGAGTACCTCCTTAACTGGCCACTTGGATACCTAGTTGTGTCTGTCACACTTCACAGCACTGCTCTCAAAGTACAGGTGTGATTATTGATGGATGTTAGGTAATTGGCATTAATATTGCCAGTAAACCCCATTAAATTTGACCATTTGTGAAAATCAGTGGCATATTGCATATAAGGGGTTGGCATTACAACAGGGGTGTTAACATGGGAGGAAATCTGTTCTTTGGGATTTTCAGGCAATAAGCAGTTGGGGGGGGGGGGGGGGAGTATCATAATGAAAGGGGGGGCAGTATATTGATGGAGCACTGTACTTGTGTGTTTACATATGGTACAGCACTCAATAACATAAAATGATGCTTTCAGAGTCTCATAAATGTTCTATCATTTTGATTCTTGATAAATTGTATTAGAATATATGGGTAAGAACTTTGCTTACAATGTTATAAAATTGGACTATGTGTTAATTTTGTAGTTTCTAATGATAAACCAAAGCACTGATAATATACTGTCCTTTTCCCTCAAAGTGCAAGAGAATTCAGAATATTATTGCATAACAGTTCTTGATATTATATATCTCTACTAAAATGTCAATATGTGTAGTATCATATAACACATCACACCAAACTTTGTGATAAATGTATTGTAAGAGGCATCACTTGATCAGCTATTACTTCATCAAACTGTTAAAAACATTATGTGGTTCAAAAATGGATTGCTGTCCTAATGCAATAAATATTGATTTTATCAGGTCTAGTTCAAATGCTAGGTACTTAGGTACTTAAACATCATGTTGCTCTGCAAATGAATAAAACATACATTGTTTTTTGTTGGTTTGACTTTTTTTTTTTGGCATGTATTTGTTTTTTGGGGGGTTTTTTGGGGGTTAGTTAGCAATGCAATACACTTTCAAATGGCAAATTAAAGTTATCAAGAAGTTTTATGTACTGGTAATCCTTTAATAAGACAATGGAGTAAAAATACCTGGCAGTTCACCTACATGACATAGTGCATGTGCTATAAGCTACTTAATGAAACCTTTTAACTGATCTGACCAGTTAATTCTTTCTCGAACCATTCACTGCTCTCATGTACAGTGTTATTTATAGCTTATGGTTTGTGTATTCTAGCATTCATCTAAGGCTTCCTAGTGGTTAAAGGTACATGTATATGTACAAAATGAGAACAATTTTTACATTAAATATTTGTGTTACTCATAAATTTATGTGTATCAAAAGCTGAATAGCAAATATGAATTCAATGTTGATCCAATGAGATAACTACCAGTTAATGTCATATAAGCAGAATAGGGAGATCAGTGTTTTATTGGTGTTTTTATAAGACAATGTTTCAAGTTCTTGTGCTTTATCTGTATTCAATAGTTTATAAAAGTTATATGTTCACATTTCATTCAGAGTGAAAAATGTATATCAAAAAAATAGATTAAGTGACAACATCAATATGATGTTCCCCTTAACCCAACATACTGGACTTTTTTTTTTAAAGAAAGGAATATTTGAGCCAGAAATGAAATAATTTGCAAAGTTATGATCCAGGTCAAGTTCTTCTAATATTTAGAGATTTAAAAAAACAATTTAGCAAAATAGCAATTTTGCAAAAGCCCATGACAAGTCCTCTTGACTGAATACACTACCTTTAGTAAATGTGACTGCAAAGGAACATGGCTCTTCTTGTAGATTTGTGTAAGAGGTAAACAACATCAATAGAACTATCGGAATCCACACTAATGGCACCACATACCACGGGCACTGCGAAAAGAACTCGCAGACCTCTGACTTCATTAGCCGGAGATGACCATCTGTGGGCCGATGGACCCATTCAAAATAACGGTCACCTAACTTAGGAACTTGGAATAGAATTGGTTCATTCCAGTCAATCGGATCTTCCTACAAGAAATTAACAGCAAAATCAATTTTCTGACTTATTTACTGTTAACAAATTTTGTGAAACTGTCATATAGAGAAAGAATTTAAATATTCAGTTTTTAACATGCCATTTGATTAGCTGAGTAACATACTTTAATTTTCAGTAACATTACTTGTTACTTAAAGCACTGTAACATCAGTAACACTTGATGTTTTCGTTTAAAATTACTCTTACTGTGTGTTTGTTAGGTGGTAAATTGAAGTTAATAAGGATTGAATTTTTTAAACTGCTTCACAGTTTATGTGACAACCCCAAAACACACCAACTTATTTTGCTATTCCTCATTTGCAAAGGAGCCAACATTAACATTATATGCATAATTAAGGCGACAGTTTCACAATAACAAAATATGTGTAAGAAAGGTGTGATTCAAGTCTCAAGGATATAACTTGCATGCAAATTATATTTCATTTCATAATAAATATTCACATAAAATGTATTCAATATTTGAAAATCCACTAAAACATATTTTTCCAACAATATTCCAAGGAAATCAAACTTTAAGACAATTTCATTGAATGTTTTCATAACCTCTGTGAATGAAGTATGGAACCACTTTATTTATCTATTCAATGCCCATAAACTCTATTTGGAACAACAGTGTATTTGTCAGAGTTAGTGTGCTTCAGATAGATATGTAAATTTTTATTATTTTTTTTTAATTATGACTATTTCAAGGTATTAAAACCACAAAGTTTGTCAAAACTCTAAACCAAAGTACAAAAAACAAACCAAAAATTTCTTGTCACTCTTGAGATTGCACTATCTTGATACAACAGACAGGACATCATGTTATCATTTACAATGGGTCAATGAGTAATACGCTGAAGATTTTCAAATATGCCTCATATGAGAGACACATCATTTGAATTGTACATGTAAAGTATTATTTGCACTGTCACTTATATCTGTACCCTATGTACATTTCAGCAGCTGTTGTGTACAACAAAACAATGTTTACATTTGCACTTCCTTCTCTGTCATTTACAAAAAAATTATCAAAATCTGTTTTTTAGGGCTCTTGATTTTATCATTTCAGCTCTACTACTTTAATTTCTATATAATTCAATATGCATTGTAATAAATCAGAACCTTTATGTACATATTCAATGCAGTTCTGAATGAAAATTGTATAAAATTATATAAAATCTTAGGAATTATTTTCTTTTAAAATGTCAGATACATTTACACTCCCAGTTTGTTTCACAAAATTCATTAAGAACAGTTACTTACTAGGTTTGAGTTGTCATGGTGTATACCATTTGAGTGGACGGTTCCATTGCTATGACAGCTACCATTAGTAATCCCATTTGTTTTTCCATTTATGTTTTTCACTGTTCCATTTCTGTGTCTCAGTTCTCCATTTTTCTGCAACAGAAATTAAACATGTTAATCAACACTTAATGGAAATATGTCACATTTATAGATATTCCTCACATTATCATCTAAACAGACTGATCAATGTAGAGTTTTGAAAATTATCTTCAAATGAGAAATATTTTTTTTTTTATATTGCACAGAAGATGATTGCTAACATTCAGACGAATGATCAAATAAGAGGCTCATGGGCCACATCACTCAAAAAAGCTTTGTTTTCCTATAGTGACCACACCATACCCTTGTGGCCCTTGATAGAAACAAACTTTCATTAACTATCTGTATATATGCTTGTATATCAATATAATTTATCATAACTTGAAAGTAGTCCTGTGGTTCTGGAGAAGAAGTTGAAAAAAGTTTATGGATGGATGGACTGACAGAGTTGTTTCTATAAGGCACCTGCCCTAATAATATCAACATATGAAATGTGTCATACTGACACTCTTTTACGTGTCCACAAAACCATGACAAATATAATGGGAAATATGAAGATGAACCCTGCTGCTGGTCAAACTATTTTAAAACAAAACAGAATTTCCTGTGCTTATGTAAGCTTATTGTCAGTTTTCTTGTACTCTGCTTTGTGCTGAATGAGCAGACATTTCCACTTGTGTGTGCTAAAAAAATTTCAGATCTATTGTGAAAGACAGATAACTAAATCAATAGTACCAGACCTTACAAATTTATGGATTGGATGATATGCTAGCATATGTTTTGTGATCCTAATTACACTTTATTAATTCGAACATAAAATACCACTATCTGCCTAGATAAGTCTAGCCTTGTAATAGTTATTCTGCATCAGTTTTATATCAGAAATCTGAATACAGAGGAGAAAAATGCTGACTCTACAGAGTGCCAGTCAATGACAGAATTCACAATCTGATCGAATAGAAACCCAGACTCATTAATATATGAACACCACTCTGTGGTCTGTACAATAGTACATTTAATGTATGTACATAATTGTGTGGTTTAACTTGCAATAGTACATCCAAGATATGTACATGACGGTGTTGTTAAAGACATAGCAGTAACAGGCTGTATATTTATAGTGTATCTACATGAAATTTAATTTCCTAATGACAAGTACCTTCATATTGCTTTCACTTAAGAGGCCAATATTAATTACTTTCATTCATTAATTGTGGAATTACAGGTTCTCATTGCATTTCTTGTTTGTACTGGCTAAAACCAAAATCAAATAAAGTAAATGAAAATCAATTCAGTGAATGTCATGGTAACATTGCACAGCCACTAAGTATGTTTTGCAAGAATTTCTAGGTCATTTATCATGGTCACACTAATTGGATGCAAATTACACTGTCACGAATTAACTTTGTAAAGACAGCAATATTACCTCTAAGCTATAAGATGTACTTTTTCCGTTTACCTAGATATATTCTATTTGAATTACCTAGATATATTCTTTATTTGAATTAGCAACACACTGTTTTAGTAAGGCATTATAGAAATTTCATCAAGACTTCAAAAGAACCATCAATTATGAGAAAATGACCTCAGGATTTTCCCATAAATTTTCACAACTTACAGTAAACAAACTTTTACTGTATCTACACAAGAGCTAATTATCAGAAAAACCATGCTAGGCCATGGTAAGTGAATGTTTTGTTTGTTGTTTGCAAGTTGAAATCTTCTACACAAAATGAAATGAATGAGAAAAAGTACTGGTTAGATAAACACTTTCTCAGACTTTTCTTTTTATGAGAAGGATGCATTTTCTGAACACATTCACAGATACATGTATCAAACTACTGAAGTCCTACAAATTACAGAATAGCAACAACAACCACATCTGTAAGGATGTGTAGAAAATGTGGGAATTCAATGTAATGTTGAATCTTGACTTTGAATTGTTTTGTTGCTTGACCCCCAGGATCATGAATTAGATTTAATTCGAGGATGGAATTTGCAACGCATTTTTGACTATTTCACTACTATACGATTTACGTGCATGAGTATCAGAATACTGATGTTTCATGATCCTGGAGGCTCATGGGAAGGATTACAGTTCTGAGAAGTAATCTGAAGAATATAGAAAACTTATTCAAGTGTCTTTTAATTTCATATCAAGGTATCAAGTATGCAATTTATTTTGTAATTCATATTCTTACTAATAAGCTAAAACAAATTGTAACTATGTGTGCAATAGACATACAATTACAGACAGAGAACATGTACACATAAAAACTGCAGTATAGTTCAGTAATAAAATATTCATGGTTTCATTGCTCTTAATATGTCACTAAGGAGAAGACAATAGCTTGACAGTAGCAATGACTTCAAATCATTCACTATTATCATAGTGCTATATCCTGTACTAGAGGGTAGGTTTGCTTGAACAGCATACAGATTTACCACAATTCAGAGAGCAATCAACAGAAATCACTAATGTACATGTAATACTGAAATTGAAAAACTGGATCAATAACTGAAAAACAGATGAAAATGAGAGTGTACGACATCAAATCATATTAACAACTTCAGCTGAAAGCGTTCTATATTAATTCCCAACAATACTATCAAATTTTCTGCAAGAGTTACGACAAAGAAGGATTGTGAACTTGCAATTAATTAGAGGTTAACCATGCAGCATTTTCTGTTATCACCTATATCGAAAGACAAATTATAATCAAAGTACTGTAACAGAATATAGTCCTGGAAGTTGAACATTTTCAAACGTTCAAAAAAAATTTACTGTATACATCAAATTAATTTTGCTATTTTTTTTTAATTTACTACTGATTTATTTCCAATAAATTAGTGCAGTTAACATTAGTTCAGTGAATTTATATATTCATTTACTATATGCAGAGACTCTGGTTCAATGAATTTATAATTCATTTATGTACTATATGCAGAGACTTAAGCATGTTTTGGAGTATGTCTTAACCTTCAACCCCTCTAATTAAGAATGAACTCATCCATGCAGAAGGGCCTCTGTGGCCGAGTGGTTAAAGCATTGTGCTCAAAATCACAAGGCCTCTCACCTCCAGTCAGCGCAGGTTTGAATCTTGCTCGAGCTGATATATGTGAGAAAGTTTGCCAGTTTACTTTCGGAAGGTCGATGTTCTCTTCCCGGGTACATTGTATCTGGGTTCTCTCCTCCACCTGCAATAACTGGATGCCACCAGATAACTGAAAAATTGTTGAGTGTGGCAGAAAACAAATAAACAATCAATCAATCATACATGTAGTGCCTTACATGTGATGCTCATTTACAAATATAACAGAATAAACTTGTGTGAATATATCTTTTCCCATCATTATGTAAAACAAATATATCCATTAAAATGAACATATATGTTTACATGAATTCATGATTTTAAATAAGCTTTCTGTTTTAAATTTTACCTTTTGAATACAGGATTATATTGTTTGGAGAACTTTGTCTGGGACATGCATTATTTCAAATAAAAGAAGAATATAAAGGCGCCCACATCTAAGTCTGTTACAATATATTCATGTGCACAGTATGTGATGACCTCTGGAAGTTAAACAAAGTTCAACTCCAAAAAATGTACATGCATTTAATTAAGTACAGAACTATAGTTTTCTAAATTTAATAAAAACATGCATTTTTTTTTTTTGGCCTCATCAGATCTTTTTGTAATATTATAGCATCTAGGACAGTTTCAAAGTATATAATTGATGGCATTCATTCATGAGACATTTTAACCCAAGAGTTCAATATCTGGAACATACATATTATTAATAATGTATGCATCAATTCTCTATCAACAAACAGGATTATCGGGGTAATTTACAGTCAGTAAGTCAACTTTCTTATCATACAGCTAAATGAGTTCTAGAAACTTCACGTTTACTCAAAATATCACATAAATAGCTAGTATCATATGACTACTGTTACTTTGCATATGTTACGTGTAACACATGTACAAGTAAATTACAAGTACCTGAACACTACTGTGAGTAATGTCCTATCCTATTGTTAAGGATTGATAAATGTGATGAAATAGGATGTGGAACTTGAAATCATTGAAATAATAAATGTTATAGAAAATCCCATTTGACTTTCATTCAATACCAAATCTTTATTATAGCTTAAGTAGCATATTTCCCAAATTTTGAATATGCAAACAATCCCCTTAGCATATGAGTCGATGTAATGTCTAAAATTAAATACATGAGATAACAGAAGTTGAAACTATAAAAATCAATATAAATTGCTTGTGATAATAAGTAATGTAATGCAAGTACACATGTATTTTTCTTAATTTTCATTTTTGTTTAACTGAAGGATTTTCTTTAAACCAAATGTCTGTTGTGAAATTATCCAAACCCATAAGCATGAATTTAAAAAGCTTTATATAGGTTTAAGCAGATTGGGTCTTAATTTTTTTTTGGAAATAATACTGAACACAGCTCAGATCTGTATGTGTATTTACATATTTTAATTTTCCATCCTCTGTTTTCCTGCCATACTTTCATAATCTTTTTAACACAGTGGAGGTATAAATACATCTCAAACATGACAGTGTTGTAAACCATGTGGGGTCAGGGACATATCCTGAATTTATGATATGCACCTCAGCACGTACACAGATAAATCAACGTCTCCCCTCCACTATGCTACGCTAATTCATCTCATGAATGGTCATTTCATCCACTGACATGACATTAAACACACCTGCTTACCTCTCATATTACACAACACGAGTCGACATGTTCAGTTACGAACGACTTCCAACAAGTGGTTTACTCACGACGAAAACTCAACACCAACCACTGACCGGCGCAAAGCTTACGCAACGCCTTAAAGAAAGGTTTTCACTATCTATCTCACCTGCATTAAACTTCCAACGCAATACTTCTTAAGAATAGTATAGGCTGCTAAGCTATGTTGATGAGGAGTTTCACTTTGCATCTGTTGTGTAACATCATTTCCAACTTGTTTCGCCAGGTATTCTCGACCACCTGGATGTCTGTCTGCAAACTCCGTTACATCGTACACTTGATTTTCTCGAAGAAGAATAATTTTCCCTTTTTCTATTTCCTCTTTAATTTCGTTTTCAGTGTAGTAGATCATTGTTTCTGACACCACCGGCTACCACAACGTAGAAGATTGCAAAACTGCATCAGGCCACTATCACTATGTTTATCTATAGCGGGTCAAACTAAAATGAGGTATTACTTAGTGTAGGCTAATAACAGTAAAGGAGTACAGATAAACAGGATATGGGCGTGATTGTGCATAAATTATATGTAGTACAGTTTTAAAGAACTAATAAAAATAATTATTAATAATTTGCATAGTTATAGTGATTTAAAGTATATAAAATTTCGAAAGTTTATTCAAAGATTTTTTTTATCTTCTTTAAAAGAACGTTAATGATTAAATATGAAAAAAAAAGATTCATGGGTAAAAAAAATAATAATAATAATAAAATAATAATAATAATAATAAACTCGCGTGGGCTACATAACTCACCTGATTTTACTTTGCCAACAACGTTTTTATAAAGAGTCACAGGATTTTTTTTTTTTAAATGTGCTTACAGCCTACCAGGTATTAGACGTATTACTCAAAGACACTTGGGAATGGATCATGATCATTCCACCTACACCCCTACCTTATCACTTTATCTATTTTTCTGATCTGGGATAGACGCACTATTATTTTTTTTCTACCTCTATTTTGTAAATATGCATTAAAGATCATCCAAATATGTTACTGTCACGCATTGGTAAAAATACGTTATCAGTGATTATAAGAAGAGAAGGACAAAATATAAGTGAAAAACAAATTAGTGTGTCTATCCCAGATCAGAAAAAATGATGATCATGATCCATACCCCCCAAGTGCTCCACGTGCCTGTGGTATTACTCAGAATTTTCTTATCCTTTGCATTGAGACTGTATATAAAGTGTCTGTTAGATACTTTTTTTTTTGTCAGAGACAGATATATGTCTCTGGTTTTGTTTGTTTGTTTATGTATTCGTTTGTTTGTTTTTGTATTCGTTTGTTTGTTTGTTTTCTGGGTTTTTTTGGGTTTTTTTGTTTTTGGTTTGGGTTTTTTTCCCCTATCATCGTATTGTCTACATCCATAAGCATAAGATTATGAATTGCTTCAATTTGTGTTAATATATATTAATATATTGATGAAATAAAATGTGTGCAAATAGATCGAGAAAGTTAGTAGCTGCAAATCGGCCCTTGATAGCTCTCGGGGGAAAAATATCTGGTCTCTCCCATTTTTTCCCAGAGTTCTGCACCTAATGGAAATACGCAAAACAGCAGGAATAAACTCCTCGCTTAGAGCTTTGACTTCCTTAATACTAGCATGCATATGATACTAATCAACTTTCTTAAAGAACTAATTATTCAACAAAAGAAGTCTTTGAAAATAATAGTGATGGGTGTGGACGTGGACCACCTGAAAATACTTCAGATGTTTGGCTATTACAATTTTACATTCACTAGCCCTAATTTAGATACCAAAAAATCACACGAAATGACTTGCGGTATTAAAGATGACAATGGGTTCGTACGAGAATGGTACTTACCTCCCTTGATTGGAAAAATTTGCTAGCTCAAAGTATTATTGTACATCACAAAAGCCAACTCTCAAACAAACGTAAGCCAACATTACAAACTGCTGGGATGAGATCTTCGGAAAAAATTGGAAGAGCTACACCGTTGTCATTGTATATGCCCTAGGTATCTCTTACCGATCTACAAAACACGTATTTTCGCTGGTAAATATTTATAAGCTTGATAGTTTCTCTTTCTTTACAAAGCAATGCAAATTTTTACTAAAAAAAAAAAAAATAGCCGATGGTAAATGGTAGTAAACATCCAGACTCTTGTGGTGTAAGAAAAATGATTTACCCAGTCGAACTGCAGTTTTAATTGAGGTAGCTCATTGCATCCAATTTTATTTAGTGGCTCGATAAAATATTGCTCGTATATTGTCTGATTCATCATCGAAAGTGATACAATCTCTCAATTATTTTATATCATTTTTTGTGATTTCTTCCGAAATCATAAAAAGGTGTTTTGTTTGCAAATAAGAGATTTTTGGAGTCCACCAAATTTCGCTGTGAGATGATGCATGATATGAATATCTAATTGCTTAAAAAATAAACGTTCTAATTTATTAAATAAAATATATATATATATGAAAATTGAAAAGTTTTTTCTCAACCTTTTTTTAAATCTACGGCTAAAATCTTTTAATTTAGTTTTTTTAAACCATGTCATTTAGGGGGAAATGTGTATCGTATAAATGTATTTAAAAAGAAATTGAAATGAAATGGTCAAAATTCAGAAATAGTCCGATCCGAATTATAAAAAAGGAAGTCATAGAGAACATTGTAATCAGAAAACTACATTCTCTTGATGTAAAATGGTTTACAGATTAAATTAATTTATAATGGAAACTATTTTTTTTATGAAAAGTGCATAAAATTAGCAACAATGTGATTATTTTAGTAATTTCTATTAATTTTGATCGGGATCGATACTTTTTTCTTTCGTTTTGTCTAAATAAATAGCGATATTTCTGAAATTAGATAATTTAATTTCAATTTCTTTTTATGATGTATTTGTCTATTATATCTTTTTTCCAAATGACAGGTTTCTTGGAGAGTTTAGCTATAGATCTAGATTTAAAAACATTAACAAATAACTTGGCAATTTTCATAGATATTTTCTTATTTAAAAATTGGAGCATTTACATGAGTCCTCTTCGCAAGTTTTATTAGATATTTATATCATGCATCGAATCAAATCGAAGTTTGAAGGTTAAAATCTCTTACTTGCAAACAAAACACCTTTTTTATCATTCTTGAAAAAAATCACACACCAAAAAAAAAAAATCAAAAAATCATCGCTCTTTCGATGAAATCATGTTTCATACGAAGTCCTTAAACGACCATCAAATAAAAGTTTATTGTAATAAGCTATCTTGATACTGAATTATAAGATAAATCAGAATAGAAAAGGGAAGCACACTGGAAACTAAACGACACAGATAGCAAAATGGGAATTTAAAATCTGATATATATACATCACATGAAATTGAAGGAAGTGACTTGAGATCAAAGGATCTGATTTAAATCAGATAAAAAGTTAAAGAGATACATGTGTCCTATTTATGTATTCACGTACACGCCTTAAGAATATTGCTTAAAGAATTAGAAATCTAGAAAACAAAACAAAAATTAAGTGTACCGCCGTGCACATGTTTATTAATCATAACTATACACAGATGAATGTGCGTGGGACAAAATCATGTTAACCTTGGTTCAACAATTGACTTAACAATATATAATATATCTTTAATTGTTCAAATAACTACATTTCAAAACCTGTTTCATTTTATTACATGTATTTAGATTTGGGTTGTTCAAAGAAATGCTCCATAACTAAAGGAGTGACAAATTATTTCCATTCTTACAATACCATAACTATTAATTAATTAATCTTTAACTCTTTGAAACACCATAACTTAGATCATTATTCCCACGAGACAAGTCCTCTATCTGCAATGTGATGTGCATGTTAAGTCTTTGCACATTTTGTAGTACAATACTGCATGTATTTATATCAGTTGCTAAGTACTTCGGTAAGTACTACGGATAAAAATCGGCTGTGGTAAAATTCAGAAATTCATTTTAAAATTAAGGATTATCTCCCTCACGCATAGCTCTGATCCTTTGCCGGATTTGGCTCCACTATTTGTTATTTTTGGTTCTTTCAGCTCTTCCAAGTTTGTTCTTATTTCGGATTTCCATCATTTTTGACTTGAGCATCACTGAAGAGATATTATTTGTCGAAATGCGCATCTGGTGCATCAAAATTTGTACCGTTAATATTTTATATCAACAAAATGATTATCTATAGTAATTGTTACATAGCTACATTTTATGAAAATATGTGTGTTTCTTGATGAAATAATTATTGAATGGGGTTACCGCATTTCTCTCTTTCATATGTAGGGATTATCTCCCTTAAAACACAGTTTTTCTAAAATACTTACCATTTTGAAAGTTTGAATGACTTAATTTTAAGCTGCAATTTAATTCCTTTATAGATGCACATGCACAAATTGACAAAGTTTGCTGAATCTAGGACACCAATCTACATACGCCCAAATAAGGGTTATGCCATATATGGCCATATCATCGTAAATATAGGTTACAGTGACCTTGGTTTAGAATGCAGCACATTTTCAACTAAAGTGCAACACATTTTCAACTAAAGATGAATAAACTGACCAAGTCTGATGACACTAGACCAAATAATTGTCCAGTTAAACGTCAGACAGGATTTTGCCATATTTGGCCATATCTTCTTTATCAAAGATCAGAGTGACCTAATTCTAAAGTGTGACCCCCCCCCCCCCCCCTTCCCCCCCCCCCCCCCCCCCCCCCCTCTACCCAAGATGTATCAGCTGACAAAGTTTGATGATTCTAGGTCTCATAGTATTTAAGTTATGAGCCGGTGTAAAGAAGAATATTGACTCCCATAGAATAATGACCGGGAGTCATTTTTCGACGTGGAAAAATAACACCCAGCAGTAGCAAAAATTAGAGTATTCTGTAGAAAAGAGACCCAGAGGGTCAGTTTTCTACATGTTATACCTGGAAAAATTTGACCCCCGTAGAAAAATGACCACTGTCTTAGAAGAATGATATGATATTTAAAAGGGGTTGATACGAGTTGTCAAAACATGGGTACGTGTAATAAAATAGCATTTAATTATTCTATATCATTGCAATTTCGTACCACAATGGTATCAGAGACGGGTCTAGGATTTCCGAAAAAAAAGGGGGGGGGGGGCATGTGAAAGTCAAGTATTAGTAAAAAAAAAAAAAAATCAACCATTTTTGGGTGCCAAATCTGGAGTTTTACTTGCATTATTTAGTAAATTAAATTTGTGGCAGAAAGCCCTCCCCCTTTTGAATCCGCCACAGGGTATTATATTTAATATATCACATATCCACAGTCACAGCTACCAAGCTAATTTGAGTGAGGTAGCATCGAGAAAATCAAGATCAAACTCCGTATCTGAAGCTAACTTTTTGCTATATATTTATAGCAACATTAACCATGCAAGTCTGATGTGATATTTTCTTATCTGGTTTTGCTTGTTTGTGCATTTTAAGCATCCTGATAACTGAGATCAGACTCCGTATCTGAAGCTAGCTCTGTTACATAACCATAGTTACATTAACCATGCAAGTCTGAATGAGTTAGGACCAGTATTTATTTCATTATGTAATCAGTAAAAAGTAAAGATAACAAATGGTGATCAATCTCAAAACTCCCATAAGGAATACAAAATAAAGAGCTGGGAAAACACTCTGGATATACCAAAGGTTGGATCAGGTGCTTAGGAGGAGTAAGCATCCCCTGTCGACCGTTCACACCCGCCGTCTATATTCAGTTTCTTGTAGGATGTTAAGGATAAGATCAAAGGAATATAATTTGTTTTCGTTAAAAACGGATGTCTTCTCAACTCCTCAAATTGAAAGTGTTTCCAAATAACACCCCTTCCCCTAATATACTGCATGGTATGTAAGCAGAAACATAGACATTGTGAACTGTACTTTTGCATTGAGGAAAAAGATGGAGAAAAGATTCAATATCGATGTGACCAATGTCATTGTTGTATATGACACAAAAATAATGACTGTTATGCTAAAGTGAACGTACCCTTATAAAAAAAAAAGTTGTAAAACACTCCTATTCCATCGACTTTAAATTGTAGGAAAATATTAAATCCCCGGGTTAGAAGAACGTGATGATCATTAAATGATAATGAAGTATTATACAAAATTCCAAGACTATCCGATTAGCCTTATAGGAGGAGAAGTGTTCACAAGCTATTTTACACCCTCCACCCCTCTAAGATCCAATATAACTTCCAGGACAGCAATTGGATCTTCCTGTCCCGACAATAATGGCAATGATGCATTGTACAAAGTTTCAATTCTTTCCGATTAGCCATATACGAGGAGAAGCTTTCACAAGATTTTGTGACAGAGACTGACAGAAGGACAGAAAGTACACAACAATACGTCTCCCTCTGGAAGAGGGGAGACATAATACCCGGAAAATTAAATCAAGGAGTAATAGGTGTTGTTAATGCACGTCTAACATTTCAAGCACTCAAGGCTGCACGGATATTAAAGCTTACGAAAATTAACGGCCAAAATATTTTAAGAAAACGCATGTTTATATGTCATTATGTTGATTTTAAATATCTGTTAAGATGAATTGTACCAATGTGAAGAACTTTTATATATTTGAAAACCTTCCGATAATTCATAATGAAATGATAGGACAATTCAGCCTTCTTTTTTTTTTTTAAAAAGTAAAATTACTCGATAACATGAATGAACTAGATTAGATACTGTCATAAGACAGTCAATACCCTTAGGCAAGTGTTTGACTTTCTATACCATATATATTCTTGCTGAATATTTACAGATGCATTGCTTATTCTGTTAGGCAGGGTCCTGGGGTCATCTCAAACCTCATTTTATAATTGTTGAAAAATATTTAAAACAATTGAGTAAATAATCCCTAAACAATGCACACACACACACACACACACACACACACACACACACACACACACACACACACATATATATATATATATATATATATATATATTGCTGCTGCACATATCTAGACCCATTGAGTTTTCTGAAGGGCAAGTGCCCCAGGGTCATCCCAATACCCATTACTTTTTGATTGTTCAGATATCTTTAAAATGGTTAATATTCCAACCCTTAAAGCAAATACCGGTATATATCTAGTTATATATGACACAATGCACTGAATACGAGGTTATTGTTAGTCGTTTTTTCGCACAATTTGCCCTCGAGATGGAAAAAAATCCGATTGATTGATTGTATATTTACGTTCCTTCGAGAAATGTCCACTCATATTGAGACGTCACCAGCTATAGGTGAAGTACCACAAATTTAGACCTATGCTTAACGCTCAGGGCTGTAGCATTGAGGGTTCTTTAACGTGCCGCGACACGGTACCTCCGTTTTTAAGTTAACATCCGAAAGACCCGTGATCCTCACTTCTAAATGCCGAGCTTTCGGCGAAGGAGCAATAACTACCAATGTTTACGTCTTAGGTTTGGCGTGGACATGACACGAGCGGAGCTCGAACTCACGACCTCTCGATTACGAAGCGAATGCTCTAACCACTGAACTTCCGCAAAAATTCCGAAAACTTATTGCACGTCTAAAGGACACCACCAGTCATTTCCCAAAAGTTGATTTGCTACTGCATAAAATGTAAGATGAGTTCTAGGAACCAGGTTTTTCTATAGGAAAAACATTGTTTTTCAAACCCCAATTGGCCTCCAGGGTGAAAATGAAGATTCTGGAACATTACCGCACATAATAGGATATCAAAAATTATCTTCCAAAATTTGATTTGGCTACTGCGTAAAATGTAAGAGGGGTTTGGGGAACCATGGTGTATAAAGAAAAACACTGTTTTTCAACCCCAATTAGGTCCTCAGGTTGTTTAATGAAAATTCTGAAACCTTATTGCACATCAACATACACGGCAACACCAATTACCTCCCAAAAGATTATTTGGGTACTGCGTAAAATGTAAGAGTTCTAGGAACAAAGTGTTCGAAGAAAGGTGTTCTTTTTGACCCCCATTTGGTCCTCAAGGTGAAAATGAAAATTCCGAAACCTTATTGCACATCTACAAGACACCACCTATCAAATTCCAAAATATTAATTGGTTACTGCTTAAAACAAAAGAGGGGTTCGAGGATGAAGAAAATGTGACATATGGACGGACGGGCCAAGGTAACAGCAATATATCCAACTTCTTACAGAAAGTGCGGGTATCTTTAAAAAGCGCGGGTTTAATCAGAACTTTATCACGAGCCTGTGGGTGAACATAAAGGAAAAACCATACTTGATTTAGAAATTGGGTCAATCATGTTTAATGGCGATGGTTATAAAAATTATGACATAAAGAATTTACAAAAAGACGAACGGTATTAATTTGTACAAGTTATTTCATCTATAGGCTAGAGAAAGATAATAAAATATCACTTTTAAAAGTCTGAATTTGTTTCTAAATGCAGAGACGAACTTAGAATGTAATATCCATCATTGCATAAGCAGACCAAGAAAATTTTCCAGGAGAATTGTAGTTCTTTATGATGGCACAAATCAAAAGGGGTACAAATTATCCAACCAAATGTAGAAGGGATGTAACCTCCCACTGTATCGTGCCTTCTATAATCAGGAAGAGAAAGTTTTCATGAGAGGATGCTATGGGTTTGTCCATACATGCCGTTGTTGATAGGCCTTAAGAAGACAGTTTTTATAAGCTCCAAACCATACGCACCATTGTACAACCTGGAAAAGTTAACTGAATGATTAGATAGAGCCTGCTAAAATGAAATGATGATATCGAGAAGACAATGAACCGATGTGTTTTAATGATACACACATATGTTGTTTATATTACCGTGAATATTTGCCAAAAGATCGAGTCCACTAGATACTTAGCTTCCGCTTTACGCGGAAACAAAACAAGGAACAGACCAAGTGACATCACGCTCTATCACGCACAGTAAGTAAATATAGAGAAGCACAGGTCGAAAGCCCAGGCCACTTTTTACATGTGACTAAATCGTCACCAAACTTGGTTGCTATTTCTATAAATAAGGCTGATACATACAGCACCCCTTTCACAAATTATTGGATCTTTTTTTTCATAAATATGCACAAAAACACTATAACCCTGAGCTCCCACTTGGGCTTTGTTCTGGAACCACTGGAGCTTTTATATAGCCCCCAGTCTTTTACTGCCCTTTATTACTCAAAAATTGAACATGTTTGAAAATTGAGTGATTCTGTATTGGTTATAACCTAACAGTATAATTTGACAAGTTATGTTTATCTGGTAGATATTATATTAAATTAAATCAAATTATATTATATTATATCATATTATAAATATATATATATATATATTGCTCCGTTTACCTGATCAGTATGTAGGCCTCACGGCGGGTGTGACCTGTCGACAGGGTATCCTTACTCTTCATCTCACATCTGGTATATCCAGGGGTCCGTGTTTGCCCAACTCTCTATTTTGTATTCCTTATAGAAGTTATGAGATTGATCACTGTTCGATATCTTCACCTTTTCCTTAAAAGAACAGAGGAGTAGCTGATATGTATAATGTAATGACACTGGCTAATGGAAGAACTTTACAGATGAAATTTATAACGGGCGGCTCTCATCTTATAATTCAGGATTTTTTACGCATGCCTTGAATTTGTCACAGTGAAAAATGGCCACATGTCGGAAACGTTGGGGCTCTTTATTACAACATTTCTGTGTTGTCGAGGGGCCTCCGTGGCCGAGTGGTTAGAGCATTGGGCTCAAAATGACAAAGCCTCTCACCTCTGTCGGCGGGTGTTCGAATCTCGGCCGCGACGTTATGTGAGCGAGTTTGCCAGTTTACTTGCGGAAGGTCGGTGGTCTCTTCCCAGGTACGCTGTATCTGGGTTCTCTTCTCCACCAACAAAAACTGGACGCCACGAGATAACTGAAAAGTTGTTGAGTGTGGCGGAAAGCAATAAATAATCAATCAATCAATCAATCTGTGTTGTCGAAGTCACATTAAAGTACTCAGGCGATGCATGTTACTCAAAATACCAAATACCGGAGATAGATGGTTAGTTTGGCAGTTGTATATTGTTTAACGTCCAGTTGAGAATTTTTCACTCATATGGATACGTCACCATTGCCAGTGAAGGGCTGCAAAGCTTAGGCCTTTGAGGAAGGAGGGATCTTTATCGTGCCACACCTGCTGTGACACGGGGCCTCGGTTTTTGCGGTCTCATCCGAAGGACCGCCTCATTTAATCGCCTCTTATATGAAACAAGGGGTACTGACGGCCTTTTCTAACCCGGATATCCACGGGGTCTGTGGAGACTTGGAACTCGGAGACTTAGAAATCGGTCTTTTATTGACTTCGTACCTTATATTTATTACTCAAGCAATGGATTGTTATTTCTTGAAAGATGCAGTGCAATAGTGTGTCCATACAAAATGAATATTTACATTTTAAATGTAAAATATGTAAATAACCTTCTTTCTAATTTTTTTTATTTAGAGGATCAGACCGTAAATGTAAATATTTACATGTATAAACAATGAAATAAGTACAATTTCACTATGTATCAATTGACGACATTCGGCCATCATTCTAAATGTCAAAGTTGTACAAGAGTTGCTCTTCTTTCAATATTTGTCTTACACATTCCAAGCTCCGGTCAGCTGTATAGGTATCACCCCGGTAATTATTTTCACTATATGTTTCTTTGTAGTAAACAAATTTCTTAAAAATCAGTTTATTAAATTCCTGTCGAATAATTCAGCAAGGGATGTTATGTTACCATCAGAAAAATGACACCCTACACGGCATTTTCTCAATTTTTTTTTTAATTTTTTTTTTTGGTCAGCAAAAAGGACTACCCTCAAATCCACGTGTTTTCCGTGTGCTTGTAAACAACCTGTGGACACCCCAGGAAGTAGTCTCGTTAACCCACGGCAAATAGTTTCTAAGTAAACTAGTGATTATTTCTACAAATTACATAAAATTTCCTAATTAGGGGTACAAAATTTAAGATAAACAAGTAAGGGGAAATGAGAAAAATCGCGCACGGAAAAAAAAAATATCTTTAAAATGTAGGGAACTACAATTGACAAAGTTCATTTCGATTGGTCAATTACCGGTGTAATACCTTGAATACCGTTACGCTACAACTCAAAATATGACCCTGATACCGTAAAATCTTCCTCCCGTTTTCACAGAGGCTTAAGCATCGCTATCACTGTGTCCATGACGCTCCTATCAAAGTTATCGTCCACAATCCTTCATTTCAGTGTATCGTCGGGAAATCACCTTGTCACCGAAGATTTCATTGAGATAATCTAAAACAATATTAGATGTATGTGCTGTTACTCCATCTTGCATGAACCAGACATTTTGCATATTTGCTGTTCGCTTTCGAAGTGCGGGGACAAATTTATTTTTCAAAAGTGACAGGAAGCGTCGTGAGTTCACAATGTCCGTAAACACATACGGACCAATCACTCCACAGCACACCAAACAGTTAATTTTTCACTGTGTAGTGGTCTCTCCGTGTAACAATGAGGCTGTTCATTTCCCCCCAGAATATCATGTTTTGTTTGGATATATATATATATATATATATATATATATATATATATATATGGCCAGATAGGAGGAAATGGGATTCGTCTGAAAACCGAACATTTTGAAATGCGTCTGTCTGCGTAATTGTCAGCAACGTCTGCTGCCTAACGACAAAAATCCAGCTTTTGAACCTCATCCGAGATACTCAAACTCCGCATTATCTGAATTTCATATGGAAAAAATTTGAGGTCCTTCAAAAGTATGTCGTAAACAAGTTTTAGAAATTCTAGTCTCTGAGGAGAAACGTCCAACTGATTTCTCTGGATTGTTAGAGAGCATTTCTCGAAGAGTACCTACAGTTTCATCGCTCCGACTTGACCTCGGCCGACCTGGTTTTGGAGCATCTGCTACTGATCCTTGTCGTTCGAATTTACATTTAATCTTGTAGACATGATTCCTGCGTACATTACAGTTCTTGAAATAGGATCTAAACTTTCGTTGAACGTCTGTAACGCATTTTGTTTCATAAAATTGCTTGACGATAAAAATACGCTGATCCGACGCGAGTCGCGCCATATTGAAATAACGTAATTTGAATGATGTCATAGTGTCGGAACGTCATAATTTTGACGCATTATTTTTACAAATAGTAAATACTTTCATTTGAGACCTTTCGAATGATATGAATTTCATAAAAATAGCATGATATTCAGCGAAGTTATTAAAATGTTAAAAAGTTACCTTTCTTTTCGGATACCCAGTACATGCCAGTAATGACAATTTTACACCAATCTAAACGTTATGTATACAAAGTGTAAAAATTTATTTTCACTAATTCTGCTTTAATAAGCCTTAATATGTCTGCCCTATCCAGTATTTCAGAAAACAAAACACACACACAAATTTCTGCAGAAGTGGCAGTGTCCTTTGCGGGAGGGGAAAGTAGTTTGCACAAATCCAGGGTAACAAGGTAAAGACTCATAGCCCGGGAGAACAATTTTCAGGAAAAATTCACCTTTTTTCAAACCTAACATATATTATTTCAGGACCTAAGTTTTAAAATGAATAGCATTTGTAGAAAAAAGACAAACGACAAATTGATACAGATTCCCTTATCCCTTAATTATTTGTGATAAATCTGAAAATTATGTTTGTTTGGCGAAATTGTTACGACCGTTTATTCAAAGTTGTAATACATGAAAATACCGACAAAGATATGACAAAATTGTCTCAGATATGACACATGTACAACTTGTCCCAACTTGATACATGGACAGATTGTCCCAACATATACAAGGACAGATTGTCCCAACATATACATGGACAATTTGACCCAACATATACATGGACAATTTGTCCCAACATATACATGGACAATTTGTCCCAACATATACATGGACAGATTGTCCCAACATATACATGGACAGATTGTCCCAACATATACATGGACAATTTGTCCCAACATATACATGGACAGATTGTCCCAACATATACATGGACAATTTGACCCAACATATACATGGACAGATTGTCCCAACATATACATGGACAATTTGTCCCAACATATACATGGACAGATTGTCCCAACAAGTCCCAACATATACATGGACAGATTGTCCCAACATATACATGGACAGATTGTCCCAACATATACATGGACAATTTGTCCCAACAAAATGATGCATGTGCATCAAACTCAGACATGCTACATGTATAAATATACAAATAATGCGCCGATTGTTCAATATACAATATTGGCAGCATAAATCAAATGACAAATACATAATTATGGAATAAAATATCATCTTGATTCGATGAGCCTGGAAAAGACAGTACACGCCGATGACAATATCTTAATCAAAACTGTACATCTTAAATATCAGTCCACCGTTAATAATCAATGTCCACGAGATTTACTGGTCTAACCACGCCGTCCTGTGTCACATTCCAAGTAAGTTCCTGTAATGAGACAAATATCCGTCCATGGCCATGACGCTGTAAAAGAAATTAAACACTAGCCGAAACAAAAGAATCTACATTTCATTCTTTCATTTGCTCAATCCACAGTGAAAGTGACACATGAGGTACAGCACAGAGACTTCGTGTATTAATACAAGTAATGTCAGAGGAATGTATAGGTTTGCAAATAAACATATAATAGTGAAGTACATATATAGAAATGTACAAAAGAAAAGAAGTTCTGTTTCACGGAGAACAGACTAATTCGTATATCTTTAAAATAAACATGCGCAGTTTTTAAAGGTTTTTAACCTTACTGATTGACATAATTTCATAAAATTTCAATATATTTGGTCTAGTGCAATATTTTTTGTGTAGGTATTCTTTTCTTATACTGGATAAAGCACTACATTCTAATACAAAATGGTATTGATCTGCAATTTTTGTATCATTACATTAAATCAGATGCAAAATTATGAGATTGGGAGGGAGGGATATTTAAAAAAACAAAAAAAAACAAACAAGCCGCAATAAAAGATTCTACAATTAAAACAGATGCAAAATTATGGGAGGGGGGATATTTTTTGCTTGTCTAAAGGTGGGATGCTAAGTCGGAAAAGGAAGTAAGTAACGCACATGCTCCGAAAGTAGCAACAAGGGGGATCACTAATCCTGTCATTCGTAAAAAAAAATAATAATAAATAAGGGGGTGTATACTTATAATATTATGTGGTTGTTTGCCTAAGAAGTCCACCATATTCCTGAAAATAACATGGTTTATTTATATTATGATAAACTGGCATTACTTGCTATGATGATTTTAGCCATCAAAGTTTATGTAAACAGTTCAAAACTGTCTAGGGATATATTTCAACTTTTGAAAATTTACTAGTCCCTTACCTTTTAGGAATTTTATATTTGTAATTATACAACAAAGGAAAGGAAATATATATATATATATATATATATATATATATATATATATATATATATGTGTGTGTGTGTGTGTGTGTGTGTGTGTGTGTGTGTGTGTGTGTGTGTGTGTGTGTCAAATTCACGTGCAACAGACCTAATAGATCTGAAATAGCTCTAGAATAATCATATTTTATTACCTAAATGTAATGCAAAGTTTTCTTGGTCAATTTTGATTGATATCGACTCTGGTTTTAGAGAAGATCTGAAAAGTTTACGCTAGACAGATATACATACGGACAGATACAGTACGACAGACAGCAGGACGGACGGCACGACAGACAGACGCTGAATTAAACCAAATTTGAGCCTTTGGCTTAAGTAACCTAATAAAAACATTATTAAGGTCAGCAGCTTGGAGAAAGTGTTGAAAATATCTTCAAGTTAATTAGACAGTTCATTCAAAGCTAGAAAGTACATTCTTACGGTGTATTCGCATTTACACGTACAACTGGTTCGGAAAAGAAATTTGTGTCTCTTCTCATTACTATTCGTAATATATCAGCCTAATATATGAATTATAATTTACTATATGTGTATGTCTGTTATTACATTTATGTAGCTGGTGACGTACCTACATGAGTGAAATATTCTTGAGTGGGACGTGAAACAACACTCAAACAAACTTTAATGTACTTATAAAGTGTGAATATATTTAAAAAAATAAACAATCGTTCACCCAAAGACTTGAGGTAAATCTAATCTATTTGCCATTTATTTTCTTCTTGAACTTTTAAAAACACAGGTTAATCCTTTTGATCTATACCTTATCACGATTATGAGATGATGCGTATACAAGGTACATGTACTTTTAAAGAGATTAAAACTTTGACTAGATACGAACATGGACATAGAATGTGAAAACTAAGGCATGTGATTTGGAATCTATAAATCCGTCTGGCATCAATAATACATAGCCAAAGGTGGTATGGGGAAAATGCCATCTTTAATTAGCTTGGATGCGTAAATTTCAACAGTGATACACTAGTATTACATCCTACGCCAAATCAGGTGTTTTATAGTAACACACGGGAAATTTCAGCATACACGATCTGGACAATGAATGAACAACTGGCAGGTGCTTTTTAGGAGACAAATACAACACTATGAAAATAAGCACTTTGAACAGAATTGTTCAAACATATCTGTTTCGTCAGAGTTCACATAGCTTATCTGAAATTGAATGACATCTCTCTCTACATTCTCTAAAATACTCTGTTCACTTTTTCTCCGCTGTGATTAGATTTCCTTTAAATTTGTCGATATTCACCAAAGGCTCACAAACACGATTTTTTTTTCTCTTTAGTAAGAGCATCACTGCGTTTCGTCCTCAGTATAAGTTGACTGAGAACAATAGATGGAATGATGTTCGCCCTTTTTTTCACTGCAACAACGACAGGAGGCAAGGGTTGAATGTCACATGCATAAAATGATGTACATCGGCTGCAGTTGCCATAACAGAACGCATTGCACACTTAGATTATTTTATGGATTGGAAGTCCATAAAAATTCATGTACGAATATTTAATATCCAGAACGAAAGAGACCGAGATTCATACATACTTGCACGCACGCACACACCTACATACATACATACATACATAGCAGGTACTGATTCCACGATCCTAATTAGCAGTTCATCTCAAGGATTTTATATCGAAATAAAACAGAATTGACTTCTGAATCCTCTCTGGGTAACTCGTTTGCAAAGAAAGAATTAATTTTCGTTATGGAGACGAAATTAGTTGTGATGATGCAGTGAGGGATGCATCGATTTATAATCAGAAATCATCATGTTCGTTACTTATTCCTCCCACAAGAGAAATATGGTATCGGCATAAACCTCCCATAGAAGACTGCGACATTTCTAATTTGATCGGTGCAATCAGTCGGGCCAATAAAGACAGAGAGGCCATATATTCTGATTTATGTTCGAGTTAGGCTCCCTCAGTTTGAACGACGTCACAAACATTCTTAATTAATAGGTAAATCGACTCTCAACCAATTACAAAAATCAATAATTAATTGCGAGACTCGCCCGCAAATAGAATTTAAAAAATCTGGATTTTTATATGAATATGAAGTTTAGTATCCATAGCTCTTAATTAGCACGATAAAACTAACGAATTGTGAAGAATCAACAGTGTTCCTACATAGATCAACGCCATCTATCGTTCAGAAGACAGTCCCCATCGATTGGCTGTGATCCTGAAAATCCCATCAGTTTCAATATTGTTTTCTATGCAAATACGTGTTTCCAAATCTGGACCTTAATCTTGGAGGCATGGAAAAACCGAAAAAGGACAAGATAGAAATGGATAGTTTGGTGGAAGAGAATGAAACCTCAGATAAACTGTCCCCGACGAGTGGAGAGGAAAATCAAAGTCTACAAGTGCCCGGTACTGGGCAGTCCTACGGAAGTACCCTAAGTATTGGACCGGAAGCTTCCACCGCAAATCTACTGAAGATTGACCTTGAAAAGAAAATAAGCAGACATACCGGTACGTATATATGAAAATATCCTTAGAGAAATTCACAGTCAAAGCCTCTACATTGTAAATTCAATCAGAATATCGGCTTTTAATCATCATCAACGAACACGAATTTGTAAGGCAGAAAATAGCAAGCTTATTTCACATAGAAGATAAGCAAAATTTATTAGAAGAGCAAGTATTTTGTCATTATGCGGTGTAAGTTGTAGAATTTTTGTTTTATCTATATACCTTTTCTTTATTGATTTTAAAATGACAATATTACAACTGAGTGCGTCGTATGTTTTTTTTTTTGTTTTTTTTTCTGACGTAAATAAAAACAGGGTTTTTTTCTCACGATTATAACAGCAGTTTTGCGTGACTCGTAGTTGGTAAAGTAGCCCTAGTCTTCTCATGTTTGCGCACTCAGGAAGTAGTCATTGATTTGGTTGAAGTTTTAAATAAAACCATTGACAGCCTTCCACAGAACCCTGCATTAGGATTTTCTAGGCATGGAGGCTTGACAGAATTAAAGCATCAAGAACATGCATCATTTGTTTTATTTCATAATTTTTTTAAATCGTTTTTTACTTCAATCACAGTCAATCTCTGCACCTATTTGGTCTCTTTCATGCTTTATTATCGCTTGGAGGCGGGCGATCATATGTTAAGGTTTTAGAATTTGCAGCATACGTAGGCTACGTGTGTGTGTGTGTGTGTGTGTGTGTGTGTGTGTGTGTGTGTGTGTGTGTATGTGTGTGTTGTGTGTGTGTGTGTGTGTGTGTGTGTGTGTGGATTTAAATTTTAAAGTATACATTACATAATATCTTTAAAATTAAAGGTTTTGGGGCTTTAAATAAAACAAGTCACGAAAATTCTAGTTCTGTATTTGCTAAAAAGTTTGAATGCTGTTTTTCGAATGTCTGAAAAGTTAACCTTGCAAGCACGTCATTTACATCAATTTACTAGAAATCGCTATTATTCTGTATTTGAAAACAACTTCATGTTCATTACTTACAGCTGGCTAATGCAAAGCACAAGTTTATTTAAAAATAATTATTACTATACTTTTGTTAAAAATGCAAATAGCTAATTTTTATAATTAAATACATTTTACATATTTTTTATTTCTTTAGAAGTGATGGCTACTTAATACAATGGGATATTAATTTATGCTGTATATAGTTTTGATAATTGCCGAGAAGTTTTGGCGAATCGGATGCTTGCTTCAGTAAATTTATTACCCGTGCAACCGTTAGGGAAAGCGCAGCTTTATATACATGTTTAGATTCAGAAATTTTTCCCAATGGAGTAAAGATACTTAATTCAAAAAAATCGGAAAAACATCTGTAGTGTTATGAAGATCTTGCAATAGGAAAAAATCTTCAAAAATCTCAATTCAATAGTAAAGCGGTGATGTCCTTAAATTATGTATGTAGCGGCAGCGTATTTTTCAAAGACCTTTAATCAGAATCACCTTTTATTGTACAGGGGTCATATTTATCCTTATCTGTATAACAATGATTGAATAATTCGGAAGATTTCGAGAAGCTCGAAAACTTATTAGATAAGGCAGAAAGGTTACAGTAAACAAACAGTAAAACATGCTTAAAAGAAGAGCTAGGACGTTTGTTTTAAGTCCCGTCGAGAATTTTTCATTCGTATTGAGACGTCACAAGCTATAGGTGAAGTACCACAAACTTATGCTTAGCGCTCAGGGCCGTAGCAGTGAGAGTTCTTTAACGTGCCAACGCCTGTCGCGACACGGGACCACCGTTTTTAAGTTCATATCCGAAAGATCCGTTATCCTCACTTCTAAATGCCGAGCTTTCGGCGAGCTTTCTAAATGCCGAACTTTTGGCGAAGGAGCAATCACTACCTAAGTTTACGTCTTAGGATTGACGCGGCCATAGCACGAGCAAGTCTCGAACTCACGACGTCCTGGTTACCAAGCGAACGCTCTAACCATTGAGCTAACGCGACCCGTAACTTGGGTCGTCGTTATAAACGTAATTCGTTATATCCAATAAATTCATGATACATGTATACTTTAAAATTACAGGGAATGAAAATCATTTCGTTGTAACCATGTTTTACTGTAGACGAAAAGATGGATAATTTACAACAAGTGGGATATCGTAAGCTTTAGATTCAATTGGGCCTAAGAAAATTCGAAGTGTTGTACCGGAAACGTGAAATCACTCTAAATATTCACAAAAGACAGGCTTGCTTAATATTGTAAACAGCTGACTAAATTTTCGGTGCAATCTCCAGTGAGTAAGAACAGTTGGCATTTGCGGATGTAACAGACATCATTCAGGGGACTCAAACTGCCTTGCTAGTGAGCTATCTCAGAGCTATAGCTGTAGCCTACACCGATCAGCGGTGAGCGTGATCAGTCCATGGCTGGGTGATCACTCCAAGCATATATCACACATGGAGTTTGGGAGACTTGGATGATATTTGCAGTTACCGGTTGCTTTTGAAAGTTTCGTGGCTTTTTTTTTTTTTGAGACAGTACAGAATTAATATGTACTAAAAGTAAAAGTTCTACATCAATATTCCTTCAACAAGGACGCTCATTTGTCAGACAAGATCAGGGTATTTTTAATACAATTTTCACATTATAATTACCAGAACTCTTTTACTTAATGAACTAGAGAATAATCTCTCTCTCTCTCTCTCTCTCTCTCTCTCTCCCTCACACACACACACACACACACACACACACACACACACACACACACACTTTCAATCAGGGAGATGCAACTTATTTACCATATATTTCGAATTAAACCAAAAACTAAAGTTTTCAAAACTTTTTACAATAATACTTTCATAGTTGTAGACTTAACAGCATTATACATGAGTAAGTGATGATAACGAACAGTGATCGATCTTATAAATCATATAAAGAATACAACATTAAGAGTAAGACAAACACCCTGGACATACCAGAGGTGGGATCAAGTGCCTACGAGGATTAAGCATTTCCTGTTGGCCGTTCATACTCGCCATGAGCCCTATATTTCGATCAGATGAACGGATCCGTCGTTAAAATATATCAGTCTAATAATTGATATGAAATACGTCAGACAACATTCGACCCAGTGTGTGGTAGCTTGCATTTGCAATATAGATCATTATAACGACCATAGACTTGGCGAAATGCTGACTTTAAATGAGACTGTTGAAACCCCTGTAATGTCAACTTCTTTGTCAGAAGCCTGTCTCAATTTAAAAACTGATCATACGCAGAACAATCTCTTGCGACTCGAATCAACTGAGACATAACACCATATGCGGGTGACAATGGAACATTGCTTCATAGATATGAGAAGTTGACGTCATCACGTTTGTCATAAAGTTGTACTGTTAGTTTGACACCCAGGTTCAATATAATATATGTACATAAAGTGTGCAAACATTAACAATTCAAATTTGATTAACTATTATAATTTTTGTCATCTTTCTTTTCTTGGCTTTTGATAAGGTTTGATTTATAATTAGTGACTGTTTCTTTCAGGCGAGGAGCGGGAATCCTGGGATAGCAGGGCGGAATTTCTTTTGTCATTGATTGGGTATGCCGTGGGGCTGGGTAATGTTTGGAGGTTTCCGTATTTGACTCAGAAAAATGGAGGAGGTAAAATAATAAAAGTAAATAATGAGGAAGAACATCGCCCTAGAAATTGTCTTTATTAACAACTGAATAACATTTTCGATGGCTTAAGATCTGCCCTGATGCTGTCAGTTTGGAGCTGAAACACTGAATTCAATATACTAATGTGTATATCTTAAAATGATATCGTTAGAAAGCTAACTAACCCTATATTGGATCAGTAAATTATATTACATTCTTGTATTATCTGTTGTTTGAAAAAAGGTTTCGGTTTTGCAAGTCATGTTTAATTCAAATAATTAGTCTCTAAATAATCTCTTTCTAGGGTGTTTGGTTTTTTTTGTTTGTTTGTTTTTGTTGTTTGTTTGTTTGTTTGTTTTTCTTGTTTTTTGGTTTTTTGTTTGTTTGTTTTTGTTGTTTGTTTGTTTTTCTTGGTTTTTTTGTTGGTTTTTTATTTGTTTGTTTGTTTGTTTTTGTTGTTTGTTTGTTTGTTTGTTTTTCTTGGGTTTTTTTTCTATTTTTTAGACAGGAAGAAAGTGATTCACTGAATAAATGGAGATTGATTTTGGATTTGTAAGTGGCGATTGATTACTTACAAAATATAATCAGTTAACTGTAGGCCCTCGTCATCTTGTGCTATATAACAAACCCTTTTACATGTATAACAAACATATTGCGCTAAAACTCCTGTTGATACATGCAATCGGCGATAATATTGATTTGAATAAAACAGCCAGAACCGTAGAAGATGTCTGCTCCGATGTAAAAATTAATCTAACTTAAGCGAATTATGGAAATGGCATCGACTGTATCAAAATAACTCTCTTGCACATTGGGATAATGTTTTGAAAATCGCATTTATGTCTTTATATTTACATTCCCAATGTTTTTACCTTTGATATCTTTACAAATTGTGATGATAGGCATTTCCCATGAATGCGTTGCAGTTGTGGAAAATACGCACATAAATCTTGGTAGATAAAGTACATCTATTTTAATGGCTGGAAATTCCGACAGAAATGAAAGTAGAATGTAGATATAAAAATGGATTTCATTTTTGACCGGATTGCACAACGTGCATCCAACTTATAGTACTGTAAATGCCGTGCGGGTGGGCAGGCGTCCTCATATAGGATACCCACATGTGCATTGTGTAATCAACTCTTCACTCACCTCTAACCTCACATTCCCCAAACTTTACACACTTGTTGAGGATACATTGAAGATGTGCATGTGACTTTTTAGAGGTGCTCGGACATTTTTCGAAAAATTTACGTGTAGTTGAACTTCGTCAATTTTTAGCATCTTTTAAATAGATGGTATCTACTTTGTGTAAACAACTCCTCTTACAGCTTTGACTTGGCAACCTCCAGACCTTGTGCAGTTGTTATAGACACATTGAAGATGTGCAAGTAACCTTTAGAATTTGCTCCAACTTTTTAAAAGAAAAATTACAAATAGTTGAACTTTGTAATTTTCTCTGCACACTATGGATAGATGGAACCTACTTGTGAATTCAATACCTCTCACAGGTTTCCAATATACCTTCCTCAAAATTCAACATGGTAACAAATGAGTGATACTACTGTCTCCATCATAGATAACATATTTCAAAGCAACCCGGCCATTTCTATTCTTGAATCGATTTTTTGAAAATACATGATGATGAGGGTATGAAACACTTCACGCTGGCATTCTTTTCATAAAGCGTTTAATGTGTGAAGCATCGCAGTTCATACCCTCCTGTATTAAAAAACTTGACATTTATTTGTTTCTGGAGAAATTAAATGACAAAAAAAACCTTTCATACTAAACGATCATATTACAAGCTTGGAAATTAATCTTAATTATTGTAAGTGCTCCTTGTCATACTTCCATTTACTATGTTAAATGTAAGTCTGCATTTTCAAATTATTCAAGGTTTTTTTTTCTCTCCATAAAATCTAGGCACATGGCGTCCCCATTGTTTGAGTTTTAAACGTATGCACAAATCATCTACTATTTTCGTGTTGGAACCTAACATTGCAAGAATACAAGTAATTGATTCAATGTATAAACTTACATTAGTTTGTAACAATGATTCAGTGTATGCTTTTTAATTTTGGTTTATTTGTTTGTTTGCAAGTGACAATATTCTTTCTGAACATTGTATTTGATTGATTTTCATTCATTTCACACCTAAACGCAGAGGCCGGTTGAAGTCAACGAGCAAACGTCTAAGCAAATTATCTAGTAAAGGCATCCTTGTCTTTTCTACACTGGTCACCAATTCCTTGAGGAACTCAGTATGCAAACGCACGATCTGTGACAGCATTTATTAGACAGCTCTGAATAGTAGACAGTGCAGCAAGTATTATGATAGTTTGCTAATTTTGAGGATTGATTCGTGATTGCTAAAGTCAACGTTATAAATGATAGTCCGATGCTCCTCTGCTGAGTAATTTCCAATCTTGTGGAGTACATTTCATACTAAATTACAAAGCTTTTTTTCATTTGCCAAAATAATCTGCTGTATATAGTGTATATCAAGAGACATCAATAATTCTTGACCATACATCCCAGAGGATTCTAAATCTGTTTCACATCGTTCTATATTTTCACGGAATTGAAGTTATAATTTTCGTTGTCTTTATTTTTAGGTGCATTTTTAATCCCATATGCGGTGATGCTAGCAATAGAAGGGGTTCCACTGTTTTATTTAGAACTTGCTATTGGGCAGCGCCTGCGCAAAGGATCAGTCGGTTCTTGGAATCAAGTCTCCCCTTATCTTCAGGGCCTTGGTCTGGCTTCGGCTGGTGTCTCCTTCAATGTGGCTCTTTACTATAACACAATCATGGCATGGTGTATTATATATTTGGTTCAGAGTTTCCAAAGCCCTTTACCCTGGTCCGAATGTCCAATGATTCTAGAGGCAAATTCTTCAGTAAGGGAGCCGGAATGCGAGGTATATGACTTAGGTCTATCATCATCATTATCATCGTCATCATTATCATCACCTATTTAGATTTTACTTTGCAATTGCATGTGTTAAAACGAGTAAAAACACAAATCGAAACCAAGAAGGATAGTTTTGCACAATAAATGTCTTCACCTACTAAAAAAAAACAGATGGTAAAGAACAAAATATGGAAATTTCGGATACGGGTAACGGCTGTCCAGTCAGATACAAACGCATATCTTGTTCATAAATTTGTCTCAAGCCTAGACGTTATAAACTATTATGCATTTCTTTTTCTGTAGAGAAGTGGTCCAACGACTTATTTTTGGTATCGTGAAACCCTGAACATAGCGCCGTCTATAGAGTCGACAAGCGTTCTGAACTGGAAATTGGCCGTCTCTCTCCTGGTAGCGTGGCTTATTGTGTATCTGTGTATGGTCAAAGGGATCAAGTCATCCGGAAAAGTAAGGAAATTCTGTAATCAAAATACGCCATAAATCAGGGAGAACATTAACAAGTCCTCAAATGCTCTGACAGCAAAAGCGTGAAAGGTGATATCGACAAGTCCAGACTCGGAATAAATGTCATCTATATTCACTTATTGGTTTTTATTCTTTGAAATTATCCGAGTCGCCGAAAAGTCATCTAATTTAGAATTAATACACGTATCTGAAACCATGTTACTGAACACGGTTCGTGATTTATTTTTCCACTTTTAAGTCTTCGTCAAATCCTTTTCATATCGGACGAACTGGGGCCAGAACAAGATAATGTTTAGAATGAACTAATGTGCTATCAATTACTCAGTGCTCCCCCGATATTGATATTCTATAGGATGTCTATATCTTCTGTTTCAGGTTGTGTACGTCACAGCCACCTTTCCATACCTCGTTCTTATAATATTTTTTTTTCGAGGGATTACATTACATGGATTTGATAGAGGGCTAGAACATTTATTTGTCCCAGAGGTAATTCTGACAGAGTTACATTTACAAAATGTACACGCATATCAAATGATTTTCATATACACTTTCGATATAAAAGTTTTGTTGGAATCTGAAATTTATTATTACTTAGTATTCCAAAATCAACCAAATAATGTATTGTAATCTTAAAATTTCCCCATAGTACTGTTATTAAACTACACACAAATGTATTATTTGGTTTTATTCTGTTTGTCAGTGGAGCAAGCTTTTTGATCCGGAGGTGTGGCTTGATGCGGCTACGCAGATATTCTATTCCTTTGGTCTAGCCTTTGGCTGCCTAATTGCCTTGTCCTCCTATAATCCTATCAGGAATAACTTTGTCCGAGAGGCTTTGATCGTCACTATAGCAGATTTCTTCACCTCCATTTTTACAGCATGTGTCGTTTTCTCCATCTTGGGTAAAAATCTTGTCACTAATATGATTTTCTGAATGTTTTATGTAAAACGCGCGGGCGCGCGCGTGTGTGATACAGTCGTTGTGAATTTATAAAAAGAACAGAAAAAAGATGTGTTGGTTGGTTGATATTCTTTAACGTCGAGTAAAGACACTACGCACCCGTGAGTTGCCACGTTCACGTGTGCCAAATTCGACCACGGCCTTTATGAGAAACATCGATCGTTATCAGCCATATCATTTTGATCTTCCAGTTCACCAAGTCTCTACCAGAGACAGAAAGTCGGATCGGAAACAATATACCCCAAACTTAGATCTGGGGATAGGAATATATAGATTTACTAGTACAAGAGCTTTCATGCAACACGCGAACAAAAGAGCAAATATATAAACAAAACTTGTATAGGGTACTAGTATACATGTATTTCGACATATATCTTAAGTCTTATATCTGCTGTACTAAAATATTATTATATTTTTTGGAGTAAAAATCAAATAAAGAGGGGGAAAAAACACATTATATATGTATCAAATGTTCTTCAACTTTGCAGCATACCTGCTTCTTCTTGTGTACAGAATATAAATTTTTTGCAAGACTTTATCGGGATTGGAATCTGAGTCAAAGAAATGAACCACGACAATTAATCAAATTGTGTGCATGGAAAGGAATTCAAGACGCACATCAATCACAATTATCCCAGAAACTCCCCATTTTTTGCTCGAAAATGATTGATTTTTTTTAAAACTTCACAGAACGATAAATCATTGCAAAGCACAAACACTTGCATGATGTAGAAAATTAACTAATTTAGGCAGAATAGGATTTTTGAGAGTTGATTTTTTGCGCTTCGGTCATAACTGGAAAATTCTACTTAGGCACACCCATTTTTGTGGGAATAAAATCTCTAGCTCGTTATTAGAGATCTGTCATAAATTATTTTTTTAAGTAATGGTGCAAGTGTGTGTCTTTCTAAATTCATCTTAAACATTTTTAGAAGAATTTTAAAAAAATGAATAGATAAATAAAAATTGAAAAAATGATAATAAAAATTCTGTAAATTTGATATCGGCCCATATTGCCAGAAATTATATTCATCAAAATTTAACTACCAGATGTGGTATATCAGATACCATGTGTATTACAAAATTACCAAACAGTGTACAAATATCTTGCTATGGCATTGATTTGTCAGAGTGCGACATAGGCAGCAGTGGGTTTGTGATTCCTGAAATCTCAATATTGATAAAAGATTGTTAACGGAAGATTCTTAGTACGTGGTGATATCCCTTGGGATATTGGACGTGATTTGCTCAGTAGTGTTTAAGAGTTCAATTGCATGGCGTCTGACGATATACTTTACAACTGATTTGAGCTACTGTTTTGATTTTCATGTGGAGTATTTCAAGATTAGTTATTAGGTTTGTTACTGACCGTCTACAGAAATATATAGGGTTCACAAAGCCCATAGATGATTTTCAATCCTTCACCATGTTTCTTTTGTGCCAGTGTAGGACATTACGATTCCTTATTCGAACACTTGAGACTACATGTACTATTTTATTCGTATTCGAATATTTGTCAATGTCATATGTCATTTTTTTTATATTAGACCTTAAAACGGTACAAAGTTACCAGAGCTGAAATGAATGTTCGATTATTCGTGAATGAGTAATAAATAGTATATTTGTTGTGCTTTCGTTAAGAATTAAATGCTCCCACAACCAACTTCTATTTTCCATCGCGACAAAATGACAGAATTCTGCAGTTTTACTGCGTTTTATGAACTTGTATGCCGGTATTTAAGACACGTGACAGAATATTCGAATGTTAAATTTACATTTGAATACTTAATTCGCGATTTACTCGAACATTCATTTCTCCTCTAATTACGGAACAACTGCAAGTGTAATAAAATGTGTTTTCTTACAATTCTGTGGTAAATTTCAGTAGCGTCCGACATTCTTGTTGTTGGCCGTATAGAAAATTAAGATGTGTAGATAGCCAATATCCAATCACAGAGAGTCCCTTGGGGATCCGGGTTAGAATAGGTCCTCAGTACTCCTTGTTCGTCGTAAAAGGCGACTAAATGAGAATGTCCTTCGGATGAGACCGCAAAAACCGAGGCCCCGTGTCACAGCAGGTGTGGCACAATGACGATTCCGCTCTGTTCAAATTCCGTAAGTGCCGAGCAAAGGCTTAAAACTTACAGCCTTTCACTGGTAGTGGTGACATCTTCATATAAATGCATGAAAAATTCTCGAGTGGGGCGTTAAACAGTATACAACCAACCACCAACAAGTCACAGAGCGTTGTTCTAGACCGAGACAAAAAATAACAATCGTTATCATTAACCATGTTTCACCTGTACCATTGTAGGATTAATAATACACAAAAAAGACAGCTGATCTTTCTTAACTTCAACAGATTGACATTAAATGTAAGATACCAAATCCCCGTACATTAGAAACATCATGGTTGTTATTGATGTTGCAGGTTTCAAAGCAACAATGGCATATGAAGATTGTCTTCAACGAGCTGAGAATACCACACAAGTGAATGGAACAAATATAGTTTGTGATTTCAAAACCATAATATCAGAGGTAATCAGTGTTTAATGACGAGTCCTAGATTCGTCTTTATACTACTCATGATCATTTGCTTTACTTTCATTTTCAAATACAATTCACCGAAATGTTTCATTTTCAAACACACTTTCTTTTCGTTGGTACATGTATTAGTGTTTGAAATACTCATACTTATTCTATAGAGCAAGCCGTTTCCCTAGTGGGAGTTCTTAGTACCCCTTCCTTGTCGTAAGAGACGGCTAAATGGGGCGGTCTGGATGAAACCGTAAAAACCGAGACCCCTATCACAGTAGGTGTGGCACGATAAAGATCCCTCCCGCTCAAGACCGAAAGCACCGAGCACAGGCCTAAATTTGCGGTCCTTCACCAGCAATTGTGACATCTCCATATGAGTGAAAAATTCTCGAGCAGGGCGATAAATAATATACAAACAACCGTTTCACTATACTTAATAGGTTACTAATATAAAATCTTTTGGAATTACAGAGCTATTTCTTTTCAAAGATTTATTATATATATATATATATATATATATATATATATATATATATTGAAAATATTTATAAAAGAAAATTATGGAAATTAAGAATATATCCCTTTGGAAATACAGACACTTTTTTTAAAGTTTAAAGGGACATGGACACGATTTTTGATTGATTGAATGATTTTATGTTTGTTATAAACTGTTCGATGTACAGATGTACTAGAGTCAATAAGTATCCAGCCTATCCCATTTTCGATTGACCGAGACAGTCACGATTTTCGTGCATTATTTCAATACCTGTTTCATACCTGGGTACAAAATTGCACACGTATCGAGTCATTCTTTAATATGATAACTGAATGTCAAACATGGCTATTGATACAAAGGCATGCAATTCATCTAAAGTTTAGTACCGTGTACTTGTATTTGTGTATTTGTACTTGTATTTAAAAGGTTAAACAGGCAATGAAATGCACGGCGACTTAACCGATGTTTATGGGTCTTCTGCACCATCTTATACTTTGGTTAGATTCTGGGTAGGGGAATTTAAACGCGGTAGAACGTCTTTAGAAGATGAAGTCAGGTCTGGATATCCACTGGATGCCACCGACGAAGAAATGTGTAACAAATTTCGGGGTCTGGTATACTCTGATAGGCGAATTCAGGTGGAAGAAATAGCGTAGGCATTATGCATTTCACATGGTATCGTTTCAAGAAGTTTACTTAATCGTTTAGGTATGCGGAAGCTAATAGCCAACTGGGTCCCCAAATCCCTTAGCGATGAGCAAATGGCAACCACAGCATCAGTATGCAGCGTCTTGTTGAAGCGTATTAGATCAAAAGATGATTTTCCTTTGCGTCTGGTGACTGTAGATGAAACTTGGGTTCATTATTATGTACTATGTATTATGCAACATGCTGTACAAGTATGATTTTTAAAATGGTGAAACTGACATATAGTTTTCTATCAATGCCCATTCTTATTGTGTTTTTAACTTTGTAATACCTTTTGATGTACTTCATTTATGGAGTTGTATATCATAATAGTATTTCCTTTCATTGTAAGGAAAAAACATTCATAAGATATTTTGAATTTAATAGAAATAAAAAAAATATATAAATCAAATAATCCAAACTGAACTCCTCCATTTACACCAACTACATGTAATGGAAATTAGCATGACTATTTCAATCTCAAATCCCCAAAGTGAATCTGCATATATTACAAAACATTACAAAGGAAGTTATAAAACTGTAAATCTCATTATAGATAATATTTATTATATTTTATATTTTTTACGTGGCGAATATGCAGTGAAAATTTGCTGTTCAGACATATTGCTAATGGAAAAGTAATTTTAAATCACCAACGGGTTCCAGAACACTGTAGATTATAACAGATTTCGAGTCTTGTTCGTGTTAAAACGTTCAAACGTTCAAACGTTGACAAGTATAGATCAAGCCAAAATCTCAAGTGAGTTTTTCTGATTAAAATTTTTCCGTCTTCTTTTGTTCATGTTCTCCAATTCTTTTCCAGAATCCCCAAACCTAATCACAACCAAATTAATTTGACACCAAATATTTTTAGATAAAGAGGTTTAAGATTCTTCAAATAGAGGACTATAATTCTTTATTGGGAAATAGTGAAAATGCTGTATGTGTTTAAAAAAACCCCATCAAGAACCTATTATACCATAAAAACCGAATTTTACATGATACCTTACTTATGTAGCGTAGATTTAATTTTGTACAAATCATGATCCCCGGGATAACGATAGGACCAGAATAGTAGTTTAAATTTTTCTATAAACATATATTTGGTGAAAATCTTTTTTCAATTTTTTTTTTCCAATAACCCAATTGGTATAATATGTTAAATTATTATATAAATATCATATAGTGTATAATTATAATACCTTGAATGATAGTTTAGCTATTCACTTCATGTATATTGAAATATTATCAATTATTATACTGTAATTTTTCAAACAACTCTGCATGTACCTTGTACCTTAAGGAGAGGGCTTATATAGGCATAGCCTGCTGCCTAACCCTTATTATGTTATTCATAATAAATATATCAATTAAAATTAAATATAGTGTATACTTAATCAAATAGTGATCCCAGGGTCGAGGATGGGGACCACTTGTGTGAATTGCATCAAACTGATATAAAAGCAACTTCCTGTACGGCACATTAAAATCATTTACAGAATGTACATAAATACTTTTACATTCACCACATCATGAACAGTTGTTTAGCGATTTAATGGAAATACCTGTATCTTTTTGTTTTAAAACAAGTCTGGATCAGGAACTGGACTAGCCTTTATAGCCTTCACAGAAGCCATCAACCAGTTCCCTATCGCTCCACTGTGGTCCGTTCTGTTCTTCCTCATGCTCTTTACACTGGGATTGGACAGTATGTTTGGAACACTAGAGGGCGCCCTAACATCAATCAATGACATGATGTTGTTTCCAAAACTCAGAAAAGAAATACTATGTGGTTTGTATACAAAGAACACATCTCTAATTTAAATTTGTGTTATGGTGGTATAAAAAAGAAATGGAAGCAAGATACAGTTTGCTTCACCATACAAACTAATTTACAGTTGCTTCTTATATTTATATTTAATAACTGATAACATGTTTCTTGTGTAAATATAGATTTTAATCGACCAAATACACGTAGATGTCAAGGTACATAGTTCATATAAAGCCTTATTTTGACACATCCTGAAATATGAAAAAAAAACTATCATTTTGTCAAATATCATGCAAAATAGCCATTTTCCAATATTTTGATAAAATATAAACTAAGATCTAATTTCTATATTTCTTGATAAAATTGTTAATACACAGTACTTATAGTTTATTTCTTCTATGGGGGGTTGTGTTCATTTGCAAATTCTTTGTAGCATATGTCAAAATATGGTATATTCTCATGAAAATCATGAACTTTACAAATGAACTCGTTGAAGAAATGCTTTATAGTTGATAAAATACACAGAAGTATCTATTTTTATGCACATTTAGGCAGAAGTGAAAATTAAGACAGCCAATAACTAGTTCTTTATTGGTTCCGTCTGCAACAGATCACGTGTTTATCACATTGTTTTTCCTATGTTTTAAATTTTAAAAAATGCAATACAATGATCAATACAACACAATAGGTTCATTACTGACAAAGCATTTGGAAATGTAACAATAACTATCTTATCATTTTAGTATACTGTAATGGAGAACTACTACAATATAAAATAATTCACATACTTTCGTACCAGTAAGTGTTCGTCCAAGATTCAAACACACAACTAACGCATACCTTAACATATAAAACGTAAACGTTATAAACCAAAAATTAAAAATCGACTATGACGAACAAATATACTGTCTGTGTTTTTCACTTGGTTATAGTCTTTTTTTCAAAATGACGAAGGTAATTCAATTTCTGGACTCTAATGTATCTAAAACAAATATGAAGTATCTGAATTTTTTTCTCACTGTAGGTATTGTCTGTCTTGTGTCCTTCGTGGTGTCGCTGTGTTTCGCCACCAGTACCGGTTCATATGTCTTCAGTCTGTTCGATTCATTCTCAGCCAATATACCTCTACTGATAATAGCGTTCACAGAATTACTAGCTATGTCTTATATATATGGTTTGCAAAGGTAATTTCTGATAAAGTACTTTTTCATACAGTGTGTTTCTTTATTCCACTTGATTGGTTGTTGTCGTTGTATCATATGAAGTATTTTATTAGATATTTCTATAATAAAAAAGTTGGAAATAGATATTTCGCTCGTTACATGTAGTTTGCAGATTACCTATTGAAACTTTGAAATACTCAGTTTTCAAACAATCACCAGATTCTAAAATTATATCGACTTCAAACAATGATGCAAAACGTATTTAGGTTACAAAACGTGTCAATAGCTATTAAACTCAATTTGACGTCTTTTCTTAGAATGGTATGATTTGTTTATTTTCTATTTTAGGCTGTGCGACGATGTAGAGTTAATGATCGGAAGTCGTCCTAGCTATTTTTGGCTCCTGTGTTGGCGTTTTGCTGGGCCGATCGCTATGGTTATTATTTTCGTTGCTAGTCTTGTAGAAATTTTCTCAAAAGGAGTAAGCTATGAAGTCTGGAACTCATTAAAGGTATGTTCATAATGCTTTTTTCATATGGAAAGTCAATGGGATCAAAATTTTATACCTGTAACTACGCAATGTCAACAGGGGATGTTTACTCCTTCTGTGCATCTGATACTGCCTTTGTAATGTCCGGGGCTCCGTAATTGCCCTTCACTTAATTTTGTATTTTCTATAGGAATTACGAGGTTGGTCATTGTTGTCTTCTCTTGTTCATCGTAAATGTAGAAATTTTGAATGTAACTTGCTAACTTGGAGAAGTAGTACTAGTGCAATGTCAATCCATCTGGTTGGATAGATGCTCTGCATTTATAATAATTATTCTTTTAAGTACTCGAGTTATCAAGTTAGATTTAACATTTCTACACTTATAATTAACATTTTTTAATTTACTTTGGGAAAATGGTGCATTGTTACAGGGATAGATTTTTGACCCCTTTGGATTTCCATATTTTTTCATAGCGACATTTCTCAGAATATGTCTAAGACCCCCTTAACCCTGTGATATTTTGAAATGAATAGAACCCTTTTCACGTAATCCTCAGTTAATCTTCAGATTTTTCAGACAATAATCCTAAGTAAAATTTGAAGATAACCTATTATGTACATGAATTTTTTTATTTACGATGAGAATAAAAACACTATATAATACGTTACAAAAGTAATTTTAAAAAAAAACTTTACATGACCTCAATATTATTCCGAGACCCCAATATCAACCCGAGACCACCATATCATTCCAAGACCCTAATGTCAACCCGAGACCCCAAAATCAACTCATCCCAAATTCATCTGGATCCCAATATCAAACGGAGACCCTAATATCACTCAAAACTCCAATGTCAACACTTGACTTCAATATCAATCCGAGACCACAATATCAAGCCCAGGCCTCCATATCAACCGCATACCCCAATATCAAGTGAAGGTCCCATATCAACCCCGATATCAATTAAATAAGTGGGCATGGAATTTTGATGTTGATTTAACATTTCAGCAGCGTTAACTTAACGTTAAATCTCATTACAATTTTTAAAATTTACGTTAAGTATGATTAGCTGTGTACATCGATGAATAGAGAAATTTGAAGTTTAATTGCATCCCTAATAGGAACACAGGAACGTGTCCTTTATTACCCACCTTGTATCATCACCCTTTATTCTACCCTTTATATTGGCCTTTATTATACCTTTCTGGAACACCTCTGTATTTCCCTTTGAAACACCTCGGATTTTTTCCTTTTGGAAGCAGACGACAATTTTGTATACAGTTGGCAAGAGAATTAGAAATAGAAGAGAGAAAAATGCATTGGGTTGTTTTTTTTGGGTTTTTTTTCATAATGATGCGAAACAGATGTTCAACAAAAAGAATTGTTTAGTGATTAATAATGCATAATTATATAGTACATTTTGAATTGTGGACACTTATTTTCAAATAAAACCAAAAACACGTCAAAATTTGTATTACACCCCATAGCAGCCTTGGACCATTATTGGGAGTTTCAGGTTGATATGGGGTGCGATGTGGATTTTGCTACGCGTTATACAGGTTAAGAAATTTCTTTTAAAGATCATGAATGTGATGCGACACATTAATAGAAGTCGTAAATAAAGAATCTGAGCACAAAGTGAAAAAATTATAGGAGTAACTTTTATGGCAGGTTGTATTTAAAATGAAGCAATATGACCTCTTATGTCTCTTGTAGTTTTCATCAATGCTGGGAAAGAACCATAGCATCTATTTGATAAAATTATATTTCATGTAATATTGCATTTATTATATGCAAATCATTTAAATCAATGAAAGGCAAAATGAAAAATCTTTATCAGATAAAATAGAACGCTATATCCATGGCTTTGATTGAGGTACTGGATATAATTGACAAAAATTTTGATTTTGTTATCCATAATACTTGAATCATTCAATATAGTACAATATAATTGTTTGTAGGGGTATACAGAAGTTGTGCCGTGGCCCTGGTGGTGCCAGCTGATAGCTGTACTGCTGATTCTATCATCCGTGTTGTGGATTCCTGTGGTAGCTATTGTGAAGTACTTCCGGTTTATAGAGTGGAAAGAGGAAGTGCCGGCTTACTTCCCGGAGGAGGAGCTGAGCGAAGAAAGACAGTTTCAGCCACATATTAGTAGCAAACTGGAGAAAGTTCTATTTGGATTTAAGTAGGAATTCTACGTATACTATTGTAATAGTTCGATATCAGCAACGAAACATACTAGTCAAGGGGGAATGTTGCATATCGTATTCATAAGTAGAGAACTTAAAGTCCATGCCTTAGTCTTTATAGAAAAAAGTGGTGTAACAACGAGAAGAGGTGCTGAGCGTCAAATGTTCGATTTGGGACAGGAAAACAAAAAACAATACACTCCGTATTAATTTGTTTTAATTCATCAACAGAAAAAATTAACAAATTTGGTTAAGTCTCTATAGTTAATATTTGTATTATGTATTGGACAGTCGGCTTGTGAAACTTCCAGAGTACGTGCGTGATAACGTGCGTAATGGGTTTCCTTGTTCGGATGCACCATGCACGTTGGATGTACTGTTGAATAAAGTCCTGCTGCTTCTGTAGTCTGCAAAGATATCATTGGTATTCAGAATGAATGTATTTAATCATGGATGACATGAGTATTACATCAGGGTAACAGCTTACGTTTTGTAGTCTGCTGTTTATCGTTATAAGAAATGGCTTCCTTGTGTGTAACGATGGCACTTCTTGGTCTGGTAGCTTTTGCCTGCAAAACAAATCAATTACTGATACCAGTTTACTAGTATTGGCAAGGGTTAACGTCAATCTCGGATTGAATTGACAAATATTACCCGAGTTGGTGCGTTGTCACGGTTACATAATCCTTCAATTGGTTCGCTATTTACTGTTGAAGGACGCCATCTTTTCTGTGATCTTCCGACAAACAGAGTCTCTTTGCAATCCTGAGAAATTAACCAAAACTTGAATTCGTTACTTGTAACTATAACTAGCTGAAAAGACTACCACGATATTATGGGCTATTTTAAATATCGAATTACCTCATTTTCAGTTTTGTCCTTTGATATATGACTTGACGCATTTAAACTGTCAAGTGGGAATTTTTTCTTTGGACTGTCTTTTATCTTCTCTGATTTAGAACCTTGTACATTTTCCTTGCTATCTGTCATGTATGGTCTTCTATTTATGCGAATTCTTTTCTGAACATTTAATTTCCTTTCTTTGTCAATGGCCGCTAAGTTTTTGCGTAGAATATTTATCCTCATTTTGTTGGCAGCTATCAGGAATTTCGCCTGCTTGTTTTCTGCGTGAACTACAGAGTTCCATCTAAATGTGAATACTAGGAATAATTAGAACAGAAATCGTTGAATCACGATATACTAGGGCCCTCACAATGGTAAAGATTACTGTGTCAAAGACAAAAAGTATTCTAAACAAAGTACACTTTCTCTCTTGAAATGCACAGTATTATTAAATATAGAGCTACCACTGCATAATGTATGGTGGATATTTATGAATTTAACCCTATCTTTAAATATTGATATAGAAATGAATAAAATATCTCTTGCTTTCGATACGTTTTACATTTGGACCTACTCTTCGTCATCTTTGGCGGATCGTCGCCGTCTCTGATGAGACACTTCGTTTTCCGCCATTGCCATGGCTTTACGTACAATGTCATCAGATCCCATGATGGCAAGAATTCCATTTTTCTGTAAAACAATCACACTCATTTCATCCATATTTTGTCAGGCGCATCTGAGTGAAATTCTTAATGTAATTTTTACGACATACCATGAAAGAATCTTTTTCCCGCTGTTCGACTTCTTGCGTTTCCCACGCTTTCTTTAAATGTCGTCCTATCTCACTGTTTTCATCCAATATGTTCATTATATTGTTTGCATCTAAATTCTGGAGTGAAATCAATTATTTGTAAGATTGGATGTTGACATACAAAAAAAAAACTTTTATGAATCGAAGAGAGAGTGATTTGTTTAATTATTAGAAGATATAATAAAACATAAAACAAAGTGTATTACTGTTACCCTGCAATCAAAATTAATTTTATATAACATGCAATGACGCATTATTATTAATACATGCAGCATAATATATTCATGCAAAGTCAATGATTCCTGGTTGTTAGTCTGATTAAATAGTGTATACAAGAGCTCTTAAGAATAGTCCGATCACTGAAAACTGTGCAAGACTTTGTGCCATTAACACACTCTAACAGTCGTTTCACAAAGAGGTTATTTCCTATTCAGTTATGCACGTTGGATATCATTGTGAGAGTCTTCTAATTCTAAATATGCTAGTATATCAAATGAAGATCTATTTTTAAATTGCAACATAATATTTCTTTGGCATGAAACAATGTTTCTCTATTTCTCAAATTATTGATATATTTCATCTATTGTAGCTCTGTACATTACAATTCTTTCCGATTATAATTGTAGAGAAACTAATGCCGATTAGACAGAGAAACACACTTCAATACACTGCAATCAGGGAGATAAGAGGTCAAACTGGGGGTAGGGGTAACATTACGCACTGCTCCTCTCCTCCGGTCGATCCTTATCACGGGCAATTTCTAAATACCATAGACATAGGGTTACATTTATATCATATTCTTCCTGAAGATATGTGAAAATATACATGAACACGTTGATTTATAATTATAATTTCAATTCGTAATTTTCTTCAGAAAAACTTCAGAAAGATACGAGCATTGGGCTATGAGTATCGTGTGACGTCACAAAGTCAAATTAACCAATCACGTTCAAAATGACATTCTACATAATTGTCATCACGTTGACTTCAGAGTATGGTACACTCTCAAATCATAAACGCTGAGTTTTTTGGTTTTTTTTATCTTTTTAAATACTGTAACAGAAATCGCGAGTTTTGAAAAATAATGATTCGATGTTCAATTCGAAATGTATAATCACCAAAATAGAACTAAGGAAACATCATGAAGATTACGTAAAAATGAATAAATGGTAATGATGGATGTACTTTGATCCAAGGTATGCCAATTTCACCAAAACAAATGACTCTAACATTTATTAACATTGTAAAAACCAGATTTATAAATGTGAATGAAAAGCAATTTTGTGCATATAAACTATAGGTGAATTCCAAATGTATAATTTGTAAAATAAGATTTCGTTTAAACTTCTTGAACAAGATACAAACACTAGGGTATCAAATACAAAACAACTGCTGTGGTTTAATCAATTTTCGTGGGCATTAAATTTCGTGGATTTGTCAAAAACTTATTTCGTTGATATGGAATTAAATAGAAAGATATCGAAAATGTTCTTCTACGAAATCAGCGAAAAAAGATATTCAGGAATGATAAAACAATATACTATCCGCAAAATTTGTGAAATCGCCATGACAATACCAAATTGGTGGAAACATCATATATAATGTCTAATGTATATATTTAAGCGTATTTATGGCATGCTCATGCATCATTCAGTTAAATGCTTATTGTGAGAAATATGTGGATATTGATGGAGTGATAATGAATGATATGGATTTGACTACGTGCAAAGTAATATGCTATCTCGACGTTCACACATTTCTCCATGCATATAAATAGGGATATTTTGTACACTGACTAAATGCAATGACTACTACAACAACTGGGAAGTTTGAAATAGATACAACATCTCAGTCTTTTAGAAGCAATTTAATAATGTAGTTAATGTATCCGCTTTTTTGCGTGACATTTACCTTCTTTATATGCTTAAGAAATATAAATTTTTCCTCCTGTTTGCGATAAAGGCAACATAAAAAAGTTTGCATATTGCATATAAAAGAAATGGTTTACAAGATACATCTGATACTTTAATTAGTGCTTCAACACATCTTGTATAGTTCTACAGATATCATTTATTATCTTAGATATTATATTAGAATTGTTTCTAGAATTATCTTCATTTAAAATATTTCAATTTATTTTTTTCTTTGCGATGAGGATTCAGTAATTTCAATGATCATCTGATTTTTACCTTCGTACAAATTTGGTCCAAGGTTTTTGCCAACTCTGATGTCATCAGTTGCCTGTTTTTTGTCTCTTCATCTGAAGATTCTGAATCTATTAGATAGTTTGTGAATCAGTACTTCAATAAACATACATATAACTAAAGAAAAGCATTGTATATCATACATATTCTTAAAAAAAATTAATGCATGTTTTGAGCTGGGGTCTGTAGACACTAGTATTATATTATAGGCCTATAAATCAAAGATTAAGTGTTGTGTTAAAATAATAAGTACACTACTAAAATGATTTATGTAAATCAAATAATTTCACCTACCCGAGTCGCTTTCACTGCGGTCCTCTAGACCAGCTGACGATTTCTTGCGATGGAGATTGTGGGAGGCAGTGTGGGGGCGTGACCTCAGCGAGTGACAGGACAAAGGTCGAACTTTGAGTGGGGTAAAGTTACTTCCTTTCTGGACAAATCGATACATATTTTCCGTCATCTGCTCTCTATGTTGTCAAAATATATCATTTATCTCATAGTTACACTCAGATTTAGAAATATATTAAGACTAGTCGAATTTATGACTACAATAAATGTTTTATGGTCTCATCATGTTACGTTCTTGAAACCTCTTTTCCAAGGTATTGAATTACTGTTATATTGCATATGTAACGTAAGTATGATATGTGTACTGTAGAAACAATCCAACAAGCAATCACTCACTCTTCGGTCGGTGGTCTGTCGGCTACGGGGTGTTCGCTCATTTTACACATGTGCTTCAATTTCCCTTTCTCTTTGAGTGATTCTTTGACCTTGTTGTGTTTGTAGTTGTTCCACAAGTGATTCTTGTAGCCCCGATCTCGGAGTTCGTCCTCGTGTACAAATTCATGACGATTTTCTTGTAGAACCCGCTCCAATTTCTCAGAGTTTACCACTTTCAATGCAGTTCTGTGTAAAAAGATTTATACATTCTCATGAAAGTTATAATTCTATGAAATGTTTCTCCTACAACACCATTCATAATGCAGTCCAATTTCAAGAGAAAATCATAAAAATGTTCTAGAAAGGACACATTCACATTTGAAATATATGCAACGTGAAACACGTAATCTATCGTCATACCTGTGAAATCGGTAACAGACAGTGGGACTTGTGGTAGTTATTGTACAGTAACTTTCGTCATGGTCCAGTACACCCTCCTCTCCAAAGAAGTCATCTGTGCAAGACGTGTAAATCAGTGTCTTAATAAATGAATACTTCATAAACTTGGGTAAATAACGGATGTACTATATTATATTATCTTCCATTAAAAACAGCCCAAACCGTATTAGAAAGAATTAAGTTATACAGACGTGCAATGACACATTTCTGGACATGCATAATTACATAATATCAAAGTTGACAAATACCCTTCTCTCTGCAGCAAACATAAAATACAATGCTCCGGTCCGCTTCGGGGATGTATACTTCTCGATGGCACTGAACGCGTCCTTAGAACAAAATACTATGTTAAACACTTTCTATTCTTTTCAATTCACAGCAACACGGTAAATTTAAATTTCGACCCATAGGATTACTAGTTCATTGTATATTGTTTGTGGAAACATTCTTAAATAAATTGTGAACGTTTCACAAAAGTTTTTTTTTATTTTTAAATTCATGTTGCAACTTAAATTACTATAACAGAATAGTTTGTGTCGTACTGGGATCCGGATGGTGCTTTACAACACTCGCTTTCTGCTCACCTGAGATTATGACATATAGAAACTCTGTCTCTTCGCCTTGTTCTATTAGTGTTTTGTTTGGTGGATATTCCTGCCAACAAATAAATCATTTTCTTGTTACAATTTATTGATGCAATACTAGAATTATGTCCAACGGGACAAATAAATGTTGTTCAAGTTCTTGTACAGCTGATGAGAAATAATCAATGAAATCATTAAGGAGTTGTATAAATATGTTTACAGTATTGTGAAACCCATCTTACATGTTTCTGGACCATTTGGAGGAGTTTGGCTTGTACATCTTCGGCAAGTATTGACAGAATACTAGACCCCGATATAAAATATTGCTGTATTTCGTTCATCAATACAGATTCTTCAACTTCTATCAGCCTATGAAATCTGTCCCTGTCTATTCGAATAAATTCACACAATTCCTTCGTATACACTGTAGCGGGAGGGGCGATGTCCTCATCCCGTCCCTCTGCACTAACAATTCCCAGGTACTCCCCAGTTCCGTGACTGTAGATAATATTTGGCTGATAAACGTTTCGAGATGATGACTGCCCCGCAGCGGACATATCATACGTTACTTCCACAGCACCATGCACTATGTAGTAACATGATAACGTGTCCTCCCAATACTTTTTCTTGACGTAATGAAAAGCGTTATACGTTTCCAAGGTTACGCACCGAGACAAAACATTTTTAATATAATCTTGTCCTTTATGTATCAACTTAAGACCATTGACAACCGATCGCATCGTCAACATCTCTGATTTCGTTAAAGTTGGATTTTCTGTTGGAGAACACCTTGTATTTCGCGCCATGATGCGTCTCGCCTCCTTCGTGATAATAACTGCTCCCTGAGTGACAAACAGCCGTTTGTTAAACACAGGAGGTAGGTCTCTCTCGTCTTTTTCCTCCACGCTACCGTGTTGCCTGTTTCTTTCCGTTGTTTCGTAGAACTCGTTGGCTTCTGTGGCATTCTTCACTACTGTTAACATTCTCCTGTATGGATGAGACATCATAAATGTTATTAAAAAAATAAATTTAAAAAAAACACGTTAAACACCACAAGAGGTTTTAAACCTAGGTACATCAACCATCAGGCAATCACAGATAATGAACCAGGCCTTCCTGGTTTAATAAACAAAACTCTTCTTAATTAGACTTTCTGAATCAACAAAACAGCACAATGCCTTCCCATTAATGACAGCAGTGTTGACAGTAAACTTTGTCAACAAGAAAAGCAAATAGTGCTTTGTGGTGCTCCTAACGAAAATCTATGTTTCTGAGACAATATAAATCAACGAATAAATACCAAGCTTTTAGCATTGAAATACACTTGCTTTGATATATAGCTGCTCATAATTAAAATACTATGAGTTTAATCGGTTACATACCGTAGAATGATTTTTTTCCCTTACATTAGTCATGGACGGAATCTATCAGATGTAGTACCTCACGTTTATAATATATATAAAATTTACATACGAAATGTCCCATGTTATCTTACTTGTTCTCAAGGCAAAACGAAATCATGAATACAAAGAATAAAATGCAAGTCGGAAAAATATGAACAGTGCTTTTATACAAAACACGACTTTAAAGAGAATGATTTATACCCCCATCATAAATATACCCAGTTTTCATTTAAATATTGTCGTGTGTATTGAAATGCATGTTTTATTGTGATAATGGTGTACAAGATGGCACACCTTTATATAATAACAATGGGGTGGTCTTTCTGTGGTTTGATCTCGGGTTTACTTTTACCAATATCATCGCTTCTCTTTGGTGTCATCTATCATTTAAAATAGGTATCGATCAGATAATGATGGAAACGGTCGACTAATTGGACGAGAAATTGACTTAGTTTGACAGATTTCATAAAAGCTTTGAAAATAAAATAAAAAGTTTCACCCAAGGAACACAATGGAGTGTTGTTTCCCATTCGGTTTTTCAATTTCATTTACTTATTAAACATTTTAAATGGATCTGCATTGAAAACGTAATCATCTTCCTATGAAATTCTTATTTTATTATTAAAGAACGTGAATACAGAAATAGGAACTAGTAGAGGGAGAGACATTTTCTAATTATCATCCAGTTAATAGGAATTCGGAACCGAGTTGTATGTATTTAAAGATTCAATTTTTAAGTACGTATAACTATATGTATATTGTACTGACTTGGAATTGTGAGTATTTCTAAGTTGAGGGCATTATTTTCAAAGTAATTATGAATGAATTTGGAATTTCATATAAAAAATATTGTGTAGTGTTCCTCAGTATCAACCTCTGATGGTTAAAATTGAGAACGTTTATATAATTGGAACTACTTTGGTATGAGATGTATCGATTCGCACGCTCAAATCCTCATTTTGCCATGAATATCTGATATCTTATATTGTCATTATGATTATCGCCAATACCCAAAGCTTTATCCGAGAGCGATTTTGTATAATGATTTTGCCCACTTCATTGAACAAAAACTCCATAAGCCTAATGGAAGTGTAAATATGACATTTCCAAAGATTTATAATTAAAATCTCAACAGACAGAATTACAATTACAAAATTTTAAAGAGACCAGCATTTTGCACATTGCCATTCTAATGTATTCTATAAAATGAAAACCGTGTTATCTGAATGTCTTCATTTCAAGTTTCATAATTGGATTTCAATTTATAGAGTGAAATAGATCTTATCTTTAAATTGTCACTGTGGAACTGTAAATGGTTGAAAAAAGCAGGTCTCACGGAATTGCAAGTATTGGCACTTTGATTGAATTCATTTTATAGAGTATACCTAATTTTATGAAACGTTAAATTCGTATCAAGATAAAATCGACCCAACAAAATCTTAATTAAGACTGAAAAACTTTTTTATATAGAAATCGATATCAGTGTATCAACTGTCCTTTGTGAAGAACGAGAAACTGCACTGAAATTCTTATGATAAAATGATAGTATCTGCGAGTGAATTTGCTCGGTATATTTATAAACTCATAATGTTACAACATTTTTCGGTTTTATCCCATTATTTTTCTTTTATTAGTTAAACTGTGAATCTGATTTACAACTGTTTTGCCACTTGAGAGTTCTGGGGGGGGGGGGGGGGGGGGGGGGAGGAGGAGGGAGCTTATGAGAAGGAAGCAAACAATTTTTTTTTCGTTCAGTCAAATCTTCCACAATCGATTGGAGTAGTGAAAACCGAGACACGTAGGAAAAACGCAAACAAACTATCTATTTAGATGAGAAAAACAGAAAGCTGACAATAACCCCTAGTGTCTTTTTTCCCTTCAATAATCCACCATCAAATTACTCCTTCTTTGTAGATTGCTGTAGAAACAAACCGAAATGTTCAAATTGAAGCGTGACGAAACTACGGTATTTTCATAAAACTCAAGATGGTATTTGATAAATATCCCATGCAGGTGCTTCAAATATTTAATAATATCATTTGAAGTATTCTTCTGATGACGTGACCTAACATTCTCCCCAGATAAACATTACAAATGTGAACTCTTAGAAGTCGATGTCGAACTAGACCAACCAAATAAAACGCTCAATTCAGACGGCCATTGGATCTGTGAAGGATGCTTCAGTATTTCAAGTCCAACACACACTCGGAATTCTTAAGTATATTGAAGAGGGTCCCCGGAGACCTATTTGTTCATAGCAGTCCTGAGACATTGTTGTCTTTTATCTTATTTCATTTAATTAGCTGGATATTGCAAACATCCTCGTGAGAAAACCTCTGTATATTAATATATATCCTTTAACTTCAAGTTGATGATAAATAAATGTGATTGTGTTACATATGCAGTGTATTGTTTGCGGAAGTTTAGAAAATTCCTACAAGTATTATTATGTTTTGTAAATTATTAGAGATTACTTTGTTTGATAAAAACACTTTAGATTTATATACCTGGATAGTTTCCTATAACTTAAATTTTAAAAAATATACGGAGAAATCAAATGAAAATGAATAAAAGCGATACAAGTTTACACAAGGCGCAAGGTAAACTTAAAATGATATATGGATATTAGGACACATCTAAAAAACAAAAAAGAAAATCGACCAAGTAAGAAATGGACAAATGTTTTGATAATACGAATTTAATAAAACTGAAATGATATTATTGAAAATCCACTGTTTATGCATTCTGGTCCCTTGTCTTCAGACGCAAACCACTTAAAATGCAGATTACAAGCTAACCTTCTTAATTAAGTCCCCGTAAAGTTATTCTAAATATACGACAGAAACTCCTCAGAGGATGCACGAGTATAAGTTTTGTAAAAGTCAGTCTTCACTTAGATTTTTACGGAAAAAACATGTCAAAAGATATAGAGAAAAAGACAGACGTACCCCGAATCATCTTCGTTTTCCTGATCCGACATTGTCTTCGGATTCGATAATATACCACAATTATCACCTGTTGCTATGGTAACGATCCAAGCATTATGCGTCCTTGTGTTTCTCCATTGATGTCTTTAACTTACAATCTATTGAAACCTAGTTTGCGTCTTAGTAATGAAAAAAAAAAAAAAACCAGTAAAATGCCTCCAGAAGAGTATTAGATTTCCTTTTTTTATGAATCTGGAAATCAATGGAACAACAGGTTAGTAAAATCCTCTCGCTGAAAAGACCCGGCAAAAAACGAGAAGTAATTAAAAGCCGAGCAGTAGCTGGAATGTATATTTCCAATTTGGATGATTTACAAATCAATTGGATATCACCTGTAATCAACCACTTGCGTCTGAATTTCGATTTACTTCCCGCAATAAAAAATTATTCCAGCTAGATATTCCGGCTGATAAAGCCCACTGTCGTCAATGTTATTCAAATATTTAGCGTATACAGATTGTAGTAAATTGTTAAATATATGTATGTCTTGATCGAGTCATTAGTTCCGTTAATGGATGCACAACTTCTTTTAAAATTAAAACACTCCTTTTCTTAAAAACCAGTATATTCTTGCAGGTATACCCACAATCTATTATCTCGGTGTATATACACTAATACCGATTCTCTCATGGCATCAATAAACTATCTATTAAACTGCGCTTACAAATCATCGGTAAAAAAGAATTAATCCTTTTAAGTACTTTACCTTTGCTCAAACCCCTCTACCCTAAAAGTTAAGCCCCTTTTTTAGGAGAAATAATAAACAGCAGAAACTCTGTCATGTTAAAGCTTTGAATAGTCACTTTTTAAAAGGATTCTATTATAGCAGTACAATTCATAACATCAACAATGTCCTGTCTGAATAGAAGAGGCTTGTCACACGTCTATCCACGTTATAAATTCAACACACGGAGACTCTTAAGACTGCTTTATTATTTGAATAGTGGACTATATAATTGTAATTCATGAGAAATCGATAGCATGTCCACTGCACCGGTCAAAGAGAAATGGTATATTGAGAGCGCAAGTTCTCACCAAAGTAAAAAAAAAAAAAAAAAAAAAAAAAATGCACACGACAATTTATGAGTTCAGTGCAGGGTACGTGTCTAACCCAAAGTTATGAACAGGAATTGTCGTAATGTTCAGCATCGTGTGAAGAGTCATAGCAGTCCTTGTTACATAGGTGAACAAATCCTACAATGTATTCCGTATTTTTATATTTAGCAGCAGTAATTCCATGAGCATTTCGTATGTTTTCGTTTAGCAGTAACACACGTTCAAAACGACAATTACTCGGATTTGACTTTAAACTAATTTTTATTTGATATTTTGTTTTCAATTAATTACGCTAAATCAATAAATTTTGAAAGAAATAAAATGACTGTTTATTTATAAGCATTTATTCATATTTCTTTCATAGTGAGAGAGGTATCATTAATGTAGAATGTTGAAATTTCCAGATTCAGGAAGAGTTATCGTTCGTTTGAAATTTCGACGTGCTCAACTTTCACGCTTTGCGCTTATAAAACTTAATATATTTCTAAGAATTTTTCATCGTCGCAAGCTACGTTTGAAATCACTCTCCTCTCCGTTTCACAAAAGGGAGAGGAGCATACATTTCAGTCGTGGCTTGCGATGATGAGAATTTTTATTCTCTGGATTAGCTGCAAAAAATAATTGAAAGAAATTTATGCCGGCTAAATTGATTAAATTTTCTAAATAAATATATTTTTTATTATTTTTATATCTAAATGACTTCATTGTATGGTGAGCCGTTTATCATCTAATAAAATAAGAAACAAATTGCTGTCCTTTAAAATAGGACTGCAATATATGGAACATAGGCACGTGTTCCTATCAGAAGCTTCATATTCTACGTTGATATAAAAATGTGTTTTAAAACTGAATTCTTCATTTCACCTCGGAGTTAAAAGCCATCCTTGTATTTGATTTGGTACCTTAGAATAGGACATAATCTGGCCTAAATAATAACGTTTGAGTTTCATACATATATGTAATCCAGTGATATAAATAACTTCATCCAATTACAAGGTTGCAACCCCCTCCCCACTTAGTTGAATATCAATTAAAAACAGAAGAGGTACAAATTTGGGCCGCCCCTTTGAAAATTTCCTGGATCCGCCACTAAATGATATAAATCTGGAACAAAATATTGATACCTAAAAGCTTCAATGTCGTATTTAATTTCAGAAACTCAGTGCAACATTACAAATAATATCCTTTTTAATGTATGAACAACAATATATTATTTCCATTTGCTGAAGTGAATATGTTGTCATGTAACAACTTAGACTCCATAACATTAATCGCTTTTATAATTAAGAACCCTTAAAACTATTTTTCACAAACCTTTTTTTAAGAAGTGTTTCTCGACTGACGGGAAAGACTGAGCGATGTTTTGATTGGTTCGTACACTTGAGCATATCCCATAGCATCCAGTTTAATCTCGCTTATATATTTTCTGCGTGGGCCTCAGGGTCAGGGTCCATGCAATGTCTCAAACTTAGAAAGTTTTCTCTTTCATATAGAGATATCGCTTTAAGGTAAAGAGATATTTCTTCAACTTAAAGAGATATATCTTTTACTAAGAGAGATACATCTGCAGTGTAAAGAGATATCTTTTCATAAATATATATCTCATTAACTTAGATATCTCTTAAGCGCAAAGAGACATCTCTTTACAGATGTAAAATATATATCTTTCAAATTTAAAAAGATGTCTCATACATGTTTTCAGAAAGAAATATCTCTATAGCTTTGAGATATACCTTAAAGCTTTTAAAAGATATATCTTTTTTCATTTGACTTATATATATATATATATATATATTAAAAAATGTCTTCCTGTAAACACACTGGTTTGTTTACAGAAGACATTTTTATTATATATATTAAAACATCGAGAGCCTGTGGCAGTTACTTTGAGCAGAGACAACTTGACAACTTTAAAAGAAATGCTTATTTCACAACCAGTTTCTTCAAACATATTTGCATCGATAGCTTAACAACTTGCCTAATCCTGAATACTTTCTTATTAGTGCATGAGGAGATAAATATTCATCCCGACACTACTACAATATATTTGTCAACCGAATGCATTTCCTAACATTTTAGTACAACATTTAGTACAAAATTTCAGCATTAAAGACAAGTACACATTTCCTATTTGGACTAATCCCCTTCCTCTTGGAAATACCTTTTCTTAAAGTAAGCAAAGAGCGATAGCTATCATGAATAAAATCGACACACCAAACTTGGATTGATTGAAAGTTTTGGCATCTTTGTGTTTTCGACCAATACATTTTATAATAAATACTGAAATTTCTCGTTCATTTGTTTCATAGCCCACCAACATTCTTTTCAGAATTTCATCATTGCTCTCTCGCTCAAAATTATATTTTTTTTTCTCTAATGGACAGGTATTCAACCAAAATGAACTGGTATTTCTTTAACCACGAAAATGAACAACATGTACAGGTTTCTGACCTATATATAGGTAAAGATCTGACCAGACAAACAAATCCCAAATATTTTGTGATTTAATAAATAATGACCCATGATATAAAAAGAAACTCATGAAATAATATTACATCTGTTTATATTTCGGTATTTATATTTTTTATTTGCTATTTCTCAAGATGCAATTCAGTATACATGACTCTTCCCCATTTTTTAGTCCCCCGGAAATAGTAAATACTCTGTAAATTCGTGCTTTTAAAATTTCAAGAATTCTGCTATTTTTCAATGTGAAGTACCTTAACTATAGGTTGGCACGAGTCGAATATCTGTATGAAATCCCACTTTAAGTACATTAAAATGTTTTGAGTCTTGTAAAAATCGAACAAGATTGCATGATGTATTCCGTTACGTGTGAGTACGGAACAAAAAATTTGAATATGTACTGAGACAGTACATATTCAAATTTTTGTTCCGTACTCACACGTAACGGAATACCAAGATAAGTCGTTTGGAAACGAAAGACTGATGAACGTGCGAAAATATTCTTGATCTGAAAAGAAGCAGACAAAATCAAACCGGGTATTGAACCAATTTACAATATACCTACAGCGGTCGTGTAGAAATCGACGATTAAATATTAACAAACCTCCTCATCGAGATGACAACTTGAACGTTCACTGCATCGGTGCTTAACAGGAAATTAAAAGTCCATTACAGGTAGTTCATACACTAATAAAGCCGAATTATGCTTTTCATTTGCGTATCAGTACTTCATGAAAATTAAAAACTGCAGAGTATATTGTTCCATTTTAAAAGAACTTAATATCTTACCGATCTTTGAAAGATGTGAAATTCTTAATTTCATGGAAACAAGTATTTGCTGCTGCTGTGATTTATTTGATGATTGGATGTAGTTTTCTTAAAGAACAATTTCATTTATGACTATAGATATGAAATGTACACATCAGATTTTAAAAGGTAAACGGTAACCCAACCCAACCCCCAACCCCCAAAATGGTCAAAAGGTAGATATTACTGCATTACAAAGAAAATAAATAAATAAAATAATAATTTTTTCTTTAAAAATGAGTTACGTTATACAACATTCGTCTAAAATAGTACGTCTATTTCAACAGCTCGAAATTCCGACAGATATCAAAGTAGAATGTAAATATTTTTCATGAAGCACTAACGTTTATTAATTGTATAATTTTTTATGCCTACTGTATAATTATCCTTTATATTGTATAATGTTTTATTTGTGTTGTATATTTTCCATTTATATTATATAATTTTGCATTTTATGCTGAATGTATGTATTTTATATTTTGTCGTTTATATTGTATAGCTTTCACATCTATTATCAAAAAAAAAATAATAATTTGTATTGTGTAATTGTAGTTTATATTTTCACTTATTGCCGGGAATTTTGATTTTTTATGAGGGATTTTATTGGTCAAGTTTTAATCGATATTGTGTTGAAAACAAGCGAGATGTTCCGAATGCTTAATCACAAGATAGAGTATCACATAAGGTTAATTAGAGACGAAAAGTTCAGCAGAATTTATATGTAGGTAAGCAGTTGTTATGAAAAAGATATTTAATATAATAGTCTATGGCTTGATAGTATGGTTTAAACCTATGAAAACCTTTGTAACAAACCAAAATAAACAATCCCTCAATACACTATCAATGAAAAATTATACAAGACAAATGAAAAAGTACACAATAGAAATGGAAAATATACAATGAAAATATTATACAACACAAATGAAAAATTGAACAATACAACTGAAAATATACAATACAATTTTTTCACAATACAGATTATTTTGTCAAATACAAATTATTTTTTCACAATACAAATGAAAAAGATCAAATATTGCTATTCGTTTACTGGAATACAGATTAGGCAGATGTTTTTTCAGAATACCGTTGAGGTTCTGGAGGGCGGGATAGTAAGTAGTAACTAGTGGAACCTTATCATTTTTAGGTTTTTCTTTGTACTGGAGGAGGAGGAACTGTCCGTCCTGTCTTGACATCTCATCAGTTGTGGACTGTACCGTGCACGGATTATGTCCTCTACTTGTCAGATAGGTTTTGAGGATTTTTCATTGTTCTTGGGAAATAGTAGTATAGCAGTTGCAGCGGATCCGGATGGTCAAATCCTTAGGCACATCTTTGAAAGTATGAGATGGATGACAACTGGATGGCATAAGATACAAATGAAAATCGATGGGCTTAGTGTGGAGACTGGACTCAGTTTCCCCGTTTCTAAATGTGGCTTTGGTATCCAAAAAGTATTCTAAGAGTTGAAAATTTTCCCAGTGAATTTGATGGAATAGTGGACAGAGTTCAGAATCTTCATAAATTCGTTTAGGTTTCACGACTGTTGACCCACTTTGTCTCAATGTCATCTATGAAAAGCAGCCAACTAAGAGATTTAAATGGAGAATAATGTAGGAGGCTACATTCCACTTTCCATAAAGATGTTGGCATAAGATTGACCTTTTTTTTTGGGGGGGGGGGGGGGGAGGGGGGATACCGTTTATCTTTTAAAATCTGATTTGTACATTTCAGATCTATAGCCATAAATGAAATTGTTCTTAAATGAAACCACATTCTTTCATCAAATAAATTACAGCATCACCAAATTCTTGTTTAAATGAAATTCAGGAATTTCATATCTTAATAGATCAGTAAGTTATCATGCAAGTTCTTTTAAAGTGGAACAATATACTCTGTAGTTTTTAATTTCGTGAAGTACTGATACGCAAATGAAAAGCAATATTCGGTTTTATTAGTGTATAAACTACTTGTAATGGTTTTTTTTTTATTTCCTGTTAAGCACCGATGCAGTGAACGTTCAAGTTGTCATCTCGATGAGATTTTTAATGTTTGATTCGTCGATTCGACCGCTGTAGGTATATTGTAAATTGGTTCAATACCCGGTTTGATTTTGTCTGCTTCTTTTCAGGTCATGTATATTTTCGTACGTTCATATGTTTTCTGTTTCCTGACTTCGTTTTCTCCAAAAAAAAGAAATAAGTTCCATTGGCTTTTGCGGAAGGGAGGGGGTCACCATTTTTTGTGACTACAAATTCTCCAAAACGGTTCATTCTTGTCTGTAGTTCGTTTGAAATCACATTGGATGCCTGTTTTACGCCCAGTTTTAAATAAAGATATTAGGTTATTCCTGATTTTTATTTTAATCTTGGTAGAAACATTACATATTCAATTTTTTGTGCCATACTCACACGTAACTGAACGCCTTGTGCAATATTTTTCGAGTTATACATGATTCAAAACATTTTAACGTATTTAAAGGGGGATTTCATACAGATATTCGACTCGTACCAGCCTATCCATATTGAAAATTGCAGATATCTTGAAATTTTATGGAGTATTTACTATTTAGGGGTGGAAATGTGGAAAAAAGTAATGTACACTGAACTGCATCTAAAGAAATAGCAAATGAAACAGTTTAGATACCGAAATATAAACAGATGTAATATTATTTCATGATATTTTTTTTTTAAATCATAGGTCATTATTTATTAAATTACAAAATATCTGAGGTTTGTTTGTCTGGTCAGATCTTTACTTATATATAGGTCAGAAACGTACATGGCGTTCATTTCGTATTTAAAGAAATGCCGGTACATTTGGTTGAAAATAGAATAGGAAAATCACACTAAATTCTTGTCAATTAAATATAATTTTGAGAGGTGTTTTGTTTATTATTTTGTTTGTTGAAATTTTTTGTTTGTTTGGGTTCTTTGCTTTTGTTTTGTTTTTTAAAATACATTACGCGCTTCAAGTTAGAATGCTAGCGTGAGGGATCGCAGTTCATACACTCATGTATTTTCAAAAATGAAATTCATTTCTTAGATAATATATATGGCCCTTTACTAGACACTGATACACTACTATATGAATATGAAATCTTGAAAATCATAATGTACGACCCTGATCTCATTTTTAAAAATATATATATTTATGATAGGGGCTGAAACGAAACTGAAACCCCCTGCTCACATAGATGTACAGTCACAAAATATGATATAAAACAGCAAAAAGCAAGGATGGATGTATTGATGATGTCTGAAGTATGTCTATGTAATTAATTGTGTAAGAAGAATGCAACAAACGCCTTCAATATAGAGATAATTGCAAGTTTTTAAAGCGACCGAGTCAAATTCAAACAATTGCTGGCCGATACCGTCCACGAACTATTCCAAGTACAATAGGTCACTCCCATACGCTATATCTCCCCCCTCCCCCCCCCCCCCCCCCCCCCCCCCCCCATTCATGCATTCATACTTTATTTCCCTCATATGAGGATTATATGAACATAATTACTCAAATGTACATGAAAGACACGCAATTACAAAAAATGAAAAAATACAAACAGTACAGAAAATACAAAAATTCAACACATACATACACAAACACACACATATACATATACACACATATGTATATATACATATAATTATACACATATATACACACATATGTATACATACATTTACAGATCTATGATGTATGGATGAAGTTTACATTTTTGTTAGATATATGTTACTGACACACTTTAAATGACAAATTTGAGAGCCTTGTTATAACATGTAGCTGCGTTTCTTAAATACCTAAAGTTGAACAATTGAAGATATCTTATATGTGTTTCTGGAATGGATGTAAAAGAGTTGCGTCCTAGAAGAAAGAGAAATATTTCATCATCTGTCATGGCACAAAGTTTAGTAGAGAGGAATATATCTAGATTGTTTGTAATCTCGTCAAACCAGGAGCTGCGTAAATTGAAGGTTAGAGAGCACGAGCATGTGATATGTTTGAAAATATCTAGGAAGATGGCGTCACAGAATCTGCAGATATTCGGAGTTTGTTCGGAAGGTTTAGCTATGAGTTTACATATGAATTTACACAATGAGATTTCGTAGGAATTCGACGGAAAAGTCCAAATAAAAATGGGGTTCTGGTGTTGGACAGTAGACTGGAAGCGGCGAAAGCCACTGTCGCTTGACATCCTTAGGTCGCGTTGTGCTTTATGTTGTGATGAAACTGTAGATCTAACAATTTTTTTCCAGGCATGTTTTGATGGGAATAAACTGCTCACCAGCCAAGTTTGCAGGTAATCAGTAAGGTTATAGGTCAATAAGACATCAATGATATCAGGAATGAATCCACGTTGTTTATTAGATATGCTCTCCAAGAACGAATATAAACGTGTCAAAAAGACTACTTGCAATGTCTGCCGCGCTCCGCCTCGGCACTGATTCCCCTCCGATCACTCCACTGATACACCGTGATTGTTCTAACATGGTGGATATACAATTAAATACACTAATTGTCCCATTACTTTAGAAATTAATGAGAGCGCGGATTTACATACAAGCTATTGCAAGGCTTGTTTTCCAATCTCTTTTGCTACCTTGTAACTATTGTCATAAACTGATCAAACTAACTAAATCCAAGATAAATGAAGCATCATATGCCATGTATTCATTATAGTGTTTTTGTAATCTCTCTCTCTCTCTCTCTCTCTCTCTCTCTCTGCATTATTAAGTCTTTTTTTTTTCTTCAAGTTATTATGCCGTTAATGTGCACTCTTATAACTTTAGCTTTGCTTTATTAGCCTTTCAATCGCCTTATAACACTTTCTTTTTGTGTTATAACTGCTTTAGATTTTTATGGTACTCTTTGATGCTCATTACCACGCCTTTGATTCACGTAATTATCCTTCCGTTCTCTCTGCAACCCTTTTAATTACGTTACGTCTTTGTACCGTTAAAAACTCGTTTCCTTTCTTTTAAATGATCCCAAAAGACTTTCGTAAAATATTGATTAAATTCCACTATGAATAATATCTTAGCACCCTCTAAGTAGTTTTGAAATCCACGATGCAATAAGCTTTTTGTGTCTATTGTAGTATATCAGTATCCAGGACCGTTTTTAAAAATAAGAAAAATGTTGACTTCACAATTGTCTAAAATTTCTTGATGAGCAAATTTTACAAAAAATCCTAATTTGCCTCAAATTGATAGAGTTATCCAATATATCTTACTTTGAAAATAACTAACTTTGCGTGCAAAAAATAACGGAAAATTAACTTTGTCAAAAAGGGAGTAACCGCCCTACACATTTTACGTGCCTGATAGGGGCTATCAAAAATGGTATTGACTATGTGTGGTTCCTATTCTATGTTAGCAAACTTTACAAATGCAGATCCTGGAAATTTTAAAAAGGGAGGGATGTTTCTATTTCTGATAATCTTTTTTTTCTTTTCCAGCCATAAAGGAGATTCCCAGCTCCCCAAATTTGACACAAAATGAAAATTTCTTATCAAAGAGAAGTGTTATCCCCGCTACCTCTCTTGATCGGCCACTGTTTTGTATACACATTTTGTAGAAAACAACTTGCCTGTTTCGGCTGATGGTTTTAATCCACTCTCGCATTTCCATCCTGACATTGCTCAAACCTAGTAAACGGCTTCTAGCAGACCCTCGCCTACGTAGCTTGTCCAAATCATCTCCTGAGTTTTGGGACATCTTACCAACACACAAAGTAAAGTAACCTTATCCAAAGTACTTAACTACTCGTAAGTGACCATCGCATATGAAAGCATTAGAGGAGCATATGGTAATTATTTTTGTTCTTCAATGACAGCAAATCAAATTCTTCCTGGTGACATTAGTAACGGTGTGAAAATAGACATGGTATTGACACCTTGATTTATAACCCCTGCTTAGCAAAGGAGTTGTTCCGTTTACATTTTATAATTAAAGGAATGGAGAATATTTGTTTTCTTCAAAGCTATTTACAGCTCCTAATGGCTGGTGTACAGGTGAAGCATTAGCTTCGTTCGATGGTGTGGACACTTTTCTTCAATTATCTAGAGGGATCTGTCAATAAGGATCGCTCAGTGCACTAAGAAAGGTTTTACATATCATTGAAGTCAAGCACCCCTTTGAATTACACTTCATTCTACACCTTTGGTTTCTATCTGCGACCCCACATGGTAAAAGCAATGCTAATTTACGATAGAGACAACCCGACGTTTGGTATCCTTTGCAGGGTATCTCTTGTTATGTAATGCAATTCCACGGCAGATTTATATGTTCTTTTCGGAGGTATTGGGGATTATGCAAACCAAATTCTTGAACTATGGGGGTAATGTTGAGGAAAGAAACGATGCGCATGGTGAAGTCCACGTACCGCCATATCAGAGACGTCGCCAATAAATAAATATCAGATATCTCCGATGATAAGTCATAGGGTAATATATCAGCATTGCTTTCATGACTTTGGAAAGTCTAAAACACGTTTGCTAATTTACAACTGTGTTCAAATCCCGATGTCCTGTACTGAACCTGTAGAACTTTACTTCTAGAAAAGTTTCCCCGAAAGGTTTTCTACATAGCGAAGCTTCTACGGAATGTTTTCTAAGTACAATCAAAGTATCCTCGTCTAGAAGACTTTCTATATACATCGAAAATATAACGCGGCGCGGGAGGAAACAAACAATTATCCCCCGCATTTAATCTGCATAAAAAAGATTTTATTACATTTTCAACAGTGAAATACTGTGATTTATCCATAGGGTAAAAATTGATATAACAAAAGAGACAACTTCACAGTGTGAGGATCGCGTTTGAATGACAAGCAAGAGACAGCTAAAAGAGGGAATAGAAAATCCGAGGAAAGTGAATAAGCAGATAATTCAATGTTCTGTTGTTGAATATAGAATTTACTCCACCCGTGAAATTCAACACGTATTCGCTTTGTTATATAATCGTGCTTTTATTGTTTTTACATGGTAAATATTAAGTCAGTGTACTGATGAGTGTTTGATATTTCAAAATATTTACAATGAGTAATAACGTTAATTGCCATCTGACGGAAATCCGTGACATTGATTTTCTATTAGAAGACTTTTTTTTTTAGTCCCCTACCGGCTTTGCCGGTTTACCCTCGGTCTGTCCGTTTGTCTGTCTGTCATTCCGCTTGAGGTTTTCTGGACTTTCCTTAGCACTGGATGAAGATTTTCAAATGAAATTTTATGCATGGCTCTGTCTTGGATAGTTACAGATCATGTTTGAGTTTCGTTATGCTTGACCTACTTTTGACTGAATTATCCTACCGGTAGGGGACTTTGTATTGCCTGCAATATACTAAGAATGGTTTGTTTGTTTTTTTGTTAAACCGCAATAAGAACATACTTCTGTCTGGTTTCTTGCCATATCTGGGTTTATTACGCTCAAGACATGTTTGCTTTGTTATATAATTATGCTTTTATAGATTTTACATGACAAATATTGCGTCAATGTACTGATGAGTGTTTGATTTATTAACACACACACACACACATATATATATATACTGTGTGTTTTTTAAATGTTTTTTGCACGTAGTTTTCCAACACTTTGACTGAATGCACTTTCAGTCACCAAACATTGCACACACACATTCCTCTAGGATGATTTTAATTATGACGTGACTTTCGATTTCTCAATGCATTAAGAGTTCTCTATAATTGAAAATCTGGATTGATCCAGATCTCCACAAAACATATAGTTTTTTTTCTTTCCCAAATTCTTTACTGGACCAAATAATGATTATTTACTGTTAATAATTTGTATTTCTATCTTACTTACAAAAAAAATCGGACGAGACTTGACGTATTGCATTTGAATGGGCATTCTCGTTGTCCTGAATAATTAAATCTAAGAAAGGCATATTCCTAGGGCATATCAAATACAAGGATTTAATTGAAGTACACAAAAGTATATATATAATCTTAAAGTATATATTTTGGAATGAATCCAGCACCAAGTCAAACATAAATAGTAAAATATCATAGCCCTAAGTAAATCATTAAAAAACAGTAACCATACCCAAATTATCTTATCATTATACAATACCCAAATTATCTTATCATTATACAATACCCAAATTATCTTATCATTATACAAAATCTAAACTGTGTTACTCTATTTATGTACAAATAATACGTGCATTTGCTGGATTTCATAGAACATACAAGTATACATTTAAAGTACAGTATTAAAATGTCAATGAAGCACATTATCACTAAGAAATCTATTATTTATACCTTGGTAAGAACTGATAATAAAAAATAGTTGTGAACAAGCAAAACACACCAAATCCAATGTCACATTTCATATGAATTTAACACCATATACATCTTTCTATACATGCACATATATGTTAGAAGAATTGGATTTGAATTCCTAATTTGAATTACATATGAAAAATTTCAGTGAATTACACACATCAGCTTTGGTAAACTTTTAAACAGGCTCTGGGGTCATTAAACTTGGACAAGTTAACTTTCAATCTAATTCTCACTTTCATAGAAGGAACATAGCAGTAAAAAAATGTGAGACTGAGATCAAAAATGTGAGCTCACTCAAGTTTAATGACCCAGACTCAGGTAAATGTCTGCTATTTATTTCACACTGTTTTGTAAATTACATGTACCAATAACATATGTTGGCATTTACAAAAATGAAAACGATTGCTGTCAGAATGCAATACACACACACACACTTACAAACACACACATATATACACAGACTCATGAGATCTTATTTTGCAAACATGCTAAAATGAGTACTTCTCTTCACAAGATGCATAACAGATTTCTCTACAAAAATCTTATTTGTAGTGGTGTGTGGCACATTTGAATAAAAATTTTAATTTTCTTAACCCAGGCCGAGTGACATGAATTTTACATTTTCCATTTGGTACATTTTCCTAAAACTATGCAAGAAGTAGTATATAAATCCAAAAAATTTCTAAACATTTGGATAGAATATCTATCTGTGTATCTAACTACACAGCGGTAAAAACAATGTAAAGTAGTTTTGTTGAGGCTGCAACCAACCAACACCCACCCATCCAAAAACCCAGATTAATCAAGTTACTAAGGTACTTGGTATATAAATAAATATGTCAAAGACAGTAGACTCTTTGTATCTGTACTACATGTAATGGATCACAAATAAAATCTTCATCAGAATTGAATTTTTAAAATTGAAAACTGAAGTTTTATCTAAGCTTCAAAATATACTTTTTTTTCTATTTTTATAGTTTTCCAACTTTCAAAAAGACCTACAGACTTGATGGAAATACCTAGCAATTAAGTTGGCCTTGGTTTTAAAAATGATGCATTACTGCATCACTGTCTTGTCTATTCTGGAGACACTGAGTGAATTCTACTATAACTTTTATACCATATATACAACTTATCAAAATGTATAAACCTGAGATTCTGTGTTTTAAACAGCAATTTGTATACACATAAAGTAGGGTACATATATACATGTATATAAGTCAAAGGGCTTACATGCATTTTTTTCTCCTTAATTAATAATTCTCCTCAATTTTTCCCATAACTTACAAGACACAGGCCAAACTACTAGTCTTTCATACACCAAATATCACGATTGCATAAAATGAAGCTGTCCGATAAATCTCTATTGACATTGTGATAAAATGTGACATAAATATGAAAACTAAGAGATCAACAAAAAGAATTGCACTTCTATCACAGGCGACATCGACCTTCATATGAATGATCCTTGAAATTACTGCCATATTATGCGCTGGTTCTTGTCAGACATCAGGGTCAGAAAATCCTCACATCGCATCAAAATGGAATTTGTGTGCTTCCTGTAGCTTCTCTTTTTTGTCTTCAACCTGAAAAAAAAAATGAAAGAATCTATAATATTAATTCAAATACTCAAAAAAACTGTATCCATGTTAAGATAGCCATAATATGTCAAATCTGTTTTAATTATCTGTCTGACCAAAAACAACAATCTGACTATAAATATTTAATTCTTGGAAAATGAATGTTCAAATGTATATCCACGTTCAATGCAATCCTGATTACTATCATCATGACCAATTTCAACTACATCTTTCAAAAACAAGTCAACAAAGCCAAAACTCAATTTGATCTGCAACTCACTGATGTAAGTTCGTCAATAGTTACAGGGGGGGGGGGGGGGGGGGGGGGTAGACAAAAAAGTCTGGAAAACTGTCAAATCCTTCAAATTTGCTAGGTTCATGGTTCATAGATCTTTCAAAAATTGGTCAAGAAAGCCAAACTTAAACTTCATCAGTAACCACTGATATAAGTTCATGTACTAATTTTGACTCTAGAATAAAACCAGTCTGAGAGACAATTTTTCTCAAGATTAATATAAAACTGCAACAGAAATTTTTTCTTCTAATTTAGAGCACTTGAAAGAAAATTCAAGTACTTTGAATAAATATTCAAGCACTTTCTCATCAAAATTAAACACTTTACAAAAATTCCTTTTCATTACTTCATATTAGAGCACTTTTCATAGCCATGACAAAAATTCAAGCACTCTTCAACATTTTTGTGTGAAATCTGATGTTGGAAATCTGACCATAAAAGGAGCTAAGTGATTATTGATAATTTATCATGACTGCAAATAATCTATTAAATGTCAATATTAGCTGTGTTGATTCATCAGGATTTTTACTGAATTATAAGCTTGAAGTAAATTTGTAGAATATCATTAACAAACAACAAAAAGTTTCCTAAGGTGACAGAATTTGAGTCATGAACAAGTTAAGGTAATAATGAAGTTGGGATCATGACACAGATAGGGTCATGAAAGAGTTATGATCAGGACGGAATTTGAGTCACGATGGAGTTGAGATTATGATGGAATTAGGATTTTACAGGTTCATGGACATGATTTGAGTTGAAAATTTTCAAATTTTATTTTTTCAATTTTTATATTTCACAATGCTTAATTAAGGTACATGTATTTCTAATGATCAACCAAATTTGAATATCATTTGTTGAATTGCAAGTGAGATACAGCCCTCACAATTCCTCATTATGTAAATAAGGCTCATGCCATGTTTTTGTTTACATATATAGATTGCTTAATAGAAGATACCATGTTCAAAACAAAATGAGATGTGAAAAACACTTGATACTATTTGATTGTGTTCAGAATTCACATGTAAATTTAAAAAATCTGCTTTATATGAAACTTTTACTGGTAATTTCACTTATGTAAACAAAAACATGACACGAGTCTTGTTTACATAACAAAGAATTGTGAGCTCTGTATTTCTCATGTAACTTGACAACTGACATTAAAATTTTTGCTGACCATTAGAAATACCTTAGTTAAGCATTCTAAACATTAAAAGGGGGGGATTTGAAAATTTTCAACTCAAATCATGCTCATGCCCCTGTAATGTAGTTATGACAATAATGGATTTAATTCCAGAACAGTACTAGTCATATATGCAGAAACAGTAGTGTGTTCAAAGATCACTGTTACCTTTTCTCTCCAGTGCAGAATTCCCACCAATCCAGCTATAAATCCACATGTCCCAAGCAATGTAGCCCCAGTCAGCATGACCATACGACTGGGGGTCACATATAGCTTATTCTTCCAGCTGTCAAAGACATAAACAATGAATTTATATAACACTAATTGCAATCATGTTATGCCATGGAATTGGTTAATGTTAACCTCTCTTACAGTATATTGGGAAATTTTGGCATTGGTAATATATCTTGCAGATTTTTCTTTTCCATTCACCAGAAACCAAAATAAACACCCATCATATGCACCTTGTCATTATTACTTAATGAGCCTATCAGTCACACAATTCACTATACCAAGAAAGATGGTCTCTACCTGTTTGGTTTATCATTGGGGTATGGAATGACTATCAGCTGTGAATTTGGAACTATGGATGACCATGACCTTGTTCGTATAGTCTGCAAGAAAAGAAAGAAATTGTGTTCCCAGTGTGTAGGGCTCAGGCAATAAAGTTTATTACCTATTATCTGAATTCATTTTAACACAACTACAGATGTACATTACCAATGGGACATTGGGTGCCTTTTTTCATTTTTTGTAATATTGATTTATTCCTCTTGTGCAAAACACTCACTGTTCCTGGAGGATTAGGGATGCCAGCCTCAATTTTGTCCACAAAGTTTGGAGTTTGACCAAGTCCAAAAATAGTAAATGGCAGTTGTAGGGGTGTGTATGCTGACTGGGACATCTGAGTAGCTAAATACAACCACGAAATTTAATTATTATCATCATCATCATCATTAAAAAACAAACCAACTGCTGCACTGATAAAATTTCACTACATTTTAACATTTCAATGTCTTTTATTAAACTTTATATCCTTTTAATGAAACAAACTCGCAGGTGTGTATATATTTTAAAGTCTATAATTCTTATGTCATTTTCAGTGCTGCATCTATATTTTATCAATTTTTTTATGTGATTCTATGTTTTCTGTAAACCACTTTTGAGTAATTTTATATTATATAAGTGCTATATAAATGTGCAGTAATAGTTATAAAATTATTTTCAATTGATGTTTGTAATTAAGATTAAGCAGAAGAATGCAAGTCAATCTAATTAAAATTAGATCCTTTGACATGTTCATAATATACACGTAGGTAACTGCACAAGGAGATACTTGTCATAATGAGTAGAGATCCCACTGGACCAAGTACTGTATGCAAATCAAAAACTTTAATTCAATTATAATGAAATACCTTTCAACTTATTTCTATTTTTCATACAGATTTAAAGTTCCCTACCTATTCCTGAGATTGTCTTGCCCTCCACATTCTGTGTGGTGTACTTGACAACTGGTCCATACTGATTGACTCCATAGGGCTGTCAAAAAAATTAAATTGCAGCTATTCAGTCTTAGTACTGTAGACATATTTAATTTCATGGATACATAATTTCATGGATTATCAGTTTTGGTTTGGTCCAAATGGTATGAAATTCCACTGAGTTGCATATGGCTTACATGAAATCCACTGGTATGGAATAATGTGGATTTTATGTGACCATGGACTTAGAAGAAATATAAAGTATTGCTTATAAAGAAGTACGTTTACAGTACTAGTATTCAATCAGCGTCTTATGAATTATAATTCCAAGCAAGAAAAATCCCACATTTGATTACACATGTAGAAGATAAAACAACCTGTCAGGGATTATACAGATCTTTTTTCATATCATATTAATACATGTAGCATGAAAAATAATATTCTATCAAAATCAGAATACAAAATGTTTCATATACCTCTCGGTCATTTGGACAATTATCAAAACACAATCCACTCACAACTGCAAAGGAAAAGTCCATGTTATTTAAAATACAATAAATGCCTTTGATAATACAACTATAAAATTTCTCCGGAAACTTTATGTACCATATTTATAATGAAATATATCAATAATATTAACCAGAAAGTTTGGCATTTTTATATTTATAATGAAAGATGATGCAATTTCTTACAGTTAGTTTATCCAATTAATCATAATTAAGTATTTAATTAGGATCACAGTGTACCCATCATTTTGAGAAAATTAGCATCCTCTGAAAAGTCTTGCTCCAGTAAATGAGTATGATACTTTTTATCTCCACTGTAGGTTGTCAGGACAATGTCCAATACACCCTGAAAAAAAAAAAATGTTCTTGAATACTTTTGCTTGCTTGATTGATTGATGCCAAAGTTCCTAATTATATCTAATGACACACAGCTGCATTTGCTTGCTCTAAAAATAATTCATAAAGAATTTCTGACAAGCTTCCGTTTGTGACACAACTGACCTTTGGGTATTTATCAGTGTTGCACATTATGAACTTAAGAAAAAATATGTGTACTTACATCTTCTCTATAGTCAAAGAATGCTGGGTACACAGCCAGGTCTGTGTTGGGGTGCAACGACACGTCCCATCTGATGTTGAATGTCCGACCCAGGCCGTTACAACTGACACTTTCACATGGAATGTTCTGTAAGATGTAGGCCTTTCTGGTAGTGTTCCTTATGACCCAAGTAGAAATATATATATATAAAAAAAATTACAATTGCATTTGTAATATACAAGTGTAAAAAATACTTGGTGTTCCTTCCAACATTATTTTATCAAGAAATATCCAAAAGGGGTCATAAAACTTTTTGTTAGAGGGAATTCTCATCATTAAACTTGATTTTATCAATGTTTTTAATTTTATCAATGTTTTTAATTTTATCAATGTTTAACATATCAGAAATCCAGTATAACCACCATGTATTAACTGTTGTATAATTTATGTGCATTTTAAGATTTGAACAGATTTTCTTGTAATATTATTACAAAAGGAATGTAGCACAACTTCTAAAAACTGAGATCACCCCCTCTCTCTCTCTCTGGCATAGCCCTCTGGTAAATTTAATATAACATTTCCAACTGTCATAATGAGACTTTTTCTCCCAGAACAATGATATAATACTAAAATGGGCTTTGTGATTTAGCTGTCAGCTTGTATATGTTTTACACACACACACACACACACACACACACAGAGTAAAACATAGTTATGAAAAGGTAAAGATAATGAACAGTGATCAATCTCAGAACTCCTACAGTAAATACAAAATAAAGAGTTAGGCAAACATGGACCCTGGATATACCAGAGGTGAGATCAGGTGCCTAGGAGGAGTAAGCATCCCCTGTCGACCTGCCATACCCATCGTGAGCCCTATATCTTGATCAGGTAAACAGAGTAATCTGGAGTCAAAATCATTGTGTAAAGAATGCGCCTAACAATTGGTATGAATCAGTAAAACATTATAATAAACTTCCATGACCAGCTAAAAGCAGTTTGTTATAAGCGAACCTTGTTATATCAAATAAAATGTTCATTATTTTCCTTCCATGGGGGAATAAATATCACTTGGCAATAAGCATGATATTCACTATAAACATGTTCAATATATACATGTTTTACTGTACATATATTTTATATATATATGTAAATATAGGGCTTTTATGTAAAATTCAAAGATCCCCTGATCATTATGGTGTCTATAATGACTAATGAACAATGAAATAAGGTTTATTGCAGACAAAACGTTAATGAATACACCATATAGATATGAACAGAATGCTTCTTAATTACAACATTAAGACTCTAACATGAAGCAGAATGGACAAGTAGACAGACATGCTACTTCTTCATACACATTTCAGTTTATTTGAAGGGGATTCAATGAAAACTGATAAATAATAGGAAATGTTCATACCCATTTTTGTCCGGAGCCTGTAACACAGCTAACATATCCTGAAATCCATCCAAGTTATAATCCCCTGTCCTCAAGGTGATAGGGGCACCATCCAGACCCTTACTCAGAGGGACAAACCCCCAGGCCTGGTTTTCTACTTTGAAATTTATTGGCAATTTCTTCCACTAACAAAGAAAGGAATACTAAAATCAACATCAATACATTAACTGTCTTATAGAGAACATTACAGGTCATAGTAGGACATCTGATGAAAAACTATATGACAATAATTACCCACAGCATGCACTACATGTATGGTGTATTAAGTCATAAGTAGGCCTAAGTACTTTGGACTCTTCATAAACGTTTGTCCTACAGTATTGTACAGTGTTTGAATTTAATGTCATTCACTTTTGAAAGAACCTTTTTAAATACAAATTAAAGAGGATGCATTGAATCAAAAACAAGTTTCTCATGAATAATATTGTATATGTATGTATTATGTATGTATGTGTGTGTATATATATATATATATATATATATATATATATATATATATATATATATATGTTGTTAGTTGCATGTTATAACACCATTATTTTTAAACAAATCTTCCACATACTCCACCTAAGACAATGCATTAAAATGTGTATCTGACAGGTAACTTACCACATCATGTATAAACTTATCATTAACTCATATCATTCTATAACATTTACTGCAAGATAATAGTCTGTTTTACACTTTGTTAACTTTTGTGTCACTAAGACCAAACAGGATTTTTGATACATATACTTTACCTACGCACTTTGAATTTTATAGCAAAACTATTATGATTACATGTCATTACTTTAACTTCAGCTATTGTGCACTAAACAGATAAATTACAGCTTTGTTCAGCAAGTTATTCACAGTGAGTGAAGATGAGTGCCTGTCATACACTTACCGGCAAGACTCCATTATACAGATATACAGAGCTTTCGGCACACATGTCGTCATCACAAACTGGCAGGAGAATGTCAATATTAGAATCTAAAATTATAGAAGAACTAATTTACTATGCATGACACATACACTAAATTGTGAAGACTTTTGTGAATTTTTCAGTATACAGTATCAACTTGATAATTTGTGGATTTCTTGTACATTTCAACAATTAACTTCCAGTAAGTTTCCAATATAATGCTTTCAATTCCTCCCAATGTGTCTCATGGGTTCCTGATTTGATTAACTAACAAATACATATTGTGCACCTAACTTGCTGTTCTGGAGAATAGTTTTCATATTTTTTTCTGTATATGTTGAATTTTGATTGAGTATGGTGGCTTCTAACACTTTGTTGTCCACAGTCTCATATTGTCTATAGACATCAGGCTCCCTTGGTATTTGAATTCTAAACTTTATGAGGTATGACATCATATCAATTTGACAATCTATAATCCTACCATTCTGGACAAATTAATATAAAAGCTTAGTCTGATCACTATGAAGGTAAACTTTCTTTAGACCAATGCTATGACCCCACCCTGGTCCTGGGTGTTATATCGTGAATAAACTGCATGAGGATATTTGCATAATACTAGCTTAACCAAAGGAATTTTTTTTTTTTTAAAAACAACCTTTTTTTTATGGCCACATCTTTGTCTTGGAGTTCATGAATTAAAAAACAAAATAATAATAAAAAAAGCAAAACAAAAAGAAACAATCACTTAAATATGTATATTGCTTAATATAGATTTCATATCATTATGTAGTATTTGGTCAACTTGTACCAAAGAAGATTTTTAAGTCTCTTATTTTTTGTTGTGTCTTAGTTATCTCTCCTTAGAAAACCATGACCTTTTTCATTTCAATAAAATTTTTCCTATCTGTTACTATAAGGAAGCTTAGAAACTTTGGCTGGCAATAGGTCAGTGGATCTAAAGAAGTCATCTTATAATGAAACGCTCACATGCTGTCAGATAGACATACATGTATATTACAAAGAGATGGTAGACAATCTTTAATCAGAAAAATCCGTTTAGCCTTTGATTCAGATGATTTAATAATGAATACCACCTTGATTCCCAAAATCAGCAAACACTGGCTGTCCTATGACTTTTTTATCTGCTAAGTCAGCCATTGAAATATTTGATTTCCAGGTTAATCGGCCATCCTGTAACAAGTAAAAGATATATTATAATTTACATAGCTATTTAAATCCATTTCTCATTTGGAGCTATGGTATTTTGTATTGGACCTCCATTATTTTTTTTTTTTTTTTTTTTTAATACTATTTTATATAGCGCCTTATCTAATTATATAATTACTCTAAAGCGCTTAACATGTAAAACAAGGGCAATATAAAAACGAACATTATATAAATTGAAAGGTCACAAAAATAATAATCATCTAAAGTCGAAATGGGAGGTATTAGTAATTTTTTTTTTTTTTGCATTATCATTTTTGTTAAAACAGAAAATAACTGGATACATTATAAATCAAAAGCAAGTTTAAAAAGATGTGTTTAGGTTTCTTATTTTGAAAGTTCACTTCATAACCAGGAGATCATGAGTTTGAACACTGCTCATGCCATGGCTGCATTAAACCTTAGATATATAACATATAAGGTAGTGATTGCTCCTTCACCAAACACTCAGTATTTAGATGCCAGAATCACTAGTTCTTCAGATACAACCTTAAAAATGGAGGTCCCGTGTCACGGCAGACATTGGCATGTTAAAGAACCCTCAATGCTACAGCCCTGAGCACTAAGCATCAGACTAAATTTGTGGTATTTCACTTACAGCTCATAACATCTCAATATGAGTAAAAAATTCTCAATGGGATGTAAAACAAACAAGCCACCAATTACTTTGATTAAATATGTCTTAGTATATCTATCTAATCAATGAGCTTGGTATTTGTGTATATTGCAATCAGGAGATATGTGTAGTGGCATTTAAACATCATGCTGCAGGTTGATGGGTTGCTCCGGAAATTAATGAGTCTATCATGTGTTTAAAAATGCCATGTAATTAGCAAACCAAATTTTCGTACTATACTCATCCACACTTCCAGCTGCCGTTTACCACCATTCTCTGACATCACACATAAATCTGCAAAATACAACCAATGTTAATGTTGTGTTAATATATATATATATATATATATGTATTATAAAAATATCACAAAGCTGATTGAATATATACTCAACTAGTTTCTTCAATTCTTCAGGAGTATACTCCTTTGTCACACAATATAAATTGTAACAACCAGTATACTCCTGAAGAATTGAAGAAATAAGTCGAGTATATACTCAATTGGCTTTGTGATATTTTTATTATACTACTACTTGAGTAGATTTTCTATACTTTTTTCTGGATTACACACACACACACACATATATATATATATATATACACACACATGTATAACTTACAGGCCTAATTTGGCCCCTGAAACCTAAAATTTTAAAATCTAAGTCCAATCTTGATGATTTTAAATACTTGTATACTTAATTAAAACTTAAATTATTGTGTGACAAAATCATGATCATATTTCACCCAGTTTCATGCCATTTATTGTAATTTGACATCAGGAATGAAATATCTTATCACATGCTATCATTTTTTTCTTTTTGCATTGAGTGCATTGGGGAACACTTTTTTTTCATTGATTACTCTTTACAAGAGATTCCAATGATAACAATATGAATCAGGAGTTTACACTTTTATTCATAAATAGCAAGCTGTGTCAAATTACCTCACAATAAGGTTTCCAAAAGTTCTTTCAAAATAACTTCAGTGACACACCATGTCTATACCAAAAGGCAGTGATTAGCTGTCTGAATACAAACTTGTGTAACTTTTTAATCCATTGAAAAAAAAAACCTCAAACCATTGTGATCAATTTACTTTAAATTTGTTACAATCATTCTGCCATACTGTTCACAAATTAATCAATGAGTTATTTCAGGGTATTTCATGTCTATATTTACATGAGCTATGTGCCAATATACTGTATATACAGTGGCATAACATCACTGTCTCACTTTTCATTATGTATTTTCACCACAGTTTTCAACTTTTAAATTTTTCACAAAAGACATACTGCTAATCAAGAGGACCTTATTGGTCACCTGAGTATTAGTTAAAAGTATCACTAGCCCCTAGACTATGAAATATGTAATAATTTTCCTGTTCTACATATCTAAAAACAGAAATGCCTCCTGAAACTTCTACAGTAAAAAACCATGGAGTTATGAAATTCACTGATGAAAGACTTTTTTGAACCAGTTCTAGAGTCAAAACCCTGGGATTGTGAAATTCACAATTTTTGGTACATCCCTTACTGCTGTTCCTAAAACACGTATCTATATAGTATCAGTAAAATTAAAGATCATTCAAAGATACTGTAAAGAAATTTAATTACTATGACCAATTCGGCCTTACCCTGATACCAAAACCCTTACCCCTAGGATCATGAAATTTACAATTGTGGGAAAGGGCTACACCCACTCCTTGTCATCTTCGCAAGTTGAGGGTTAGTGATTCATTACCTCTAACCCTTGACTTGTGTAGATGACTCCTTCTAAATATTCATTAAGTTTTGATTTAGTATTAATAGCATTGAAGAAGATATTTAAAAAATGTTTTACACATAAATACTATATGCAAAGTTTGGCCCCACCATCAAGTCAGAACCTCTACCCTGGGGATCATGAAATTTACAACTTTGGTAGAGGCCTCCTTGCTCTACATGAATATGCATTTAGTTTTTCTTAAAGATGTGTAGTTGTAGAGAAAAAGATTTTGAAAGTTGGTCAATATTTGGCAGTATTTGCCCCATTCCTATAGTCTCAGGGGTGTAGTTATGTTCCCTTTGTACAAGACATTCTTCATACCAAAACTGAAAAGAATTGGAAGGGTAGCTATCAAGAAGTAGTTAAAAATGTTCAATTGTTAATAAACAATGGACAATGCACAATGACAAATGCAGACCAATAGCAATAGATCACCTGAGTGATTTAAGTGACCTAAAACCAGAGACGTATTTTGTCAAATATGTATATGAAAAACTTACAGATTCCAAAGGTTCACAATGCATTTTATTTATAAGTTAAAGATCCAAACTGTGAAAATGTGGAATTTACAGTTGTGTACTATATTTTAACTAGTTAACACCAGCTTCCAGAAAACTGTCAGAAATAAAATATCTATCAACATAAAATAAATGTGCATGACATCAACCTCATCAACAGTATATTTCACACAGCAACACCAAGGTGATGATAATTGGTGCCAAGTGATAATTTGTACTCGCCCATTATATTTGCAGAAATGAAAGTGTGCACTTTAATCAAAAAAAAAAAAAAAAAATTGGGAAAAGTTAAACATTTATAATAACAAACTTTGGATCACTAGCAGTTTTCTATGAATAGAGAGTGGCAGCACATATGCAAAATAAAGTACCCTCCCCTACAAAAAAAATTAAATATTTCAAGTGGCCAAATCAAGCCCACACCATATATAGTCCTTTGTAGATTTTAACCACAATGTATATGACTTTTGTCAAAATAAAAAATTATCAGAAAGAGCATTTTATTATATCTTTAAGTGTGTCATACCTGCCACTAAGTTATTGTTAAGGTCAACAAATGCCCCAGCTGTTGGATGAGTTAGTGCTGGGGGGTTCCCTGGAACAGCCTCTTCTGTATAATTCTTTTTATTCTGGCTGCAATGATACAGATATATATATTCACAAATACTGAATAAATCAAGCTATTGTGTTATAGTTTGGAAGATGTGAAAATGTGCAAATCATAAACTGACAGGCAAAGAAACAAGATCAAACCAAAAGCAAACTCTGCAATTGCAATTTGCAAGAAAAGTTTGAATGAAATCCTTACTGAAAGATCCAATAATGGCGGGTACCCTGTGATTTTTCCCCGACCAGATCTGGAATCATGTCTCCGTTGACACTGTTACAAAAGTACAGAATTAAGTCATTTAATTCAATACATACAAATACTCTCCAAGGAGCACCAGAACATGAAATCTGTGATACACTAAAACAATTATCATATACTGCAATCTCATGATATAATAATGCAAATCACAGCAAAAAAAAAAAAGAGTCCACAAAATTGATGTTTTCCACTGTAGTATAAAGCTTGTGAAATGATAAAAGGTGTCTATCGTAATTTTCAATTACAATGCAGTGAAAGCAGTACAATGTAACTTTGCACAACACATAATTCTGTGATGCATGCACACTGTGAATAAACTTACTCCAGCACAAATGGTTGATCCTTGAATTCTTCACTGATGCAAAGTTTATCTGTCTGAACTAAAATAAAAAATATATATGTAAAGATAAATACAATCAATGTAACATTATAAATTGTGCAGACAACCAATTAATTTCATCACTATGACAACATTCACATGAAATGCAGTACCAGCTATCAACCTGGAGTTGGAGTTGGATGGGAATTCATCTGAATTTAAAACTTCAATTTAGGATGGAGTTTTTTTTCTAATTTTTCCATCCTTTTTCATGATGAATGACAACCAAAATTGCATCAACTTCAGACCATTTTATGGCATGTCAAACATTGCAATATATGATTTTTTTTTCATTTGTATTGTATGCTTTTTTTTGTATTGTATAATTTCCAATTTATTGTATAATTTTTTATTTGTATTGCAAATTTTTCATATGTATTTCATAATTTTTCATTTGTATTATATCTGAGGAATTCTTTATTTTGAATTGTTAAATGCAAATATTTATACAATACAAATGGAAAATATAGTATACAATGAAAAATTAACAATAAAATATATAATATACAAATAGAAAAGATCAAATAATGCAACATTTGAAATATGCCATGCATTTCTGAAATTCTCTTTCTCTACCTATTTTCATTCTTTCATAATCCATTTCTATTTTAGACAAAATAGATGGATTTTTGTGTTTATTTATGTGCCATTTGAGAGGTAAAAGATATATGAATATGGCACAGTAGGGCATTATTCTAAGTATTTCTCCATACCTATATTTCCTGCAGAGGGTGATCCCCAATATACACAGCCATTCACTGCAGTAGTTAGTGTATCTACTACATTTTGGGTTGTTACAAACAAGTCCATTTGTGTATCACCATTAAAATCAGCTGGCACAATACTAGTAAACACAGCATTAGATACTGTCTTCAGCAAGACTCGCTGCTCAAATTTAAATTCAGATGACGTTCTATCTGAAGTTGCAGAGAATAGGTTGATGGTTTTACCTGAAAATAAATCAACATACACATAGTGATGGTTGACTGAAACTGCTAATAATTATACTGAGACAATTCTGTCTTTATAGATCACCATTTACACGGATCGGGAAAATCTCCATATAAAAGTATTAGCCAAAGGAATGACATGTAAGACAGTCAATATCACTATACTTGCTATAGTCTTTCCATAGTTCACTTCCAGTAAAAGACCACAAATCCTCCAAATCATAACAAATCTTCGTGCAATTTCATATGTGACTAGATGACATACAGATGAACATATACTGTAACCTGTTTTTGGTCATTTCTGTCAATTCTTTGACAAGTGAATGGCAGTAAATTTCGGTCATTCTATGGACTCGTTAATGTTAGTATCACTAGCATCACGAAAAATTTTGATATGATATACTGTTGTATCTTGAGGAAAAAATACTATCAAATGCTATTCATTCAACAAAACGTCATGCTGGCAAAATGTCCTTTGACAAAATATTTTGTAAACTGACAGAGTTGTTATGGCAATATCAAATAGAGTAGTTTTCAAACAGTGTATACTATAACATAACAGGGATTTGTTGGACACAACATCCTGGAATGTCTAACTAAGGAGATTTCTAACAAATATGCACCCAGTTTCAATTCCCCATCATATTAGCAAAAGCAGTGAGCCAGCACAAAGCACTGGCCATACTGCAAGCTCTAATGAAAAAAGTGCACAAAAAAATTTCGAGCTGGAACTGCACATTTGTCTGGAATTGTTTTGGCCATCAATCCCAGAAGTCCCTTATCAAAAGTGGTGGAGATCTTGTAAAGTCACATCTCTTTAATTGATCTCGGATTACAATTTCATCCTTGTCTTATGATTCCTTACACAATGCAGTACTAGGCCATATTAGACTTAATGTATAACAAAACTGTAATACCATGGTCTATGTTTTGACATTATAATACAACTGAAGCACTAAATTAGGAGTTAAAGGGTTTTTAGCATGCATGCACATGACAATGAAAATCAGCCATGCCACTTATACTGTAAGGGTAGACAATTAGATATTTGAAGTACTTGCCCAAGGACTGGTAGAAACACAAATACACTTGCTCTACCACAAAACTCATGTCATTTCTCACTAGAGGGGTGCATGTAATGTATTTTTATTAAATCCTAGATGAATGCTGACATAGATTCAGTTTATCCATGATTGACATGGTCAAACACATTTAAATTTAATATAATTATCTTATATTCACTTGCCCATAAACAAGTTCTTACTGTAATTTTATCTGCCTGGCTCTAAAATATGGTTGCCTGGGGTATCTGGCAGTCTACCCCTGTACTGGTAAATTCTTTATTGTACATATACATATGTCTACAAAAACATTTGACATCAAATGATCATGATCAACTTGATTTATTTTAGGCTTGTGAATGGATTTCAAAGTAAAAAAAAAAAAAAAAAAAGTAATTACATATGTTACAACAATAAGGAGGAGGGGGAGGGTGTCAAACATGTAGAATTTATCTGCTATCATGTGAATGCTGAGATATCTAATTATTGTGTTGAATGACCATGTGTCATTGCTACATGGGAATTTATATTAGATAAATTTTCAGGATAATCACTGTCTTGCCATGAAATAGAAAGTTTTGTTTTTTATTTGCATCCTACCGTGCAATTTTCAGTAGACAGCAGCTTTTTTCCATTTTCTTTTAAATATCTTGATTCCATTAGTAGAGGCTATGTTAGGCATGCATATATGGGAAGGGGATATAAGTCCAAACCTAACACCTATGGGCGAGGTAGAAAATAAATATATTTGCCTATTGTATGCACTTCCAGTTTTAAAATACTACATGTTAGTCCAGAATTTAAATTGGCCAGAAATTTCTGGATCTGCTCATATATGCATGCGACTGCGCTCCATCTATCAGTAACTCCGTCAACATACTAGAAATGTGCAAATTTTCCTTACCGTCATTCGACAGAGTAAATATATCTGTATGCTTGTCAGCATTAAAATCACCAAAGGCTGCTAATTTTCCTTGAACAACTGTACCAAATACTGAAGTTGTTATGTCATGAGGAGAATATGAAAAACAGCCGTGAAACATTAACGTAAAGACGAGGAATTGTTTCATGTTGTCATCATCATATGAATGGTCAAAGTGAGTAACCCTTTTCAATGCTGTCATTAAAATGTTGTTGTTTCAAAACTTTTAAAGAGCCAGAAAAATATTTATCAGAAATCGTTCTTGAATTTTATTGCGACATCAAAACATTAAACAAAATAAAAATAGTTTCAAAATCGTATGTAAATAAATCTTAACCCCTATTTTGGCAGTAAACTTGGAAATCAGAAATAATGTCTGCAAACATCTTGATATTTCAATCAACCTGCCGTAGTCCGATTATGTCGTAAATGTCACAACAGAGGCATGGCGGGCTTAATATGTAAACTTTCAGGATGTTTGCAAGGCCTTTTACTGAAAGAAACAACATGTTATAGCAGGTATTGAATCACAAGAGCTCGATTAGCATTATGACTAATTTGAAAGTTTAGTGGGAACTGATGATATTTATATTTAAAGTTTTTCTTCATCGTGGTCTGCAAGTAGTTCGAATTTGCTCTATGTCTCGTGGCCATTGTCAAAATCTTTCTGATAGGAATTTATAATCTCGTAGATGGCAATTAAATAAATGATATTTAATGAGATATCTCTACTTTTTTAAAATCATCGTAGTCGCCTTTAATCTCGACGATAAACACACACATATATAAACACATATATAATATCATTCTTGTGGTGTATATCACTAGTGTGGTATACCATATCCTTATCAAACGCCCATTGAATAAAGCACTTCTGGTCCAAACAATTTTTGAGATCATCCCCACTTCAATATTCCCAAGTTTGCTTTCCTGTATATTAATAGGATAAACAAATTTAAAAAAAACCCATAAAGTTATTTTTTCCTTATCTTTTCAAAATAGTCATCGAATTAAAATATAAACAATACTAGACGTAATGAATATGTACATACCAGGCCATGTTGTTGTCTTGAGAAGTCCTATTCTTCCCCTCCAATATCCAAGAAGTTTGACATTTTCAAAAAATTATAACTCCAATAATAAACACCTTGTCCACTAAAATCACTGTTTTATCTAAATTAAAGTAATATCAGTCCACTGTCATTGATCGTTGATATGATTTCAAAATGTCGCAACCAAAACTTTTTCCAAGTACGTCAAGATGCTACGTCAACAAAATAAATCCTCAGTAAAGAAATATAAATAGTTTAATTGTTTTAAAATGCAATAATTAAGTACTAGGTTTAATCATTTAAATGCCTTCCAAGAAATTCATTCGTGAATAAATATACATTTCAACTCGTTGGATAGAGCAAATATCAAATCACACAATATAGATATCCTCTATATATATATATCTCACATTGTGTAACATGATTGTATGCCAACATGTTTGGTGAATCAGTTAAATAATTTAATTAAACAGTGATTATAAGTGTATTTATATAAGCCCATGCACTAAATAATTTCCATGTATTTCATCTGTGACAGTGATGAAAACATTTTTTTTTCAAAATTTGGACTGGACATTTTTATGAAATGTCAAGAATACATATGCATAACTTGATATAGACATTGCGTAACATTTTACATGAATTATCAATAAATTGAGGGATGTTCAAAGCTGTTGAAGCAATACTCTTCATTTGATGTGTTTCAAACCAACCAAGCCCCCAAGCCTTGACAAAATTCTGTATGGACATTGAAATATGGCAAAATATTCAATGAAGATTAAAAATGTTTTCTATGTTATGTCAATGTCTATCATGACATGATGAAGGCATGCAACATCAATTGCTAAGAAGTATAAGAAGGAGACAGAACAGGCTGGAAGTGTCTTTTCTCAAAAGATCTGACTTTAGGTGAAGAAAGATAGAAGGATCAGGCAATCAAGAAAAGGCCAAAGAGAAAAGCCAGCCAACAACAGTCTGATGTGTCTGATGTAGAGTCTGACAATGCACCAGTTTTCATGTTTAACAGCTGCTACTGAGAGTGCAAGTCAAATATCAGCCTCTTCAGCCACAGAAGACAGTGCTCATCAATTACCTTATCAGATGTAATTCCATAGTCCATGCCAACATTAACCATGACATTGGACCTCATTTATTAAGGTCTAATCGAAAAGACCAGTGACTTTCAAATTTAATGACAGATACTCAGCAAAAGAACAGTCACTACTATTTTTAATGCCTATGTGTGGTGCAGCTGGATTTAAACTGCCACTCAGTTTGTAGTCAGGGGATTCTGTAGCCAGAAAAACCTTATTACAAACATACTGCTTTGAAAACCTTGCCATATGAATGTGAAAAGAATCAAAATATTTCTATTTCCATCTTTCAGTGTAGGGAGCATTCTAGAAAGAAAAAAAATAAACTTTATGCTTCATTATCTATCAACATTAGCTTTCCAATCATTGTCATTCAAGATTTAAACTTGTTTTATCAGAGATGATTAAGCACTGTGATAACTTATCCTTCCTCTACAGCATTCACAGAGAGAGAGAAAGAGAGAGAGATTAATTCAGTAGATTTCACATTTACTCCAAAAAGCCTTCACTTTACAGCTCTTCAGTGGAATTTAAAAAATTAACCCCACTGAAGAGCCATAAGGCAAAAGCACTTTGAAATAAATGTGAAATATTTAACTGAATTTTATCTATATTTTGCCTATACCAAGGACTTATTTTATTCTTTTATTTATATATATAGAGAGAGAGACACACACACACACACAAAGTCAATGATGTTGTTTTTTAAATTCAGAATCCTGGTTAATCATGAACAAAAACGATACAGAAAAAGAACCAGGAAACCTGCTCCATGGTTTGTGACAAGAAAAAGTGCAAAGCGGACCCATGGTATTACAGATGAAAACTTAGCAGACTTGCAGGAGCAAGTATGCGAGGATGCACTCAACGCAACAAATTCCCCTATCAGAGAGGAATTCCTACAAGATAGGGGACTGACAGATAATATAATTGCTAGTCAATATCAAAATGCAGGAGAAAATTTCCAGTGGAAGTATGAGTAAGTTATTTTCTGTATACTATTCTTCAACTTTAAATATTGTATATTTTGGCTAATCATTATTTTCTATTAAATTTAGTAATGTAAAAAGTTTGCTCTTCCCGGGGAATAGTACTGATACTGGTTCATCCACAGGGACTTGTCACATATATTTGTTATTTTGATATATGCATGTGTACATATACTGTAATACCACACGAAATGACACTCAAAGGGCCACCCATCTACTTCAAGGACTTGAAATACACTCCTGTGTATTAGATCAAATCAAGTCAATATTATAACGTGGTCAACTTTGAGGCCATGTGAAAGAATGCCTTTCTGCATTTTTCTGAACCAAATTCATTACTGTTTGCATTTCAACTGAAAGTACCATATGGGGTTTTCAGGATTTTTGCTGAATGGTAGTTCACCCTCTCATATGGCCACAAAGTTGACTAGAATTTACCAGACATACTTAAATGGCATCAAGACTCTAACTGAATTCCCACTGCACCTAGATTTATGAAACTAATCAATATAAAACACAGACTTTCCATGAAATGAAGATGTTTGTCCAGTTGATTTTGGAGTAAAAGTGTTACATCACTGGCTCAAAAGTATGATTTCAAGATTTTTCATTGAATTCCTGCAATACTTGGTGTCATATCCAGAAAATAATATGCACTCAGAATTTTGGAGTTGAAGTATCAAACTCACTATTCCCAACAAAAGAATTATGCAATCAGACTGATTGAATTCCCTTTACATCCAGCAGAGTTGTGAAACTCAAGGGACAAAGTTTTAGAATGAAATACATGAATGTAATTAAATGTGCAGCTTTTGATTCTGGTATTGCTGAAATTTGAATCCCTAATTGAGTTATTTTCCATTTATATGACAGTTGAAGTGATCATGTTATGCAGAATTAGCTATCATTTATGTAGAGTAATATCAAAAGTTTAGAGAAATAAATGATTGATTCATTGATGTCAACATAGTTCCAAATGAAATACAAGTACATGTAATGATTTAAACTTAATTTTGTCTTTTTATGTGGGAAAAATAGAAACTGACTATAGTATTTTAATATTGAAAGTGTTGGGTTTGTTTCTTCTGAAAAGTAACAGTACTATGATATATTAATTTAGATATTAGAAGTGATGTTTTGTGCTGGATGATACTCGCTATCTGATTTTGGTCTTGCTGTGATAGTCATCCCAGTTACAGGAGTAGGCAACAATCTGTTCAATTCTTTGCCTGCTTTGAGGGCATAATACCAGACAAACTGCAAGTTTTAAGATCTTGTACAAGTTATCTGTGTTTGGTAATTTATAGTACAAGAAGAACAGGAGTTTTGGCAATTAAACTTGGAATAATTCCTCAGTGGGACAAGGAAGGCAAAAAAGTCATCTGCACTGTTTTACAAGTATGTATGAAGTAATTGATATATATGTACCTTGTAGTATTACTGTGAAATCCTCACTTTCCAACGTGTCTTTGTATTTTTCATATCCACAAGCCAAGGTTTTCAGTCCTTTTCACTTCTCTCTTGAAAGAGGAAAAGAAACACACAGAATTATTTTGGCCTACAAAGCACAGGCACTCAACTTGTGGATAAAGTCCCCTACAGTGTTTGTAGAGTGTCTATCAGTGCTTTTTCTGGAATTAGTGGTTACTTTATTGCAGTAATAATAGGATTACCTGAATGCAGTAAAATCCACACTTTATGTATGTTGTGTATCTCTTATTATGCCACTATGTAGATTTTAAGTTTGACAAAGTTCAGAACATTTGATACTGCAGAGGGAACTTCCCTTAGTCAAGTTTTAGGGTCACATGATTGACCAGTCACATGACTTTTTATTTATACATTCTGAAGTCCCTGCAATAAATTGCTTCAGCACAATTAGTGCAAGATGCCATTAAATTGAAATTTAAAATTGTTAGATATATATAAAGAGTTGACTTATTAGGTTTACTTGAAAATTGCTGGGAAGGTCACAAAAATTTATGACATAGTCAATATTGAACATTGTCATGTTTGAGTATATTTTTGCAAAAAGAAATGTCAATTATATAGCAGCACAACAATTTCTTTTGCTGGTTTATTAAAACATATCAATGTAAAAATGTTGTTAACACATGCATTGAACTTTCTTATTCTAACAGCCTGTAGAAATAGTGTCAATTTTATCATAATTACTGTAGCTTATGTTGATTTAATAGTGAAAACATAATATCAAAGTAAACAATAAACAAAGATTTGACAAGCATATATATTCATACACAGTTTAAAACTTCATATTGGTAGTAAACAACACTAAGATATGACATTTTTCCCATGATGCAGCAAAAGACATGAATCATGTGACTTGCTGTTTCATCATGACATCATACACCTTACAGTGCAGTGACTGCCAGTGAGGTGCTTTTTTATACAGCACTGGATATTCTCAGGGAACCTGATCTAAACTATGATGTCCATAAATTGACAACCACAACTAGTGTAATAAATGTAAAATTCATTTAATTTAAAACCCCATATAAGTACATTTACAGTGATTACGTGACTATGATTTACATGTTAGCCCTATATGACCTCAGTAAATTTTGTATTTTTCATAACCACACAATTAACAATTTTTTTTTAATGTTGACCAAAAAATAAATAAATAATACATTAAACTTTGAATCTAATTTTTTTTTTTAGTTTTCATAAATTTGATATTTATGATACAGGAGTTTAGATATAATACATGTATATGTAGATCTTTGATTAATTTTTCAGTTAATGTTTTGGTTAGGATAAACAAAGCTACTTTATATTTTTTGCATGCCCGGTAGTTGATTACATTCTGAATTATGTTTTCATTTCTCTTGCATAAGTATAGAAAATTTACCTGATGTAACAAAATTTGTTTTTTATATAAAATGCTTACCATTTCTTACTAGTAGTTTTTCTCCTGTTAGTATATGGAAGTACATATTATGATGAATAAAGACATAACAAGTGTAAATGGAAAACCAACGATGTTTCTTGTTTGACAGGTAATAGATAACCATGTAATTAGATACACACCTCCAGAGGAATACCAACAAACTCAAGGATTCCATCCATGGTTTTCTAAGAATGTGGGATCACTGGTAGTCGGTGCTCTCTCATGTAGCCCTTTGCTGGTAATTGTAACACTATCAAATTTTCTCATTTTATTACATTATGTTCAAAGCAGGCAAGCAGACACTTCATTGGATGTTCAAAAATGTTTATTATAAATGTATGGTTGTCATTTATAGCTCCTGGAGCGAATGTCCGGAGAACTGTTATCATGACCCAGTATGAGACTGGATAAAATCAAGTCAAATATTACCTTAGATTAGAACTAAGATGCAGGACCACAATGAAAACTAGTTGTATGCTAATTGTGTTATCCTGGGTAAATAAAGGTTATTATTATTATTATTATTAGAACAATTGACCAGTGATGGTTTGGGGGAGGGGATGTTCTGTCCTGTAGCACTTTACTTAGTGCAGTATAAATAATATGCTTTATGGAAGTTGTAATTATTATATGTGTGAAATGATTTGCAGAGATGGGTGTTTATGATACATGTATATTGTTGTTTTCTGTGTAGTTCACCAGACAGTACAATCACTTGTTTCTGGAGGCCGGTGTTGCTCCTAAGAGAAAGCTAACCAGGTTTTTAATATCCCCAGAATGCAGACTTGCTCCAGGTAAAATTTTTCAATGACATCAATGTATTTTAATTTTAAACTGGCTCCACCATCACAAAACAGAGTGCTCTCAAGTTTGAGAATTTTTCAGCTTAAAATATTCTCAAGACATTTTATAATGGTCATTTTCAGATATTCTTAGCCAAGAAATTTAAAATTTGAGAAATTTTTGAGAATGACGGTGGGGCCTGTTCATTTTGCTTATACTGAATTGGCTCATTTTCTTATTTCATTATACCCCCCTCTCCCTCTCCCCACAATTGATTTTGAGGTCACATGTTCAAAGATTAAGGGTCAAACTGGATGTTGGAAGATACTGTCTGCTCAATATCTTGAGAACCCTTTGCTTGAAAGACATCATATTTGGTACACTGGTACATCCTAAGGAGTAGATGACCCCTATTGATTTTGAGGTCACATGGTCAAGGGTCAATCCACATTGGACATGTGAAGATATTGTCTGCTCAATGCCTTGAATTGTTTTGGCACTTCCATCAGTCAATGATGCCTGTGTATAATCCTTTTCAATTTTGCACCAGAGGGGGCATATATGTTTTACAAGTATTTCTTGTGTAAATATGTGCCTATATGGATGAGTCCTGCAGGGGTATTAATCCCATTAGGACAGCTCTAATATGTAGTGGACTCGTTTTGCATTAAAGTTTGAGTAATCAAGTTTCAAACTTACTGCAATTGTTAGAAAAAAATGTCCTGTTGATCTATTAAAGCAAGAGTGGGAGAAAGTATTCATTTTAATACATAAAATGCAGTTATTTAAAAAAGAAGTATTAATTATATCTGAAATGCCAGTTTTTAAATCTGAGTATTGCATGCCACACATTTTGATAATTTTACTAGTCCAGATAAAGAATTCTGCTGGTGTAAAGGAGTTTTTAGTAGACAAAACCTTTGGACCAGCAATTTGCAAAATGATCTGAAATGCACTTGTTAACCTCTCAAATGGATTGTTTCCCATTATCAACTATTCCTGTCCAAACTCACAAAGGAGATACAAAGACTAGCTTCAAAGTACAAAAAGAAGAATTGTATTATGACCTTAACCTTGCTTATTTCAATAATGTCAAGATTTGATTTCAAAAGTTATTTTCATTACAACATCAGTATTTTAATTCAAGGTCACAGAGGAATTAGTTGAATTTCCTCTGATGATTATAAAGAATATAAATGTCTGGTTTATAGATAAGTAAGTGGTTATTTGGTTAGACTTGCACCATTTCAATGCTCCTATTAAAACAATGGGGTTATATACTCAAGTTTTGAAGGAGAATCAAAATATTGATTTGGCCACAAATATTCTTGTACATGTCATATTCATTTCTTGGGGTCATGTTTTCTGCAGGTACAAGACTAAGAGCTGACCATTTTAGAGTGGATGATTATGTGGACTGCAATGCTAAAACGTAAGGATAGAACTACCAATGCAGCAGTATCATTTTCAATAATTACAATACAGTGACAGTAAGACATGTTTGTAATGAACATTGGCATAGCAAATTTAGTTTCATGATGAAGGGAAATGGATTTCTACAGAGATTCAATGAATTTTAGGTATAACATTCTAAATTACCAAACTTTTGTAGTGTCACATTACAACAGGCAAATCTATGACTTATCACAAGTTTCATGCTTTTGAAGATCGTGACCAGATTTCAAAATGCTGACATACCTTTTTGTGATTTTAGAATTGGGCATGCATTTCAAGGTGTAGTGAAGAGGTGGGGATTTAAGGGTCAGAGTGCATCACATCGAGGTGGAAAAAACTGGCGGAAGGGAGGAGCAACAGGTGGAGGAAGGGTAGGTGCATGGCATTCATTGTAACTGTATATCAAGCCATCCCAATTGCAGAGATACAAAAGTATCATATTGCTTTTTTAGTCCCCTACCAGTGAAACCAAAGGACACTATGGGTTTGCATTTCGTCCATCTCTGTCTGTCTGTCAAATTATTTTTCCTCACTTTTTTCCTTATTCTTGCAAACATTCATTTGATATTTGATACATTGCTTTGCCATGATCCATTGATTTTCTCCTGAGTTATGACCCTTAGACTAAAAAAAATTAATGCAAATATTTAGCCCTTGGACTTAGAAAATATGGAATTTGAGTCCAGCGTTTATTTTATGGGACCTGGTTATTCTTGTGCACAATCTGTTGACGTATGATTATTCATGCAAAATATTACACAGACGACTTGACTTGGGACTGGTAGGGGACATGTATTACTATGTAACACTTACAGAATGCTTGTTGTCTTTATACAATTCTTAAGCACAATTCTTCAAGTGTACCTTTAGATTATTGGTGTACACGAAGTGTGGTACTGAGGTATATTACAGCTCACCTTCACAGGAAAGGTGCTGGGATTCACAAAAAGAACAAAGTACTTCTTACCAAACTGTGTTGTTGATGTTCAATTCTTCTCTTGTTCATCACAAAAATGTTCTTACAATGTTGAAGTCTATGATGGTATGCAATTATTTTGCAGTCACAAGCAGGAGTGCGACCCGGTAAGAAGATGCCTGGACACATGGGAATGGATTGGAACACACAGAAGGGACTAAAGGTTATCATCTTATTCAACGGAACAAAATTTTCTTTTTCATATAGAATTTGTTTTATATTTATTTTGCATCTTATGTTCAGATGGTATAATTTCTGTCTAAAAATAAAATAAAATGAGGAAAATTTTGGCCATTTCATTGTCAGTATTTATGTTATAAAGATATGTTTTAGTCAAAATTGTTTCCTTCTTGTAGATTGTGAGGATGGACACAAAATATGATGTGATTTATGTGAAGGGGATAGTACCAGGCCCAGATCACTGTTATGTAAGAGTGATGGACACATCATTAAGAAACAGAAGGAGGGAAATGATGCAAAATCCTCCTATCTGTCCCACTAGATTTGAGGAATCAGCTAGAGACTTACCTAGTGAAATTATATCCAAGGACCTCTATGACTTCAGAGAGTCCTCTATTGCATTTGCTAAAGAATAGACTCGGCTGATGACTTATCAAGTGACATTTTATTTCAGGACTTGTGATTTTGGAGATTTCTCCTCAATTTTCATCATCAAAGAATAAATTTTGCTAGGAAAACATTACTTTGATGGGATGGCAGTTTGTTGTCTCTAATGAGAGTTAATCTACAACCATCATATGGAATGGAATAGAATGTTTACCATGGAAACTGTCAACAGTTTTAAAAGAAGTATTATTTTTAAGGACATGTGCGATGTTTCTGACATTTTCTCAGAAGTTATTTTTTCATCTCCTCAATATGAAGAGTTCTTGTATGATTTCCAAAGTAGGTTTAAACTTTATACTATTGTAATATTACCAAATTTTTTATATCAGCCTGGGTAGCTCAGTGGTTAGATCACTTTTAAGTTAGCATATTTCGATAGTTCCTGGTTGTTATAAGTAAAAAGTAAATCCAGCTTTATTTTATCAAGAAGCATTACCATAGTAAAGAAAGAGAAAAATCTTCAGAACAAGGGGGTATTGAACCTGGGACCCTTATATTGCAAGTTAGGTAATATAACCACTGAGCTATCTAAGTCGATGTAAAATATTGGGTAATATTACTACATTACAAAATCTAAACCTATTAACTCTTCATATCAAGGCAATGAAAAAATAATTTGACAGAAAATGTCAAAACATCATGCGAGTCTTTAATTAAAAAGATTTATTTCACTACATTTATGTCAGATGAGGGCAAAAAGTTTTAATATTAGCCCCATATAATTATATCTGTAATTCTTTATCCAACCCCAACCCCCCAACAACAAAAAAAAGAAAAGGAAACATAATTTTATTTAAACAGATTATTATTTATTGAAAATTAAACACCAGGAAAAAAATTCAATGCAATTTTCTTCAAGGACAATGGGTGAATTTTTGTAGAAAGTTGTTCTGGATAAGACCAAGTCATAGATCATGGTATGATATAATCATGGTATGATATAAAAGAAATATATATACAAAATATGAAAGTCCTATCTTACCTGATAAATAGTTCAAGAGATCAAGCTCTCAGGTCAAGGTCACAAGATCAAACACCAAAGTATGTTAAGATCTTGCCATAAAGAATTTATATACAAAATAATTCAGGTGATATTGATTTTTAAGAAAGTAAGTCAAGGTCACAAAATCAAATACAATTGTATCACAAAATCTTGTCATAAAATATCCATATACAAAACAATGAAAGCCATACCTTGATTAGTTCTGAAGATATTTAACAGGTTATGATTTCTTTAAAAGTACATCAAATTTCAAAGGTCTTTGTATGAAATAAAAAGTCTTGCCATGAAAAATCTATGTACAAAATATGAAAGATCTTTCTTAAATAGTTCAGAAAATACTGAATAGGTCATAGATTTAAAAAGTAGGACAAGGTCACAAGGTAAAACTTCTCAAAATAATAAAGTCTTGCCATAAAGAATCTATACACAAAATATGAAAGCCCAACCTGAAATAGTTATATATATATTTAATGGGTTATATTTTCTTTAAAATAGGTCAAACTCTGAGGTCAAGGTCAAAGACCACAATAAGAAATGAAAGTTCTTACTAAAAGAAATATATATACAAAGTATGAAAAATCTACCTTAAATAGTTGAAGACATAATGTATAGGTAAGATTTTTAGTAAAAGTAGGTAAAATTTCAAGGTCATAATATTGCACTACATCACATGAAAGGTCTTTCCATAAAGCATGTATATACAAAATGTGAAACCCCTAGCTTAAATAGTTCAAGAGATATTTTTGAAGAGTTTTTCCCTGTATATCAGCATTTGACACTTTAGTCCCCTACTGTGGCCCCACCTCATCCTTGGAGACCATGAATTGCACTAAATTGGATTAACTCAATGTCAGAAGACTTCTCATCTGAATTGAGCGAAGGTTGATCTTTCTTGCTTTGACAGCCTCAATAAAACATAAGGTTCAAGAATATATTAATTTGGTTTTAAATGTGATGTATGTTCTTAGTTTTGTGAAAGCTGTTCATCCATCCTTCAAGAGGCCTCCAGTACGATTGTGTAGCTTACTTTCTATTTCTAATATTCATAGACTACTGATCAAGAAACACATAATTGATACCAAGATTTTCACATAATCTTTCAGTTTGCAAGCACTAAGATCCTCAAATAAACTGATTTTATGGCAAGACGATGGTCTTCCATCTTTATCATTTGGTTTAGCTAATGCTATTGAGTGGATGTGAGCCATCCAACATTGCCATATTGAGCAAGAACAGGGGTAGATCGTGCACTTCTAGGAAATAATGTAATGAATGATTTTGGATGCTATTGATACTTTAAAAATTTTCATAACTCCATACTCCAGAACAGTAGCCCAGCACAGGTACCACACAGGAATTAAGTAACGATTTGAAGGTTTTAAAATCCCTTTCTTTGAGGGGTGGCACCAGTGCTCACTCACCAGCCTTCGATAATATATCTGCTGCTACCTGGAATTTCAGTTCTTCATGAAATATCCCTAGATAGCGATATTGTTCCACATTTTGTATGATTTGGCCTCCAATTTTAAAGTTGAAAGTCGACTGTTGGAGTTACCCTTCCAGAAATGTAAAGCACTTGATTTAGTGATGTTCCCATTTAGCCCCCACTGTACATACCATTTGTTAATAATGTTCAAAACGTGTTGCGTGTCAGTCAAGAAGCACAGTATCATCAGCATATAACAATATACAAATTTTCTTGTCATTCATAGGTACACCTAAGTTTAGTAAGCTAGATTGTTTATGAAGATTGAACAGAGTTGGTTAAAGATTGTTACCTTGTCAGACTCCTTGGGTGCATTTGTACCAGTTTGTATGGAAGCCATTTACAGACACACACGATTCAGTATTTAAGTAAAGACTATATAGCATTATAAAATCTGACCATCTATACCATTCAGCTGAAGTTTATATTGTAAAAGATCTACAAATCATATGATCTACACAAAATCCAAAGGCTTTTTTAGAAATATGAAAGTAACTAATGTTGATGTTCAATTTTGTTTTAGGGAGTTTAAAGCGAATACTTGGTCCAGGCATGACCTTTCTTTCCAAAAACTGTTTTGCTCATCTACAATAATATTGTTTTCCTTTAGGAAAAATTGTATATGATTGTTGAACAAACTGCTGTAACATTCGTAACCACAGATAGTAAACTAATTCTACGATAATTAGTAGGTATCTTTGCGTCTAATTTTGTGTTCTTGGGAATAGGGAAATTTGGAGCTTTTTCAAAAGTTGTGGTACTTTTCCAGTTTCAAAACACAACTGGAGTTACAAAACACTTTAATAATTTCACTATTCTTTAGGACTTCATAACAAACACAGTCAATTTCAGGAGCTTTGGCACAGAGTACAACACAAGTAATTTCATCATTCAGTATTAAGTTGTAATGTACAAAGGGTTCTTCATTGCACCTTGCAATTTGTTGTTTATGTTTTAAAGCTTCATTATAAAATGCAGTATAAAAATCATCGTCATTGTTAGTTCAAAACTTAGAGAATTGTGCTTCTCAGGTTTTATGTACAACTGATATGGTTGATGTTAAACCTTTGTCTGCTGTGAAGCACTCCATTGATAGGAATACTGGTATTTGTTTTACTCAATTTCTTCAGTTCTTCCCAGAATTGCTGTGGGTCACTGGTCAAGACATTTTTAGTGTTAATTGCAAGACCATTCTTGCATCTTCTCAGAGATTTTTTGAGCACAAAGAAATTCTTACATTTTGCTATATATTACCGTTTTTAGCCTATAGAAAATATTCTTCATCTCCCCATGTTTTACCATAGAGTAAATAATTTATCATTCCAGTTTTACGTAATTTTTCCAGGACCTGTCCTTATATGGTAGTTTCTTTTCCATTTCTTTTGTTACGATATCACATAGTTCATCATAGATACTATCAATTTCATCCTGGTTTTCCCTGTTTAACTCAGTGACTCTAATCTGATCACATATAGACTGTTTTACTAAATCTGAATTCCTATTAAAAGTCAACAGGAATATTTCTAACTTGGAAGCGCTTTGCTGGGATCTGTGGAATCTATTGGTGAGGGTACAGAAAAATAACCCTGTCTCATGAACAAAAATTTACATATTATAGGTTATTTACATGTACATAACCTGAATACCTAGCATATCTATTTGTATGAACATTTAAAAGGGTACAAAATGTAATGTTCCCTATGTTCAGAATATTTTATGGAAATGTACACTATATAAGTGCTATGAGGCTATAACTAAGAAAGTATAATATACAACTCTAAGACATATATGTCACTGGTATTTGATTTTATTACCCATTTTCATTTTTCTTTTTGTATTAGTACAATGAACAATGAAGTGACTGTGTATTGTACACACTGGTAATAAAAGTTTTCTACTTATTTACAAACATGTATAAGCTTAATGTATATTAATTCTTGTTATCAGCAATACTTTCGCAGCTGATATCTGTCATTATTGATACAGAACTGCAGATGGTTCAAACCACTTTTTTTAAATGACTGGACAGAATCCACAGATAGAGAACCAGTGTTCAATCCTTTTGGCTCTTGTCAATAAAGTATGTCCAAAATTCACAGTAAGTGAATTAAACCCTGAGTGGTATTAGACCTTTGTTGCTGCATTCTTCGTCTAGAATTTAAGGCTGAACCCTGGACCAGTGGCAGAGACTCCTTTGGCAGCATTTGTCAGATGGAATCCTCCTGCCATTTCTATCATCTTATCATCATCACCACCCTGTAATACAAGGTACCAACACTTAATTTACAACTATCATTCTTAATATATCATAAAATTATAGGGTATAGAACTTGATACAATTGCATCAAATATTTGAAAAAAAGCAGCACTATTATTACAGTTACAATTTTTTGGTTGTTGTTCAAACTTTTCTTACGGGGGGGGGGGGTTGTCACAAAGTGCACCCCACTACAATGTGATGTACATTATGTAAAACACAAAATCAATATCAATACATTTAATACTGTTAGACAAGCATACACAAGTCCACACATACAAACACATCACATGTCTCACAAACCCACAGATGTACATGTATTCCCCTCCACTCAAAAACCCACTTTTATAAAGAGATAATCAAATTAACAGGTTATAAAATACATCTTAAATTCTAAAAATTCACCTACAATGAATATGTTAATTACATGTCTACCTACCAGAAGTTTAGAGTACGCCTTTCCACCAGAAGGAGGTTTGGGGGAGCTGGTGTGTTTACGTGGCTGTTCGCTCTTTGCTGGCCAGGTTGGAAACATTGAAGGATCTATAGGTAATGGAGACTCCTTGAAAAACTTGTGCGTCAAAGATTTCTCTGCTGTATTTCTTTTGGCGGGGTTGTAGGCCAACAACCTGATGAAAATTGATAGGTGAAAACATACAAATGAGTACCGTCTAGTGCTAGCTCATAAACCCCTGTCAGGAGGTCCATGGATTCTACAATATTGAAATAGGCATCCATGCTCCTTATATAGGTACCTTCATCTGTGCAACGAGTGTGTCCGCTAGATGTTTAGGAGTAAAAAAAATTTTTTTACATGATTTGAAATATTTTAATAATAATGCAGTCTTACCAGTCAAACATTTTATAGATGCCTCCATTTTTAAAAGTCCTGATACATTTTTACAAAGATACAAGGCCTATTTAACCCTGTTCTAGAGTAGGCTATGAATTTCATAATTCTGATAGAAGCTTCCATGCTCACTATACTACATGAATGCACAGGTTTTTAGAAATTTACGACCTCCTGGGGACAAATACTATGAAATTTACAGTTTGGATTCTCTCTAAAGTACTCCACACTAAACTTGCTGTTGAGTTTACAAGTTTATGATGGATGGGAACAGATGTAATTAATATAGTTGTAAGTCACCTGAGTGACAAATCATTTAAATTTACTCATCTGTATATATTACTAATTTACTAGTGTGGGCTGATACAGTGGAGCCTTGGTAGTCTGGATGCCATTAAATCCACATGCTTTACTCTCCAGATGATCTTTCTGGGGAACAGAATTTTTGCAATTTTTTTTTAATTTGCATCGTTAATCTGGAAATTAACATTCTGGATTAGGACAGTATTTTTTTTTTACTATAAAAAGTTAAAATGCATTGAAATTTTTCCCAGTAATCCAAAAAGTAACTTTTTTGGGGGGGGAGAGGGGAGGTCTATCTTACCAATATTAGCATGGCATAAATTATAAAGAAAGCCTAAGCCACACTGTCTAATTGAAGCTATTACCTGTACCGTGTCAATAACTCCTTTACATTAGGTAGTATGTGATGATGTGTCAGGTAGATAACATTTGCCAATCAAAACACTATATTGCCAATTTTTGCACATCATATCTGTATTGTATGTAGTGTTGAAGTTTGTAAATAAATCTGAAGAGTATTATTTTATAGTCTTGATCAATAGCCTGTTAATAATAGATGTAGGGTTATTCAAATCAAAATATTGCATGTTATACTAGATTCTGAATTTTACTCTGTTGTTTGAAGTAAAATATATGTGCATGTAGTAAGTTTTTAATTAATAAAATACACAAAAATTTATCTATTTATGATTGAAATTTTGTTAAAATGTTGTAGAGCTTTATTGTTTTGGAATTTTAAACTCTGGATAACAGTGAGAAAATTACCATTTTATGAGAATGACAATTTTTGTATACACCCATAATTTTGGTTTTGCCCTAGTTTATTATCCCATCAAAATAATAAATACGCATGGCTATATCAATGTGGTAGTAGTTTGTAATAACGAGCTTAGATGATTTAGAGCTAAGATGATTCTGTTCCCCACCCCAAATACTGGCTTGGATAATTATACAAATGAAATATAAACTCTGACAGGTAGAATTTTGGTCAACTAATGATGTCGACTAACATCATGGCTACACCAACAACAAAGAGAAAAGACTGACTTTTTAAAAAAGTAAAACTGTCATGAAATGTGTGAAATGTAAATGATTGTTAGTTACTTACTACTAATTTATTATTTTCGGTTACATACATGTATAGTATTTCATTATTTGTTTTTAATGTATGCGTTACACAATTTTGTTTATTAGTTTGTAGTGCTAATACAAATGTACAATGTAAGCATATGTGCAAATATAATGTATATGTATATTTCAATTTTAGTGTCTAACATTAATATGATTTATTTAATAAAGCAAATGGTTAAACAGAAAAAATGTGTTTAATTCACTACACATCAATAAAGTAAGCATATTGGTTACTTATGAAGATTTTAACATATGCAATTCAGTTATCCAGATGCTTTATTTATCCAGATGCTTTTGCTGGGAACAAAAAGTCTCCAGATTAACAAAGCTCCACTATAGTTTAATTAAGTTTTCACCTCTGTATGACATTTGTTTTGCAAAAAGAACACATCACCTTTAAAAATCTTATAAATTATTCATACGTGTTCATGAGGTCGAATCCAAGGTCTGTGAGGTAGGACCCAAACCTCTGTCTCAGTGAGTTATATGGATGCTCAGCAAATGTACATTTCTTCATTCCTGGCAGTTCTTTGACTCCAGGCCAGATCTTTTCTGTGGGAGTTCCAAGGTCCTGTCAACAACCAACAAAATGTAACAATTATATGTTACTCCATGTACATAAAGGTCATGATCTCACCAAACCTTTCACAATATTACATGTAGACACTTTTAAACTAAATCTTAAGTTATAAACATGCAAAAAACTTGATTAGTCAATCTGCTATCATCAACCTAATGTAAATATAAATAAAATTTTGATTGATCAGCATATGTATGCACATTGAAGAATAACATATTATTGTTCATCAGAAAATGTATGCAATTGTTTCGTCAATGGTCTACCTCTAGAAAAGAAGTACAAGCACCTTGAATATTCTGTTTAGTTCATCAATTTCTGATTTCCCTGGCCAAAGTGGCTTCATGGTCAGAAATTCAGCAAATATACAGCCCACACTCCACAAGTCTATTGGAGTGGAGTATTCCTAAAACAAACATTACAGAAATTCAACAATGTTACGGATAACACTCCAAAAGTCTATTCGAGTAGCATACTGTGGAATCATTATTGTTTGTGGGGACTCTACATTCGATTTCATGGATTCCTTTTACCAACAAATTTATGTCCCCATGAATCAGTTATTCTTTGCAATAGTTTCTACGTTGTATATTTTCAAAATGGCAATAACCCTTGAAATTCCATTCCCATGAACTAGTAAATATTTGGCTACCCATGACCATCCCCCCTCCCTCCAAAAAGATTAATGGTTCCACAGTATTCCTTCAACAGACAAACATTATAGAAATCCAACAAATATACAGTGAAACATCTCCAAATCAGCCCCTCAGAAAACCGGTCGCCAATAAATATCAGCTAATTTTTAAAGTCCAGCAGAAATCTTGACTTTTGTTTACAGATAAATTGTCACAAAAATGGTCACCCCTGAAAATGGACTTTGATCTTTTTTCTTTTTTTTTTAAATTATCAGGTTTAAAAATCTTTTCGAAAACAATCAGGCCAATTTCAATCAAATGTGGTACAAATCTCCCTTTGGTGAAGGGGATTCAAGTTTGTTCAAATGAAGGGGATCAATGTTCATAGGAAAAATCTTTAAAAATCTTCTTCTCAAGGATCACTAAGCCAGAAAACCTCAAATTTACATGGCAACTTCCAAAAATAGTGCAGATTCAAATTTGTTAAAATCATGGCACCCAGGTGGTAGGGTGGGACCACAATAGGGGATCAAAGTTCTACACTAATATACAGGGAAAATCTTTAACTATGGACCAAGGATGCTTTATGTCAAGTTTGGTGGAAATTGGCAAAGTTGTTCTGGAAAAAAAGTCAAAAATGTGAAATGTTTACAGATAGATGGACAACACATGATCAGAAAAGCTCACTTAACTAAATATATTTTCTTCAAAATTGTTTTTTACTTAAAGAAAAGTGTTTGTTCTGTTTATTAAAACATGGTATGAAGAAGGCATATCTAATGCTAATTGATGTAAAGAATCGGTGAATGCTATGTTCTCAGTAACCACTTAATTCAGCCATTACATTCAGTCCAGTAGCTGGTCAGCTTAGACAAGTTTCACTGTACACTTAAGTTGTTACATTCAGTCCAGTAGCTGGTCAATTTTGTTTCACTGTATACAAGAGTTGCACATTTCATCAGCTAAGTAACACATGTTTTTTAATAATTTTGTGAAGGCAGTATTTGTGGAGTACCAAATTAACATAAACTCAAATAACTGAAGATATCTCTAATTTTTTTAAGATAATCATCAATTTATTTGATGTGTGCAACAATTCATTTGAGATCTCTTCAAATAACTAACAATAACTTCAAATTCAAATGATTGTGCACATTAATTGAATTGTTGATAGCATTAATTATTCTGCTGAATTGATTCAAATGAATTGACAGTATCAACAATTGAATAGATGCATGATATAATTCAATTGAAGAGAGCATTAATTCAATTAATATACACATATATTCAATTAATGCATACGTCAATTCAATTAACGTGTGCAATAATTCAATTATTGTTCTCTTCAATTGAATTATTGCACACATCAATTCAAGTAATGTGTGCAATAATTCAATTAATGTTCACAACAACTGAATTATTGCCATCTTCAATCAAATTAATGATATTATAAGTTCAATTGATGTGTGCAATAATTCTTTTAGAAAAAGCTATTATTTAATAACAGATATCTTGAATTCAATATATCCACATTTGAATTAATTGTCTCTTTAACTGAACTGTTGCTCTCTTAAAAGAATTGATGTGCATACTAATTCTTTATAAAAATCAATGTAAATAAATTAAAGATATCTTCACCTGAATTATAGAGATCATCAAATACAGAGTTTCAAATTAAATTTTGCGAGCAATAATTCCACCACAATGATGCATGCATCAACTCAATTGATGAGAGCAATAATTTTAAAATTGATGTGCACATCAATTCAATTATTACCCACAATAATTCAATTGATACATGCATCAAATCAATTACTGCATACAATAATTCAATTGATGTGCATATCAATCCAAATGATGAGAGCAATAATTGATTTGATGCATGCATCTATTGAATTATTGCATGCAATAAATAAATTAATGATATCTTCACACAATTAACGATATCTTAAATTATTTACATTTATATTAAATTTGGCACTCCATAAATAAGTTTTAATTTAACTTCGGTACTGAGAATGCGATCATGTATACCTTTATGCCCAACAAGAGTTCTGGGGCTCTATACCAAAGAGTGACCACTACAGGAGTATAATGCTTCAGTGGGGATCCATATTCCCTTGCAAGTCCAAAATCTCCAATCTGTAAATACATGTAATGGAGGTACAGTGACTGAATATAATGTACACATGTATACAGGTAAATATTTGCCTATATTTTATTTTTGCCCCTTTCACCCTCATTGTTTGTGGACAAATTTAACTCAACTGTATCAGGGAGAATTTGAAACTGGGTGAAACCATTTGCAAGAGTAGAAGGGTAAAATACAGGATGAAAATAACCCTGTATACACATTCATGGCACTTAAACACATCTGAACTGTAATGACAGGCCTTGACCAGAGGGATTATTAGACTATAAGACACATATACAATTATACAATTATTTTCTTCATTTCTTAAAATTTCAAGCAATATATACAGACCAGTTAAAAATTCAGGTTTCATATGATGTTTTAAATTCTAGTGAGTAAACATTTATCAGTAATGTTTTCAGAATATGCAATTGCAAGTGAATGAACACTACATATCAAACCTTCAGTATCCCTTTGTGACTGAGAAGAAGATTGGAAGTTTTGAGATCTCTGTGAATGATCCAGTTGTCATGGAGATGAGCCACACCTTTCAATAACTGAATCATTAATGTCTTCACTTCACCTGTAGTAAATAAATATACCTTTGCAAACTTTTACCTATATTTCAACAAAGTATGACAAGCATTGCAGTAAAGGAACATATCCTGCTTTTTTGATATTTGAATTGCATAAAATTGCATGCCAATTACCCCAATTTAGGCAAAACCTGTTTTCAATTGGGAAAGCAAAAATCTCCAGAAACATACTTGTTATGACGAGTTCTTATGAACCTCATGAATATACATCACATGTGAATAAAGCTGGTTTACAGCATTATGAACTGCAGCAATAATCACATCTTGCGTGTATTATGATTGTCACCTGGTACATACATTCACATTACAGTGAAAAGAACTCACCCATAAGAAACGGGTTTTTCATTGTTTCCATCAGGCTCTTCATATCGTGTTCAACATAGTCCATTACAATGTAGATCTTGTCCATATTACTACCAACAACTATCTCCTGAAAGGGTTAAATTATTCACATCATACTTGAAGTATTTATCTATAATACATACCAGTTTTAGAAAGATCTTGTATTTCACAAATGATACCTTTTATATGTAGTATCTAAACCAAACAAAAGAATTCTCATATTTTATTGTTTCTATAGAAATATTTATTTTCGAGGTGTCGAAAAATTTCTTATTTTGAGATAAATTTGTATGTTTATGGTGTCTCCATTTCCTGGATAAAGATTTGTCAGTCTTTACAGATATTATCCTGCTAGTGTAGGAAACATTGAAAAGTTAGAGAGAATTCACAACTTACTCGGACTGTTACAATGTTCATGTGTTGTGACTTCAGTAGTGTGTTGATCTCTCTAAGAGAGGTGATTGGAAATCCTTCTTTTTCTTTCTCCATCTTTAACCTCTTCAAGGCAACAATTTCATCTAAATACCAATAATGAATAAGTACATTTAAACATTTATATATTGTGTTGCTTTCATAAATGTGCAATTCACAATCATCTTTGAAATTCATCTAAAGCATTTTAAAATGTAGTATACATGTATTCAATACATCATGAAGAAAAATGTATGACTTTAAAGACTTTTCATTAAGTATTACTCTCAATGAAAAACTTTCCCAATATCACATACAATGTATGATTACTACTTTCAGAACTTCTGCACAGTAATGAGGAGGAGACAGAGGGTTATGCTATTTTGATATTCAGAAGTTTCATTAATTTTGTGTCAGAATGTGCACATTAACAGCAACATTATGACAAATTGTCAAGATAATTTAATGATTACTGAAACTTTACAGACATTTTACAATTGATATATTAAGCAAGTACTGCATATACTCTCAAATTACATTATATTCCTGTTTCTCTGATATCTTATAACTCTGATACAATCATATTAACATTCTGCAACATAACTTTAAGCATTAATTAAAATCAGATTCTTAAATTCGTACCATATACTCTTGTTTTCTTATGAAGTGTATACAGAAGTCTGATTTTAATTAGATTGGGCATTTGATCTGTCATTTTATGTAGGAAATATAATGTACTTCACATTAACAGTGCATTGTGATATCATATTTAGCTCCTGTTTTGTTTGGTTTTTTTTATTTCAAACCAAGAATATCAACAAAGATGAAGGTATGAGAAAAATAAATGTTTGTGGAGGACAGTATATGAACCTGAAATTTCTTTCTGTTTCTGGACTATGTATAATATCCATAATTACTATATAATAGTATAGATATTAGCGTTTATAAATCCTGTATAACAATAATTTTTCTGCTGATGAAGAACAAATCGCATGACTCATGTGTAATAATTGGAGCAAGCTTCATCTTAACTTTAAATTACTACAAAAAGTAAGCATATATAATCTTATATGATCTCTTATATTTTCCTTTATAGAAACTCATTAACTTGTTCATTTACTTGGTCATATTACTGGTCTCTATACAATGATTTGCTAAAACCTAATACAATAATAATTATACAATTCATTTTGAACAGAGTGTTTCCATTACAACTTGCACATCAGTTCTACAGTCATTTAGCAAATAGATTTAAAACTCGAACACTGTTGAAGCAAGTAATGAATCAATGACTCGGAACTCTTTGTGCGGCTTCATATGAAATAAAATGGAGACAGCTAAGGATACTGACAGTTAAACAAAATGGTGGTGCCCTTTGGCTTACAGTGATAGTATGTAGAGAATATCTCTTTTCTTTTGCCGATTTTGTCTTTTTCTTTTCATATACAGTACGTTCTTGCTGTGATAGTTATCATTATAATGCTTAATATAAATTCATGTCAAACTGGGGATGCTTTCCTTATTTTGGCTGGATTGATATGCTTTTTATAAACGTATAAAGCATTTTTATTACTTTGTCTGGCATTATACCCTATGTGTGGAAATTTAATATGCTTGCTCCTATAGTTATGCCAATTTAATTTGCAAATACCCTGCTCAAATATGACCCAAATTTTACAATGTATTGATTTTTTTCAAGAATAATTCAAAACAATAAAAAAAACATTGATTATAGGAAATCATATAATAAACATCTTGCTAAACTCCCATTATACAAGTATGTTCTTCTGTGAAATACAATACCTAGATACAAGAGGGGATATTTACCCAATTTTTCCTCATGTAGTAAGTGTAACACCCCCCGTCCCCCCTCACACATACAGATGGATTTCCACATTTACAATTCTGTACCTGTTTTCTTGTCCTTTGCCCTGTACACGACTCCATATGTCCCCTCCTCAATCCTGTTGAGACATGAGAATTCCTCCACATTCCTACAGCCCTGTATAGCTGGCAGGTAGGGTGGCAGTTCTGGACGGAGTTCCATGGGGGACTGGGGAGGTGTGTCATCCAGGTACAATTCCTCTCCGTCCTGTTCTGAATTGAGGGCCGTGTCTGTACCACTTTCATGGTCAGAGTGATCATCAAACTTTGACTTCAGTTTGCCTGAATCATGTAAAAATGCAGAAATATATGTATAGTAGCAGTAAATCTTGAAAGGAACTTTGAAGAAAATTTCCCTCTATGGATATTACAAACTGTTTATTGTACAAACACATGTACCAGGGATTGCATTTCATCTATACATCCAAAGGAATTCCTTTTAAGCAAATCAGTTACAATGAATCCATTTTTTTTATTTTTGGTTTATTATAGAGTTGGACAATGAGCTTTCACAATAAATAATTACATCTACATGAACTTACTCAGAGATTCCTTATCGTTTTGGTTTTTCCCCTTATCATCATGATCACTTTCACTTTCGCTACTACTTTCACTCTCAGATCCTGACAAAAAATAAAACATTTTCATGTATACAAATTGCAGATTTATCTGAACTTAAACATAAACAAAGACAAAATAAGCTACTAAATATGGTATTAAAGTTAAAAGGCAACATATACATCCAGCCATGTTTGGCCCTGTAAATTTTCTTTAAAAAATTCAAAGTTGAAAATCTCACTTTTTTGCTAGAAAGTGTATTATGATAAAAGATCTCTGTTTATGATCTGATTCTCTAAGCAGTTTGTCCATTATTACAACATAAAGTATGTCATAATAGCCTTTATATATATATATATATATATAATTCAAAAAGGTTATAAACCTCTATATCTCTAAATTTTGCATGTAGCACAATTTGCAATTTATATATGTTTACTATTAGAAATGTTGGTACTCAATAAACTTTCCTATTTTTGATTGAGGGCTACCCTCATGTTCATATTCTTTGAAATATATGTCCAAGTATGGTATTTTCCCATAAAAATCAAACTTATAATTTGCATACCCTGTTTTGACTGAAGAAATGCTATTAATTTTCTATTTTACATTTATGTTTGAAATTGGATACATTCAAAATTATTTAAACTGGAAATTTATGAAAATGTGCTTCTCTACATTCATTTGCAGTCCACTACTTCCTTTTTCCATGTTTTTGCATCAATGTACCTGAATTGGACTCAGAGTCACCACTGTCAGATCCACCACTCTCCTGCTGATCCACATGTTCAGGATCAGGACTCTCTGGCGACTCCTCCTCTTCCTCAAGTTCTGGTTCAGGTTCAGGAGAGGAAGGAGCCTGGGGCTTCCGGGCTGCATGAAAATATCCAAACCATTTAACACTGACTTCAGATTTCAATATTGGTTCTATGTACATGTATTAGTAAAATGTTAAAAAGAGTTTAAATCTGGAATCTGATCAATCACATTAATAAACTTAAGATACTTAAAGTAAAAGTCAAAATTTATACAATTACTGACTTGTACATACTTTCATCTAACATATTTCTTAAAGGCCATGTACTATGCTTGAAAATTATTTTTTCATTCATGGAAATGTAAATCATATAAAATTCAAATTCACAACAAGAAAACAAAGGAGTACTGTGGGAGGTTTTTTTTCCCATCTATTAGTAATTCTTACGAGGTTCTGGTGAATGCTGCTTCTTTGGCCTTGTCCTCTCCTCCTTTCTATCAGGATGACGATGTCTTTCCCTGCTTCGACTCCTTGCCTCAGAATGCACCTGTCCTTGTTTTCCCATTTTTCTCTCTTTCTCCCTCCTATATACATCTGTGTTAAAAGACATGTGTCAAGTGGGTATCAATATCAACCTAATGAATACATCTGCAGTAAAAAAAAAAAAATGGTGTAAATAATAGATCTATAGGAAATTATTACTAATATTGTGAAATTTGTCTTGTTTGACATGCTTAGTACCAGAAAAAAAAATCTTCAGATTAGATAATATATCTGGAGTACAGAGCAGTAATCATACTAGAATTTAAGATTGGAGTAGAAATTTGAATGTGGTTTACATAACATTTCAGACTGTACACATCCAGATTAAACAAGTTTTAATAGATAAACAATTTGTGTGTAAATAAAAATCTTGTGCCAACAACTTCATCTTTTGTTATAACTTACATCTGTTTATTTGATTTCTCGTCCCCTAGTTAAAATGCGATAAACAAACTGCCACAATGAAATTTTGTAGTTCGCCTGTTTCCTACATGTACAAGTAGCTACAAGATTGTCATGTCCATGTGAACTCTGTAACCCACTCTGGAGAACACTGCTCATAATTTTGAGCTGTCTTTGAGTGTGGTCAGTTGATATTGAGCATTAAACACCTGCTCTATGCAAGCTTATGCATCAGATGAGGTTTTCAAGTATTTTCATATTATTTTACATTTAAAAAATAATAATTGAGGTTAGAGACAATATCTTTCAGTTATAACCAACATTAGCTTGAATATCAACACAGAAAGTGTCATCTTCAGTTGACAACAGATAGAGATATTTTGTGTACCTTCCATTCTTTGTTGTGCAGCTATGTATTTTTCCTCTTCTCTTCTTTTCCTCTTTTCCAGTTCTTTTCTCTCTCTTTCTTCTCTTCTTTCCCTTTCTTCTCTCATCCGTTTTTCTCTCTCCTTTTCTCTTTCAATTCTTTCTAATCTCTCTCTGATAATTAAAAATTTTAGATATACATAACAGCATAACTGAAAAAGGTATCTGGCTTTCCTTCACTAATGTTAACGAGTATACATAATAAGTTTCAAATTAAAATACAGTTACTGTAGATTAATTTTCTAAAGTTAAAATAAAATCTGCTATGATGGTAAATTATACATCTTTAACTGAGCCTGAGATTTCCCATATTTTCTATGTGTTAAGACAACGATGCCATGGCACCAGATCCACCTTTGAGAAAACAATTACTTTTGCACTAATGAAAATGATTAAAAATTAGACATTTAAGTGTTAAATACTTTCTGCATTTATTATGAATTCAATGTTTGCACTTATGGTCCCCTAAAGCAATGATTACATTATTGTTTTCATTTACTCAAGGGGATCCATAGATTACTGACATCTACATGTATCTAAACTACATTCCCCCTAAAGGAAATTTAATTAATGTTGGGTTCCCTAAAGTAAATGATTGTCTTCTTTTGATTTAAAGGGGCATAGAAACAATTTGACTGGAAAATTGTCTCCATTTTTAATGTTTACAATGCTTAACTGAGGTATTTCTAATGGTGGTCAGTCAAAATTTTAATGTCAGTTGTCAAGTTACAAGAGAGAAAGGTTAAATATACTGGTAAAAGTTTCATTTGAAGCATATTTTTTTTCAATTTACAAGTTAATTCTGAACACAGTTACACTGTTTCTAATGTTTGTCACATCTTTTTTTTTGTTTTAAACATGACATTTTCTATTAAGCAATCTATATGTAAACAAAACATGACACAAGCCTTGTTTAAATAACAAATAATTGTGAGTGCTGTATCTCATTTGAAACTCAACAACTGACATTTAAATTTTAGACGACCATTAGGAATGCCTTAGTTAATCATTGTAAACATTAAAATAAGGTCCAACTATTTCTAAGAAGTGTACCACGATTCATTTAATATGGTCTTCACTGTATGACAGTCTCTACCACTTATATGGTGATGAATTCATATAGTACATATATGCATGTGCTATTAAACTGAAATATTAATTTTCTCCTACCTTTCTCTTCGAGATTTTTCTCGTTTTTCTATTTCATTTTGATTATCTTTCATTTTACGTTCTTTCTCCCTTTCTCGGTCTTTCTCCCTGTGCATGTCCCTAATATCCCTCATATCTCGAGACTTCGGCTTTTCACTGTGATGAGATCTGTCATCATGAGATCTTCCTACAACTAAACACAATTCTATGTTATCAAGAATACAATACAAATTATACATGTCTTTAGGGAAAGAATGGTGCTATTTTTTAATCTGAACACTAAAGTATATTTCCCAATCTGCTGGTTATATCATTGCCATCCTGAAAGATGAAATTAAATATTTTATGCTAGAATTCTAAGCATTTTTCCTACAAAGTTTCCTTCATAGCATACATAGTCCAGCATTTATTTTGTACTAAGCTTTTAAGACAACAGTAGAAAATTATGGTATTTTATTGTTATGCTCATTTCATTTTAAATGTAGAGTGTTAACATGGTGCAATGCCATGAAAATGATAACATCATAAAACACAAATGTAGGGTTTCTCAGTATATACAACACACTGCATGTCAGAATATAAGTATCTGTACAATACAAAAATACTACAATAAACTACAGAAGAAAATACTTTTGTTTCAAGACTGGCTCAATATTAATGTTTGCAATGTTTTCCTTAAAACCTTATAATATATCCAAATATACTTTTCCTACTCTACATACTATTAGACACTTACCCCTTATATCCTTCATTTCTCTGGCACGTCCTCCCTCTTTTACTTCTCTCATTCGCCCGCCCTCCTTGACTTCTCGCCCGCGATCTTTATATCTGTCATAGTCCCTGCGTTCTCGATCCCTTCTTTTCTCCTCCTTATGCCTGTGTTTGTGACTTTTCTCTTTACGGCCTGCTTGATTTTGTGGTGGCTTGATATTTATACCATCATCTTCCTCCATATGGTCATCTCTACAAATGATTCATGTAATAATATACATTAACTATCACATTCACAAACCAAATTAAAATTTTTTTTAACAATTTTATTTGGAGAGGAAATTTTGAGAAACTTAGCTACCCATCATCATCTTCATTATGAGACACTTCATTTTCTTCATCATCATCTTCATCATCATCATCATCTCCTATCCTTTCTTTTGCATTCACAGAAAATGAGATTTGTATGCTTTCTCCTTCATCCATGTCTGGACTAGGTGCTAATTCTCCTTGCTCATATGGACTTCCTGAGTCATCTTCACTGTCTGACATAATAACTAAAAAATAAACAATGAAAACTCTCAGTTTCATTTTTTTATTATTTACATTCAAAACAACTTTAAGGATAGCAACATAAACATGACATCACACTGCCTAACAACCATTCGTGTTGACATCACAATGCAAATATAACCGAATACAATTCAGAGTAGTGGTCCTGTCTATTTCCGTGGTTGTTGCATCTTTTTGACTCGCAAACATGAAAATTTGGAGGAAATCTTACTTTTCTGGCTAGTTTTAGATCACTTTAAAATACCCAACATGTACATGTAATTACAGTCTCAAGAAGCAGGTCTGTAATAAAGTAATGTTTAACATTTCATTTGTGAAACCCTTGTAAACAAGGTTTGTGCCATGTTTTTGTTTATATACAGATTGCTTAATAGAAAATATCATGTTTGAAACTAGAAACTACTTAAAATTAACTTATATTGAAAAGTTTTCTTGAAAAAATCTGCTTTAAATGAACCATTTACTAGTATATATAACCTATGTAAACAAAAACATGACACAAACCTCGTTTACATCACAAAGAATTGTGAGTTCTGGATCTCTCTTGTAACTGGAAACTGACATTCAAAATTTTGTTGACCAGTAGGAATACCTTAGTTAAGCATTGTAAACAATAAAAATGGAAAAATAAAATTTGAAAATTTTCAGCTCAAATCATGTCCATGGCCCTTTAAAGGCCGCAAGTACTGAGTTTTGCAGCCCTTTACCAGCAATGTTGACATTATATCCATATGAGTGAAAGATTATCACACAGGATGCTATCAACACAATATACAACCAACCAACCTTAACAATTTATAATGACAGGTGTATAATTTAGCCAAACTTACAAAGTATGAAAGGGGAACAATATTAGTCAACAATTTTCTTTCTACCCACTGGTACTGCTACCCATTCAATTGGGAAAAATAGCGTCAAAATTGAACAAATTGGGAATTTTCTACCAATGTATTGGCAAATAATTTCAACTAAAAGAAAAAAAAAACCAAAACAAGAAGTAATTTTTCTGTAGGAATCATCTTTCTTCAATTTTTTTACGGTAATATTTGCTGTTGTGAGACATCAGAAATCGTAGGCTCGTTCTAGCATCATCGTAGCTCTACAACACCCACACTGCCATGATCATGATTTTTATTTAATACCAGAAGTGAACATTTTAGTTAACTCGTACAATGTTTCAGACTAAGTAAATTATGATGTCAGCAATCTATTTCTCCGCAAGTGAGTTGGGAATTTTTAGTCTCAAAATTGGGAAAAATCAACATTTTTTGGCATTGGGAATGGTACCATTTATCTGTACCAGTTATATAAGGGGAAAAAATGCTGTTAGTAGTAAAGACTTTAATTAGATACCCCTACCAAGACAATGGAGATTGATACCCCTTACCCACTTGGAATATGATGATACCAAATGAATATATAAAATCTTTATATTGATTGATTGTTTGTTTTTTGTCCCGCCAAGGATTTTTCACTCATATTGAGACGTCACCTGCTGTAAGTGAAGTACCACAAATTTAGACTTATGCTTAGTGCTCAGGACCATAGCAACGAGGGTTCTTTAACATGCCAACGCCTACCATGACCTCCGTTTTTAAGGTAATATCCGAAAGACCTGTGATTCTCACTTTTAAATGCCGAGCATTAGGCGAAGGAGCAATCACTACCTATTTTTGCGTCTTAGGTTTGACACGGCCATGGCATGAGCAGGGCTCAAACTCACGACCTCCCAGTTATGAAGCGAATGCTCTAACCACTGAGCTACCGCAACAGTTGAAGAAAAAAATTATGATTTTACAATATGGAATCTGATTACCATTCCATTATTATTTTGATCCTCATTGACTTTTATTCTATTCTGAAGATTGGATAACTATTACTTAACAACTTCATAATCCTGACAACAACTTCATAATCCTAAATATCTGACAATTTTTAATCAAAATTCTTCATAAGGGGCGTATTTAAGAATTATTTTTCTTTTTTGTTTACTATGCGTTGTATAGACTTCAAGGATGAAGTCTCACTCAGTAAAATTCGATTTTTATTTTAGAATTATTTAATAAAGATTTGAAATAGCTATTACAAATAGCTATATAGAGATATATAGCTTATTAAAGCTATATAGCTAAATATTGAGATTGTGCTGGAGCTGATGTAGGCCGCGCGCCGCGTGCACCACCAAACAGTAAAACGATTGTAATAAAGCACGATAGAAATTTTCTCGTTTAGCTAATTTTTAAACCAAAACGATCTTCCGAAGTGTACTTACTTTAAATCCTATCAGTGAAAATAAAAAAAAAAGTTACTTCTGGTGAGAAAGTAAACCATAGACACTCGGAGTCGCCAGTCACAGACGTCTATACTTTGAAACCGGAAATTACAACAAATTTACCTTCTACATAAAAGAGAAGGAGAAAAATTAAAATACAAATTGAATTCGGATTTGAAAATCCGGAAATATTTTAAAACTTGTACGTGATATTTTTTGTACAGACATATAAGTAGAGCCTGAAAATGTACAAAATAATTACATAATATAACAAATAATCTAGTTCAAAAAACTTAATGTTTTCCTAGCACTTGAAATCACACGCACATTGAATGTTTGGACTCCATGAACCCCCCCCCCCCTTTTTTTTATATAGGCCAAAAATAAAACTAATAAACATTTCATGTACATGCGTGATTTCATCCTTTTCAATCTATTTTAAATTTCCGATGTCATTTTCGCTTTTGTTGACCTCTTAGATTACAATGGTTTATTGGAACGAATATATAAGCGTGTTTTTAAAACCCAATTTTTCACTCATATCGAGATGTCACAAGTGCTACAAAATGAAATTCCATTCTTCGAGTGCTACAAAATGTTAACCTATGCATGACGCTCAGGCCGTAGCAGTTAAGGTCTCCTCTGCAGAGACTCGTGTCGTGACTTTCATTTTATCGTGTTTGCCGATGAACCAGTGAAGGAAAACCCATAGTGACTGCATCATCTGAAGTTTTACAAAATGTTGTTCCGAAGTTGTGTGAAGTTTCTCCCTGCAACATGATATTAATTGTAAGATAAATACATTTATATTGCTTGTTAAAATTATGAAAACGTGTTGAAATATTTTATCTAAGAAGAATGATCATATATTTGAAACAGATTTGCATATTTGAACTGTCGAAGTGGTGTGCTTCAAAACTGTCCATGGTAGACGTATGTTTCTTCGAGTGGCCTTATGACCTTGCTAATTTATTTTGAACATAGCCAATTTTTCACCTGTAAACAATTTATTTTCTTTTAACAATACTTTCATAATGGCTCTGTATTTGCAATCCTATTATCTGATATTTAGAAAAGTGAACATTATGTCATTTTGAAGAAATAAATTTATATTTAGCAAATTATGCGATTTTCAGAATATTTTGATTTGGGTCAAGAATTATCTCCCCAAATGAGTTATTCCCTTTGATGACCTGATTTTTGTACCTGTCATGACCCATTATTGATTTTTAGAACATAAAAACTTACCAATCGTTGACCATCTTTACAAGTGCGAAAAATATTACCAAAAATTATTATAATTAAAAAAAAAAAATAGTGTTGTGGGTGGGATTTGAACCGGGTCTGAGTGAGGTTGGCGACAGCCATATCCATTGTACTTGTGTGTTACACCAGTGTTCTATTTTTACCCATTTGTACGGTGGATACCTTAGACTCAAACTCATGACACCCCCTCCCCTCGAGAAGCGAACGCAAAAATTTCTCTTTACATATGCGATATGATTAATTCAAACTATAAAGTGAAGACATCGATTTGAATAGCTGACATCACCTAGTGAATAGGGGGGTGTCTTTTATTCGAATAAGCGATAGTATTTATTCCAGTACGTGATTTCATATATCAGCTATAGTTTGTGTACAACATTAATCGTGGGAATGAATGACCTTAGCACCAAGAACGGACACGTCACAACACATATCAGTGAATTCCTTATCTATACATAATTTAAACTTCTTCATCCAAATGTTTGTTTCTTTCTTTCTTTAATAAAGAGGATGGAGAAAGGTTAAGAAACAGACTGAGTATGTGGCGTACTTCTGTAGATGATGTCATCATGCAAGATATGTGTTCATATGCAAAAAAATGTTATCAGATTAGAAAAATCATAACTACATGTATCTTGCATGTCGGCATCATTTATAGAAATATGACTTGATTTCAGGAGTATGCCACCATACTCAAGAGCAATCAGGATCATGAAATACTGTAGTATTAAAAGAAGATACATAAATGTACCCAAGTCATGTACACTGTACTCGCCATGTTGATAAACAGTAAGCTAAATGGAGAACAGTTTATTTATATGGCAAATCAAAACATCTCTACAATATAATAATTTCTTTTGATACATAAAATGCCATCTTTGTTCTTCTTGATACGGTATTACTTCGTTTTTGTCATTTATGGCACAGAAATTGTTTTCATGTTCTAAGAACAGGGGAGAACATGTGTGTCTCTTTCACCCAGGGTTATATGTACGTATTCAAAGTATCTAACGGATGACGTATATACCATTTGGGATATGAAATCATTAGTGCACATTTGAGGAGAATTTCACACGATCTAATATTACCTTGAACTATATGCACTATCTTTGTTATATGATATAATTATTTGAAAATTAGTTTAAAACTATGTCAGATTGACTCAGTTGAAATCAGAAACTTGTAATTGATATAACATCATCCGGTTATAATATTTTTTTTTTGTTGTTTACATACCAAACATACAAACACCGGTAATTCATTTTGTAAATCCACTGTCATTTTGAATGAAATCTGTATTGGAAAGGTTTTTCCCAAGGGAAATTTTGAACTTGGGCTAACTTTTCCTTTGTAAAAGCTCTAACCTGCGCCCATTTCCGTGGGGGGTATGTATTCAGGGTCCGTCTTTCCGTAGAAAATTGAAGGCTGCAACACCAGTTCTTCTGAAATAAAATGCACGAGTCTGCACTTGACAAATTTCGATATTTACAATGTACTAAACCATACCGTAGTAATACCTGAACAAGTTATTTGTTTAAATAGAACGCAAAAGAAAATAATTGGGAAAACAACTAAAACAGGTTGTGTGTTTACAAAACTCACCTGAAAACACATTGGGAAAAAAGATTACACATGATGATTTGTGGATCTCCCTTTTTAAAAATTTAATATGACCTAGCTCCGGAACAAAGGAGTGACGGAGCCAGGATTTCAGAAAGGACGGGACACATGTGAAAGTCAAGTATTATCCAAAATGCTCAACCATTTTGAGTGCCAAATCTGAAGTTTTACTCACATTATTTTGTAAATTTGTGGCGAAAGGGTGTGTGTTGGGGTGGGGGGGGGGGTGGTGGACTCCCCGGGCCCTCTAAATCTGCCACTGTAAAAAGTCACAATCGGGGTTTTAAATTTCTACATAGGAATATATAAAGGAAAATCTTCTCAAAAACTTTCTCATGTAATGCAAATTCAAATTTATTCATACCATGACTCCGCGGGAGGGGGCGGGGGGGGGGGGGGGGGGGGGGGGGGGGGGGGGGGGGGGGGGGCAGAGAAGAAAATGTCTGAAAATCTGTTCAAGATCCAAAAGTAGTCTAATTGGCATGGAAGCATCCTGTTATAATTTAGATTTACATGTAGGGTTGTGTAAACAACGATCGACACCAGGACTTGGTCCCAATATTATAGCCCTTTAAGATAAAGGTTGCACTGAAATGTTTTTGAAGTAAAATACGCAAAATCCATAAGGTTACAAATTGGTATGCAAAGACCCTTGTGGACCACATGTTTAGTTTTGTTCAAAGTATCACCTATGGACAAGGACGTGGCTGTATGGTGTAAAGATTTAAACTATAGGTAATTCAGGTGAGTGTTGTAGTCCACAGGTCTATTGTTATGTTGATGTTGGATCGATTAATACAAATAAAGCAACACTTTTTGGGGGGCAAAAACTAACGAGGGATAACTATAATACTAACATGTACAATAATCATGTAACCGCGTGTCTCACTAGGAGTACTGCTCACGCATAGTATGCAAAATTGTTCACACAGCTGTCTCCCATGGAAGTAAGAAAACGATTTATAGTTTCTAGATGATTATGGCGGCAATAATTTTGGGGCTTTTTCTCTCTACTATCATACATATTGTTCAATGTATTACTGGTAAGTAATTTTGCGAAGTGAAATATGTACACATATTTTGTACAGGCATCGTCTATGTAATAATGGCTAAAAATAGCAATCTGGCCAGAAAAATAAGAGCAAATTTATTATTATAACATATATCATTAATAGCATTACTGTTAGTATTGAATGTTCATTATAATTGTCACTCCTGTGCACTGAATCATATTGTGGTTACAGCTCGTGTACAAGCACCACAGGTGACTTTACATGTAACTTGGTGTTTAAAGGCTCCGCAAAGTTTTCAGTCTTTTTGTTTGGGAGCGTGTTACTGTTTAAGATTACCACTTTGGTCAATGAAGATAACATAAAAAAAGTGCTATAAATTTGGATTTCAATCAAATTTCACAAATATAAATTAAGACGATGACATTTTGAAAGCGACCCGTGGATGAGAGCGGCAGATCTAGTGTTGCAGACAAATCTCAACGTTAGATAATCAGCTCATCGATTGTTTGACGTCATAATCACTTTTCAATTTTTCAAAACCGTTCGTGATTTTCAAAAAATTACATCAACTTTGTTATAATACATTAAATCAAGTGTACGCATGATGCAATGTTCAGTGACGTCACCATACATATGTTGAACCCCGAGGCTGAAGTGAGACAATTGACCACTGGACTGCATATATATTCCCTTTTATCCAGTTTAGAACTTGAAATAATTTTCTTCATTGTCATATATATATATATATATATATATATATATATATATATATATATATATATATATCACTTTCCAAATAAGTACCTGCTTTGAAATCCATTTTCTTGTGAATATATACCCCTCAGATGAACGAAACTCGCGAGGCATGTTTCACTGAATATCTCATTCTCATTTAATATTCAGATGAGTTTCAAGTAATGTTCATCTAAACAGATCTTAAAAATGGTTTAAAACTATATTTCTATGAATGCTCTTTAACATTATTATTATTTCCCATGGCATATGCTTTCTTCTATGAGGTCACTGTCTGCTGGTTGAGTGCTTCAATCTGGTTTGCTAATAATGCAATTTTCAAAACGAAATGTTTCTGTTTTGTCTGAATTTATGCTATCAATATTTCATGCTCCTCATCATAAAACTTTCATTTCTCTTAAGGTGGTAACCCAGTATGTTACAATAACTTGATTCGTCCTCAGCTCTTCCAAATGTTACAAAAAAAGTCCAAATATACACCAGCGTCAAGCTCTGGTCTAACTAAAAAGGACAATATGATTTAGTGATTTAAACATTTGCCGTATATTACCCCAATTAAAAATTATTTCTACAAGAAAATAACTCTTTGAATGTACACTGTATTAAGACATTTTGAAAATACCGATGACTGATTTATTACATACACAGGAGTGCCACAGGGTTCTATCTTGGGGCCTTTATTCTTTTCTTTGTGTATCGCCTATTGAAATTTACTTCAAAATGATAGACGTGAAGCTGAAATTATGCGTTTATCATCGCAGATGCGAAAAGCTTCAATCTATCACTGATTTTGAGTAAGTTTGAAGTCAGTGTCAGGCGAAAAAGATAATGACGATGTGCAAGAAATTAGCAGATTCGTAGATATTTATCGAACACGAATAAAACTTGATGTATATATTTATCTGAACTTTAAATAAGCAGATGGTCAGTTGACGCTATGTACCAGAGAAATATGTGAAGAGAGTCAGTATGATACAGCGGGACAATGCGCAAGTGAAAAATTCAGCAGTTATCATCAAGGTAAATCTTATTATCATAGTAATTACTATGGTGTGTGTGTGTGTGTGTGTGTGTGTGTGTGTGTGTGTGTGTGTGTGTGTGTGTGTGTGTAATGGGGGTAGTGGTGAATAACAAGATAGTGCTATCTATCGATTTCTTCTGGCATCTATAGACCATATATGATTCAAACTATGGGCCGAATCCTTTCCCAATAGATTTAACGGAAATGATCTCTACATGTTTATCAGTGTCAGTGATTTCATATGTCCTGCAAATTTTATGTCCACCCTCTCACCACTACCTGGACTCAAATAATGTATATAATGTATAACACTACTGGGGGGGGGGGGGGGGGGGGGGGGGGGAGGGCGGATTTATAGCCTTGGTGGGGAAAAAACTGACCAATGGGCTTATATGGTCATTTAATTAATGTTCAGGGTTTAAGGTTAAAGTTTACAGGAAGTCTATATTTTGCTATTTACAATTAAGTTTATCGGTAAGTGTAATTGAATATTTTAAATAGTTACATATTATTGAAAGTTATTTCATAACTTTCAATGACACCTGAAAGAAAATTAAAATCGATATAAAATCAGCATCAAATGAACACTATCACATGTGCATCCAGTGGAAATTGGAAAACTGGAAAATATGTTCTGTAGTTCTTGTAATTCACTTGAATATTAAGTTAGATTTAACGAAATCTTGAATTCTACAATGATTAAATCAACATGTTCTATCATGTTCATGGTGTTCTCAGTCATGTCTAGTCAACTCTTCGGTGTTTTGAATGCAAGTTGTATAGTATTAATATTCTTCTACAAGCGCTTTTACATTTCAAAGACACCCAGCCTGAACATTAAAACGTTGTATTTCCATACCCCCCCCCCCCCCCCCCCCCCCCCTCCTATGTGCTCCTGATCAATTCCCCACTGAGTAATATAAATAAATACCGCTTACCAGTCGTAAATCAATCTAAGGAAAACAATTTTCTGGTAAGAAAATATTCCTTTATTACCCCCCCCTTTAATTTTTTTTGGGGGGGGGGGGGGCAAGCGATATGACTTGAAGCACAGGTATCTGAATTTAATCAATAAATAAAGTGACCTCTCTCTCTCGATCGATCGAGAGAGAGAGATTTACTATTTATTGATTAAAATTCAGATACCTGTCAACACACTCGATTTACTGTTAGGCCTAAAAAAGAAAAAAAAAATAACCACAATCATAAACAAATAAAGATATATACATATTGTGTTTGAATATGTACATATATATAAATTTAGTTTTGTTTTAAAGTGAAGATAATTGGTAGTAAAACCTTAATGCATCTTTGTTACTGTGTACAGGCGTATACACATTATATGTGCATACATGCACATTACTTGTGTAATTATACGCTTCTTTATTTTCGTTACACGACATTACAAAAATTCCTGTAACGTGATGCATTATTTGTAAACATTCCTGTCGTCAGTAGACATTTCCGGATAGGCCTCCCACAAACGCATTTGATTTCTGTATACACTACATAAACTCTAGAGTATTTCCGAATGAATTTTCGGATTGCAAACAACATTGAGCACATGGGTCAGAGTTGAAGCTGTAGAATTCGGCAGTGGTGTCGGATTACATTGGAGGAACTTCTGCAGTTCTGGTTGCCACATCATCGATTCTATGAGCACTGGCGAAATATATGTACTATGAATTAAAAAACTAGGAGTTATAGCATTCAAAAATGGAAAGTTTTAAAATGGTTATGTTCATGAACGCTCTTATCATGATTTTTGTTTCATATTCCGTGGCTTCCTCGACAGATAACGGTAAGTGTATGATGGTCTACGTGACAATGTGATATATAACCTCACGAATTATGTGTTTATCTATTCTAGTCTTAAGACTTAGGGAAAATTACGAAAGCTGATTAAAGACTTACAAATATCGTGCAGCGTACAGTTTAAAGATGAGAAAATATTTCTATGATTTAGGAATTGAATTTTGCATCTGCACATTGTTGAAATTTCATCATTCACAAGGTCTCAAAGATTCAAGAAAGTAAGACCATTGTCCATACAGCTGCAGTTCTCGGGGTGGGGTGGGGGGTGGGGGGTTATATCCTAAGAGAGCTGCATGCAGTTCTGCAGGTAGCAACATTATGTCTGCTGAATTAAAATTGAAATTGCAGTATTCTGTTAAGAGAAATGGGCAGGTAAAACCTATAGTGGATGTAGGCTGAGTCTGTCCACTTCTCTAAAGTGAATGTGTTACAGTCTATCTCAACTAAAGGGGATTTCTGTGTATGATGATGAAAGAAAATCTGGATCTTTTGAATATGCCAACAAACTTGCAGCATACAAAATTATAACAATATATCAAATATATAAATGCATACCAGTATTTACAGTCACTTTGAATATGTGTGTATATAGTCAAGATTCAGAGTTTAGATAGGTCCAGATACATGTACCTTGCATATTGGGTATGCTTCAACATAAAATGCAACTTGCTAGTGAGATTCTTTTCTTGCAAAATAAGACATTTTTAAATTTGATGAATTCATCAGAAATAGAAAATAATGTGCCAGCTATAAAATTACTATTTTTTGGCAGCTGAATTTTTGTTGCTTTAGTGGTATGGAGATCCACAATGAACAAAAGAAAATATGGTACAAAACAATTCATTAACCACAAAATCAAGTTCCTATGCAATTCAAATTTTCTAAAACCCCACAAAATTAAGTGACTCTACATTATTGTTACAACTGTACTCAAATACAAGTGTTTAAGTATGTGTAATTTTGGAAATATTTTATATAAAGCTTGTAAACTGAAATCAGAGGCCACGATATAAATAGATTTATCCTAAACACATGAATAAACATGTTCTTTATATCATTTGAGATGCATACTCTATTTCGTGTTACAAATTGTTATTGTAACTTGTTGATGTTTTTCTCCTTTATGTCATTATTATAATGCATGTATATGTTTTTTGTAATCTATAAGCAGTTACTGCTTTTGGAAATAAACAATACAGTATAGAAAGGAGTATGTCACCTTTCATTGTGTTCATGTATATTTGAGAGTTCATTTTGATATTTTACAGAGCTAAAACTGATATCAATAGCCACTGATGTCACTGATGGATTTAGAAGATATCTGAGGTCAACAAATAAGTATGGTTTGGATGTGGAGGTGAATATATAGAAAATTATGAAAGTTTTCAAATTTTATCAAGTAATTATGTCCCTGCAAACAAAGTTTAGGGGTATATTGGTATCCCTTGTCTGTCTGTATGGCCATAAACATCATTTGTTTAGAGTGTATCTTTAATTTTGATTAGAACTTTGTGTATATCTTAAATGAATGATGAAGTTGTGCACACAGGGATTTTTTAACATTTGATTTCAAGGGCCAGGGTAATTCACTTCGGTAAAAACAGTGATATTTGGTTGAAATTTGAAAAACATTTATATAAAATTACAATTGTTTTAAGAAAAAGCTAAACCATGTTAACTTTCTGATTTATCTATTGATATAAGTCAACTTCAGTTTCCTCATTTTGGTAGTAAAGAAAGATGGAAAATGTTCCATTAAAGCCATGAACAAGGCATTGTCCAAGTTGGATTTTACCGAAGGAAATTATTATCTGTCTCCAGTGCAAGTGGTGGCAAAAGATGATGATTTTTACCTCGTCTGAATGATCAGATCCTTGATTAACATTTAGAATACTTTCCTTTTCCTTAGCATTTTCTAAAATGAAACCCTTGAAATTTGTTTTCATTGAAAGACTTTTGTCACCGTCAAGGCGTTGTTTAAACTCGTATCCAGACTCTTGTTGATTTTCCACCTGGTCACTTGTCAGTGGACATGGATTCCTCAGTTGAATATCTGTCTTTAGTTTTGAAATATAAGAATATATTAGGCTTCTTGTTTTTAATATCTTCTTACTTTAGGACTGTAGTATTTAAGTCACATGTATGTGGCATTTTTATTGTTTATTGTTTGTTTGTTTTACGTCCCGTCGAGAATTTTTCACTCATATTGAGACGTCACCAGCTGTAGGTGAAGTACCACAAATTTAGACCTATGCTTAGCGCTCAGGGCCGTAGCAGTGAGGGTTCTTTAACGTGCCAACGCCTACCGTGACACGGGACCTCCGTTTTTAAGGTCATATCCGAAAGACCCGTGATTCTCACTTCTAACTGCCGAGCGTTTGGCGAAGGAGCAATCACTACCTATTTTTCGTCTTAGGTTTGACGCGGCCATGGCATGAGCGGGGCTCGAACTCACGACCTCCCGGTTACGAAGCGAATGTTCTAACCACTGAGCTACCGTGACTATCTCATGTTTTTTTTCACACTGATAGATTTATAGAATACCTTGCCGAGCTTCATTGCATTAGAATAGGTAAATTCTCCAGGTATTCGAAGTGAGTTCATAGCAAACACAAACAACTTTCGATATATGATTTTTTTTTTATCATCATTTGGGAATGTTAAGTATTATTTTGAGAAAAACAGTTTAACACCTGTTCTTCAGTATTGGGAATGGGTCAAAATTTTGTCCCTTTACAGACCGTAAAAAATCTCTGTTATTTTTAATTGAGATTTTTTTGCAATCAAGAAAGATATGAATGTTTTTCCATTTTTGTGTGGAGATGGGGAGTGGGGGAGGGAGTGTTATGTTGTCATTGTCCTGAGTATATCTTAAAAACCATTTATTCTTCAAACAGCACAAACTCACTATTTCCCCACCTTCTATATGCCCTGCATGTGGTATTAGTCCCTTTAGGCCAGTTAATAAATGAAAAAATCAAATGAAATGAAAGTGTTCAGAGAATACAAACCCTCACCGAGATCAAGCTAGGCTCAAGTTGGTAATCCTTTTTGCCCTGAATCCTCTCCAGATTTCTCTGAGAGAGAGAGAGATTTCATTGTTGGCTGTATTTTTGTTAGGTGTATGGGATGGGACAAGACTGGAGAGGTGGGGATGTGGCTAACTATGCAGGTGGTGGTCACAAGGTCAACATTCTTAAAAAAGAGCTGGAGAAATACAAGGACCAAGAAAACCTCACTCTCATGTTTACAGACAGGTTAGTAAAACATTTAAAAGAGACAGGTGAGTAAAGTATTGGCTAACAGACTTGAAAAACAAAAAACAAAAAATCCAACCAACCCCCACCCAAAACAAAAACAAACAAAACAAAAAAGTCAAGTGTATGTACGACTTTAAAATGAAAAATTTGGTACAGTGTTAGCTTACTGATAAAATATATGGTAAATTTTGAGATTATTACATGTAAAATTTGGCAAGCAGTCATACACTAACCATACATATGTATCATGTGCCCATCATGATACACATTGACATGTGTCTTGAATTAATCCCATTTTATTTACTGCCATACAATTTATTGTCAGATTTTGTTGGGAATTGTTTCCTTCATATAGATATCTTTTTATAATTCAATAAACAAATTCACATACCACCACTGAGCACTGCTTTTAAAATAAATCCTATATTTGTGTGAATTTCAGTCAACAATATCACTTTATATGTAAACACTGAAGCAGTGAGTTATGATTTTCAACAATAGCCGAGTAGATCTGCCAATCTTATACATGTATCTGTATACCCTGTAACCAAACAAGATAATTACTTTGATATTTCAAAAACTAAAGTCATTTCAATCATTCCACTATTTTTGATGACAAAATAGAAATTATTAGAGATTAGTTTTATCTTCAGTTTCAGTGGAGGAGTATGCCACTGAAACTGTAATCAGACACTTTGGAAACAAATATGTATAGGGTCAAAGTGTGATAGCTCTAGGTTTTACATATATTAAACAATGGAAACCACATGTGAAAAACACCAAGTGGTTAATACTAAATGGAGACTCAAATCAAGGATGCATCAATGCACAATTTAATGAAAATGAATGATTCAGAAATATTTAAAATAAAAATTTTTCAAATTTAAGGACATATATTTAGTTTTAAATTTATATCATTAAACTGTTTATCCATGTATGGAAGAAAAACAAAAAATAGGATTAAGCAATAAATAAAATTTTCAGCTAGTGTTCACTACAACTATATATGTAATAGGAAGGGAGAAAATGCAGCGGACCAGACCTTGGGGTCAAATCTCGGTCTGGTCAGTTGCATTTTCTCCCTTCCTGTTACATTTGGTGCCATTAACCACCTCTGGACTTGCAAGTGAAAGCCCTGCTAAGGGCAAAAGAATCTGGGTTATATGTCTTAAAATATGAAAACATTTAAGGGGGAGGAATGTAGCAGTCAGCTGGATTTGATTGCCAGTGGCCAGTTAGCTCAGTTGGTAGAGCACCTGACTATAGATTCAGGGAAAATAGGTTCAAATTCTGGTCTAGTGTACATTTTCTCCCTTCCTGTTACATATATAGTTATAATGTATACTAGCTGAAATTTGATTTATTGCTAAATTCGCTATATGGCCAATATTTCCAAATGACAAATGATGCTATTACTGTATTGACTGAGGCTGTGTTTGCCATTCATAGAATTCACACAATATCAGCTCTTTTGTGATAGACATACATGTTTAACAAAGGGAACTTAAATATGGAGTATTTGAAGCAGTGTCTTTTTATTTCCACCCATGCATGAACAAATTTGAAAGCAAATGTACAAGTTTAGGTAGCACACTTCATTAGTTTTACAAGTTTGATAAATCTGTGTAACACAGCAGCTGTGTAAAGAACATTGAGACAGAATTTTTCTTTTTGTAGCTATGATGTTGTTCTAACAGCTGGCAAGGCAGAAATTTTGGAAAAGTTCAACAAATTTAACTCCAGGGTTGTGTTTTCTGCGGAGGGATTTTGTTGGCCAGATCCCTCACTAGCCGTATGTACTTAATCAAATGAAGATTATGTCATGCTTGATTACTTGCGATTGCAAAGGCAGATCCAGGAAATTTGTTGGTGGTCAAACATGAAGTTGGTTAACAATGACCTGACACAAATGCCCAAACAAACTGAGTCCTGAATATTTCATGCGAGTTTAAATCTCAACATATTATTGTGTATTAGTGGTTTGGGCTCATCTCATGGTAATAGGACTATATGGCTATCAACTGCTACACGTTGCACAGTAGTACCTAACTTTTTAATGTTTTTCCACTTCTAACCAACAGTGGTGGTCAATGAAGTTATTAATCAACACACACATTTACAAAACTGTGAGTGTGATACACTGCATATGTCATGTTTCAGTCTAAAAGTGGTGAAGCCTTGAATAATGTTTATAAACATTGTTCTAAGTAGAGATTAATTTAATAGTAATTCATTCATAGGGGGTTCAGTGCAAAGCCCCAGAAGCAAAATATTTTTTTTATTTTTACTTTTTTTCTATTCCCTTACATGAGAGCAAACCTCACCCCAACCACTGGATCTGCCTATGGAAAACCATGGATTGAGAATGCATGTGATGGATTAAAGGAAAATTATTGAAAGTTAAAGAAAATATTCTGTTGATATTTATTTGATCTAAATATCAAGTGACAGCTGCTAATTGATCTACATATCCACTACAAAGAACAGTTGCATTCTTTTTCCATGAGCAGAATCTGACTATTTATTGCTTATTGAGGATTAAAGCACTCACAATATTTTTGCAGTGTAATAAATTTAACTAGATTATGTAAAGAAAATCGAGCAAAAGGTAACGGTGATAATTTTTTTTCAGGAATCATATCCACAAGTAAAGCAAAATGAAAAGCGATACCTTAACTCAGGAGGTAATGCTTTTTACTGTCAATTTTTGAAGAAAATCTTTTTGAAAGGTGCAGATATTAAAGGAGCATGGTCATAGTTCGAGCTGAAGATGTTTAAATTTTGTTTTTCCATTTTTAATGTCTACAGATCAATTTTGAACTAAGGTATTTCAAATCATCAACTAAAATTTGAATGTCAGTTGTCAATATTTGAGGTGAAAGTTTTAAAAATTTATTTTTCCATTTTTACTGTTTGCAATGCTTAACTAGGGTATTTCTAATGGTCAGTTAAAGTCTGAATGTCAGTTGTTGAGATACAAGTGAGATACTGTACTCACAATTCTTTGTTATGTGAACAAGGTTTTTGCCATGCTTTTGTTTACATATAGATTGCTTAATAGGAAACAGCATGTTTAAAACAATTTAGATGTGACAAACACTAGAAACTGTTTAATTTTGTTCAGAATGAACTTGTAAATTGAAAAAAATCTGCTTTAAATGAAACTTTAACAATTATACTTAACCTATGTGAATAAAAACATGGCATGAGCCTTGTTTACATACCAAAGAATTGTGACCTTTATATCTCTCTTGTAACTCGACAGCTGACATTAAAATTTTTACTGACCATTAGAAATACCTTAGTTAAGCATTAAAAATGGAAAAATAGAATTTGGAATTTTTTTTGCTCAAATCATGACCATGCCCCTTTAAATATAGATCCATTACTGCATATTGAAAATAATCCAGATATGCAAAATGGACAATAAAATATAGCAATATCCACTGAAATTATAAAGAATAGTGTTACAGTGCATTTATTGAGTCAAGGTTGGAATTACAGTCTGCCTGCCCAAAACAGTCTATTTTTCAGGCTGGCAAGTTCATGTAATAGTCCAGTGGTCGGGTTAATTTTATCAGCCAGTGTACAACAACAAATGTCAAAAATAAGATTTATTTGGAAATTCATTCATTGTAAAGTAATAAAACATGAAAGTTGAAATCAGGACTGGCAACTTTTAAAGGTACTGTGACTGGTTCATAGTTTCATTCAGTTTCCAACTCTTCATTACATGTACCCATAATGGTGTTATGTGTTTGCAGGATACATTGGTTACGCAAAGGACCTGTATGAGATCATAACCCACCGTGAGATAAAGGATACTGATGATGATCAGCTGTATTTCACCAACATCTTCCTTGACAAGACACTACGGGTAAGTCACTGGTCAGTCATGTCTAACCACTTCCTTGCTACTGTGTAATCTTATCCATAAATAGTACGATGTGAATACTCATGAATGAATGACATGTCTGTAAAATTAGTTGGTCATGGCATGATGATTTAAATACCTTTGCCATGTATTTCAGACTTCCTGTTCATAAGCAGATGTTACATTTAAGAATCTGGTTTCTTAATATGGGCCATGATTTTCAGTTCAGTGATTGACTGTGTAGCATAATATTTTAGTGATTGGCTGTGGGGCATATCAGACTTGCCCACTTTTCTGATTTGCCCATAATTTTTATGATTTTTGACCCCCTAAGTACGAATTAAAATTTCAATGCAAAATCTCCTGATTTCTTGATTTTCAATGTCTACCCATTTTTTGGTTCTGAAATAATCACTGTAATCATTGCACAAGTAAAGACATTTGAATAATTGTAAAATCATAAAAGGAATTTCAAGCACTGGTAATGCAATGAGTAGATAAACAATGCACATTCAAAGGGTTATGTGTGGTGTTTGGTATATACTTTATAGCAGTACCCTTTTCCAACGTAAGAAAAAAACAGGACTGACCATGGGTCTGTCCTTTGGATTAGACATTGAAGGCATTTAAAGGTGCTGAATTCCAGACCAGGAGATTTGGCAGATGATTTGAATGACAGGCAATCCTGATTTTTCATGCTAAGTCAAAAAGCAATTATTAAGGAAATTAACATGGAATATAAAATCTGTGTGCTAAAATTCACATATCATGTCAATATTTATTGTTGTCTATTTCAGAAAAAATGGAGTATGAAGCTTGATGTAAAATCTGAGCTGTTCCAGAACATGAATGGAGCTTTAGGTAATGGACAAAAAAAAACTTATTCATTTCTTCATTTATATTAATATGTACCAGAGTTGTGTGACAGAATCTATAATACTAAATTAGGAGATTGACTTTTTAGTGCCAACAAACCCTATAAACTACAGTATATGAAGCATAGATAATATATTTAAAGTCAATATGTTTAGTCATGGTTTGTTTATTATAACCCCCCATTGGCATCATTTCTTCTGAGTTCTATTTTGTTTGATTTCCTTGGAAACAGATGTTGATCTAGGTGATACATTTATTCATGAGCACTCTTGAGTACAGGATTCAAGAAACTCTGCATGTATAATTTTTAGGAAAAAATATGAGATTTTGTATAGATTATATATTGTATAGATTATAGATTGTATATAGTATATGTATTAACATCTAATTGTTTGTGGAAAGGGGGAGTCTTATGTGCAGATTTCCACTTTCAAATGAAGTTGATTTATTCAAAATTCAACAAATTTACTTTTGATTCTGTTATGGTGTAAAGAATTTCTTATCATAATATGCAGAAATATATAACACCATGTCTGCAGTTAGTTTCTATTGCTTCTTATTAGATGATGTCACTATCAAATTCAAGAGTGAACATAGCTTTGCTTACAATGAAAAAACAGGGAGTACTCCAGTTGTGGTGCATGGAAATGGTCCTATCAAGGTATACAATTAATTATTATATTAATTAACAATTAATGCATGCATTTGATAGATATGTTGACAATGTATGATGTCGAGCTGGTTAGCTCAAGTGCAGAAGTTTGAATGAAATAATCTGATACTTTTACCAATAAATTAGTAATGCATGTGTAAAAGCAAAGTGGTTAAACTGATTTTCATTACATGAAATGCATGATCTGCCGATAAATGCAGATTCTAATTTAAATTTTTCTAAAGAGGATTATTTCTACTTGGCCAGTTGGGCATCCATATTTCGATTTTCATATACCCAAATGCAAATTGTACTTATTCGAAGTGATTTGACAGCCATAGATGTTGATCCCTGCAATTCAAGCAACAGAAAGAAAAACTGATATGCATTGATACATAATATTGTTGTTCGAGCTGATGAATCAACAGCATTTACATTTTTATATGTGTATTTTTATCACAGTAAACAATTTGATATATGCATGTAAATGTAGAAGTCAGGTACATAGATTCATTATGATTGATTAGTAGTACCGTACATCCTGGGGTCGTGTGTCAGTAGAACTAGCTTTGTAGACAAAAGATTGAAATTACAAATTCACCCAATATAAAAACCTTCAGTTTCAAGTGGAACTTTTTCTGTATATAATTCCAGCATTTTATCTCTGTATTTTACATTATTATCTTGAAGCTGTATAGTCTGATGTTCATCCTATGTGCATTGTTGATTATCTCTTGCAGCCAGAATTTAACAGATTCTCCAATTATCTAGTAGATGGCTGGACAACACAGAGTGGATGTCTTGCCTGTAAGGAAGAAACTATCAGCATTAGAGATTTGAAAGTAAGAACAAATTGCTCTCTTTCTCTCTCTCATTTTTCATCAAAACTTACTTTTTCAAATGATTTGGACAATGTCATGCTTGTACAATATGTTCAGCAAGTTGATAAATTGTGGGCTGTTCAAACAAATGTACTTGTGATATCTTTAAGCTGATGCAGAGGTTTTAATGCTTTCTAGTTATTTTTTTTTTTTTTTTTGAGAATTCATGTCACTGTCTGTGGTGTATTTTAGGATGAAGAATTCCCCACTGTTTTGTTATCACTTTTCTTTGAACATCCAACTCCATTTACTGAAGAATTCCTGGAGAGAATAGCTAATCAGAAGTATCCCAAATCAAGGATTGACCTGTTCATTCACAACAATGTATGTATATTGGAGTTGTTGATGGTGCAAAGCATTTTCTTTAAAGTTTTGTTATTCTGGTCTTTATTTAAAAATGTTTAAACCTTCTTATTAAGTTTAAATTTCATGATTTAAATGGTTCATTCATATGTAGAGTATTTGCCAAACACATTGTGTTACAAACTTTTGAATTGCAGGTGACTCTCCATGCCTCAAACTTCAATCTCTTGAAGTTTTCGATCTCTTGAAGTTCTTGATTTCTAGAAGTGAATTCACAGTCCCAATTTTGTTTTTCTCTTTTTTTCTCTTAGCAAATTTACTCTCAATCTTGAGAACTTTAAATTTTTAAAGTTCTTGATCTGTCGAAGTGAAATTTGGGTCCTGTAAAATGTATTTCATTGTTTGTACTCTTGATCTCTTGAGGTGGTAGTAGTGTATACATGGATAATGGTGAATGCTTGGTGCTAGCATGGCCTTGTTATTTAGGAGACACATTGCATGTGCTTCTATTTTGGGTGGATAGGGATTTGTTTAATTGGTCAGTTTTGACCCTACACTTGTTCTTTGCTTTTGTAATACTTGTATATCGTTGGACTATAAATAGAATTTATGATTTGTTTTGACTTGACAGTGAGACAGTAATTGAAGAAAAATAAATGGGAGACATGAAATTAAACATTGTTACTTATAAGAATTATGTGCTTTGTGTAAAGCAACTAAAAATTTCGATGGTTCTGCTAGTTAGTAACTGTGAAACTTCACTATTTATGAAAAAGTCTTGTAAACAGGTACATATATTTTAGCATGAAAAAAGAACAAATAATACAACTTTTAAAAATATTTTCATTTATACAAGGTTAAGTTTAGTGTTGGTTATCATTTCAACTACTTGAAAAATATGAAGGAAAACATGTGAGAACAACCCCAGAGTGTTGTAAATATTCAATCTGGTTACTATCTAAATCGTAATTGTCAGACTTTCTAATCTCTGGATTTGGCTCAACTTTCAATCTCTCTAACGCTTGATCTCTCCAACCCTTGAACTTTGAATTATTGAGAGTCACTTGTATTTTTGGCTCGGCAGTTTAACCATGGTCATAATTTTGAACCCATATGCAAGATTGAGAATTTATACATGGTAAATGAAAAGGCAAAGGTGACTTAACAGGAACAAAGGTCATTCACCAAGAGCAGTGACAGCTTTGACAAGTGTATATGAATTTTACAAAATCATATTCATACTGTGTGTATATGTTACACACTTTAAAGATTTATTATCTTATACGTGTCATCAGTGACATGCCAATAACTCAAAAATACAAATTTGTCTCAGTAGGACTTCACTGCAGTGAGGTGGATAATGTCTCCAAAGCACGTTTTTGTCACTCAAAAAGTTGGTCTGCAATGATATCTGGTAACTGATAAAGTACTGATATTTTGTTATCAGTAGTAAAAGAATTGGTTTATTGAAGTGTGTATATAGATGTGATTATTTCACCTTACAGGTAGAATTCCACAGCAAGGATGTGGCCAATTTCTTGGAAAAATACAATGATATGTATAGATCTGCCACCATATTGATGCCATCAGACGGAATCAGTGAATCGGCTGCCAGAAACTGGGCCATGTAAGAGAATTCCATATCATTTGTTTTATTTATTTACTCTATATGTAGTGAAATGTAGTACATGTAAATGTGTTGTGTAATTTACCTAAATATACAGACATTTTGATAATCATGTATTTTTGCAAAATATGGTTGAAATGCTATAATTTGTTTTAATTTTAATTTGTACATCAAAATTTAGCAAATCAGTTTTGGGATTGCAGTAAATAGAAAAGAACTAATTAAATGCAAAGTATTTGTTCAGTAGACCCACAAAATTACTATGCAGCAAAAATAAATCAAAATGAGATATGATTCTGAAATGGTATGCAATAAACTTGAAAAATATAGATAGAAGAATAAATTTTTCTTCCATAATGTCTTTATTTTTGTAGTGAAGTGTGTAAGCAGAAAAGTGACCATTACCTGTTTTCAGCAGATGTGTATGCTCAGATCACAGACCCAGATGCATTGATAGATCTCATAGAACAAAACAGGTATATAACCCATCATACTCGGCTCACGAGATAATTGTGGACTGTGATAGAGAAGACTTTAAAAGCTCTACAGATTTTTTGTAACTTAAAAGTAAATCAAAACTATTTGGAACAACTAGCAGCTTCCTTTTATCTAATGCAAAGTTCTGGTTTTTTTCAAATGAAATCATGAATATTCGGTTTAAAGTGGAATTGCATCACAAATTAACTGGTACTTGTTTACTTGAAACCAGTTTATAGCAGCAAATGACAACTATCATTGCGAGAGTGTCTGTCTCAGTGTTGAACATCATAGTAATTTTAAGTTTTATTCTTGTTTTAATGTTTGTATCGGTAGAATAAAGCATTAAATTTTGAAGTAAATCATTGGTATAATAAAACAGTTAAAATATATCCTGGAAGAGTTACCAAGATTCCTGTTTCCATAGAGCAAGCCTATTTCCCAAGGCTTGCTCTTAGAGAATTAGAATCTCACTGACTCCCTCAATGATATATTTTAACTATTTCCTGTCAAACAAACTTCACATTCATGTATGTACGTGATGGTAGTTGTTGCATTGCTAAGAAAATTTTCAAGTGAATGACAAAGATGTATACAGTACATTTATATGAACATTTACATTTTAAAGAATTTGTATAGCGAACTAAGATTTAGCCAAAACTAGATTCAGACACAGTTAGTGATTCAGTAATGGTGGAAAGATTTGTAACAGTGTTGTTGGGCAGTGAATGTGCATGTTCTACAATAGTAATGTTGTTCTACAATAGCAATGTTGTTCTTGCTTTTCATTGATTGCCTTGTCTACATTGTAGGACTGTTTTGGCCCCTATACTGACACGCCCCTTTAAACTCTGGTCCAATTTTTGGGGAGCTGTGAACCGTGACGGCTGGTATGCTAGATCAGAGGACTACATAGACATTGTGGAGAAGAAGAGAATGTAAAGCACTGAATGTATTTTTGTTAATTGATAAACATGTATTGAAAGTTCAGGGTTGGGAGTTGTTGCCCAATTTTTACAAAATTAAGAATTTCAACATGAATTTGTTGTAGAATTATTTACCATTTAAAGTGAGAAGAAAAAAACAAAACCAATATGACAGGTGTTTTTGTAGTAAATGCATTTAATTAGTTTTAGTTAGTCAGCAAGGTTGGTGCGTTTTGGCAAAGTTACTAGTTTATGAAATCATGATTATCTGTATTCAAAATTATTTAATCCTTTTTATTGAATTGTCAATATGATGTGATTTTTTTACTTACTATTTTTGCTCTGAGTACATTGATAATAGGTTATTGACTGAATATTAAGAGAATATGCCCACTACTTAGACCACTATCAGCACAACCACTATGAGTGGGTGTGTTTTTTGATATTCAGTCATTGATATTTTTAATTACATATTAATGGTATTTTTCAAGTTAGTGCACTTCCAATTGTAGAAGTACACATTTGTTTACATTTCAATAGCACAAAGTGATTACATCTATCATATGTGATGTCACAATCATTGAGTTATATAAGCAGGTATGACATCACAAATGAGTTAAAATAGTTCCTTGGATATCACAGTGCAGATTTTTAAGATTTACTAAAACCTTGGATACTCTTTATAGAATCTAGGGGGAAAATATAAAAATACATGTATGTAATAAATCTATATGTACAGATTTATAGAATCTAGGGAGAAAATATCAAAATACATGTATGTAATAAATCTATATGTACAAATTTATAGAATCTAGGGGGAAAATATCAAAATACAGATATGTAATAGATCTATATGTACAGATTTATAAAATCTAGAGGGAAAATATCAAAATACATGTGTGTGATAATCTATATGTACAGATTTCTTTGTGGTTGATGTTTCAGAGGATTGTGGAATGTACCATACATCACAAGTGCTTACCTCATTCATGGATCTCTGATGAAGGATCTGAGAGATATTTTTGCTCTGGAAAACACAGAACCAGACATGGCATTTTGTAAAGGGCTCAGGAAAAAGGTTTGTATTAGAATATATTACGGTATATAAATATTTACTGGTAGGTATCTTCAGTACTGGAAACCTGCTGAAGGAAGATGAATTATTGATACTAATAGTTATATGCTTCTATATGGTTTCATGGTATCAACATACCGTAATGGCCCATGATTGTTGTACGTTTGATATAAAAAGTTATCATGTGTTAAACAATCTCTTGTGCTTAGTATCTGAAAGTTAGAAAGTTAATATGTTCACCTTTTTGTTGGTTTTGTTGTTTCTTCTATATAGTCATAAATGTATTTTAAAAAACCCATTTTGAAATGGTTTGATTTGTGAATTGACTGATGTACATTTCATTCCTTTCAGGGTATTTTCATGTATGCCACCAACAGAAAAACCTTGGGTCATCTGGTGGATTACGATAACATGAATACCTCTCATCTCCACAATGACCTGTATCAACTCATGCAAAACCCCTATGTAAGCATTCAATATATTGTAACATCACCAAAACTTTATTCTAGGTAATATGGAAGTTTTTCTAGTTATAAGCATTCTAAAGAAACTTTAATAGTAAATTAAAAGGCAATGTTCATTTCAGGACTGGGAGCTGAAGTATATCCACGAAAATTATACTGAAAGTCTGCAGCAAGATAGAAAACTGGAGCAGGTATAGATTTATTCATTACTACGGCATTTTAGTTTAGATTGAAAAAAAAAAAGAACAAGTTATGTTAAGAGGCCAGTTTAGCCTGTTTGGGGAGACTCCTAAATAAATGCAAACAGATCATAATTAATTAAACACCACTAATAATGCCTGTTGCAGAATAAATGCATATATATTTCAGTGATACAGATGCCACAGATAAGGTTGTGAATTTGATCAAATTTCCAAATTCTTCATTTGTAATGTATTTTTTTTTTTTTATTCAGAAAACAAAGATTAAATACATGATTCAGAAATGCAGAACTTTTAGGGTCATGTGTAGAATGGGTTGAAAACAAAATAGTTTTGCAATATAATATGGAATCTTATAATTCTATTCATTAAACAATAAAAAGAGATGAATGGAGGTGTACAAGATTGTTTAAGAAATATGACATGCTATATTTTTACTGGGATGTGAAATGTAGTGTGTATGTGATTAAATATTCTACATCACCTGAATCATCATTGAAGAAAAAGACTATGTTAGGTGTGTAATAGTCACACGTCAGCTTACATATGTTCTAAGAAAAGACTGATTGGCTTATGATGGTCAGTATTCTTATGAGAGGGTTGTTTGAGAATCTTGCTGATATTTCATGCATGGGAATACAAGCTGGTGTATGGCATTTAGTATTAATTAGTACCACAGCAAAATATAGAAAATAACACTGTATTTTGTACTTTAAGCCATGTCCTGATGTTTTCTGGATGCCCATTGTGAAAGCCAAGTTTTGTGATGACCTTGTGGAGGAAATGGAACATCTTAACGAGTGGTCAGGGGGTAGACATGAAGTAAGTACTTCTCAGAACATTGATTTAAATTCAACATAGACTTATCTGCAGTTTGGAGTATAGTAGAAGACAGATTTCCAGCCTAAATTTGTCTCAAGTACAGTCCCATTTGGAGACCAAAATTTTCTTCCAGAAACATTGCTATATCCTTACTAAAGGCTTTATTTATGCAGTATGATGGACATTCCCAAGTCTATGAAAGAATCAGATCCAAAACTCCACAAGTAATTTCTAAAACGTTGTAAAGCAATCTTTATTATCACTACACATGTATATTTTCCCATTTTTATGCCCCACCATGAAAAGGCTAGCCAGGGTATATAATGTTGCCTTTTCTGTTCTTCTGTCATAATTCAATTTCCATTCAGTATCTCTGTAACAGATGTGCATACTAAATTGAAATTTGGTATGTTGGTACATCATGAGAATGTAATAGGTCAAGTCTGGTTGAATATTTTTTGACAGAGTTGTGTCCCATGGACTTTGACAAATTTCAAACAATTCAGTTTCCACTCATTATCCATCATTCATAGACATTTTGATCTGAAATTTGGAAATAGATTTATCATGATAATATGCAGGTCAAGTATTTAAGTGGGTCAGGTCAGATCTTGTGGTGTTGCTCATATTGCTAACATACTGTAGAAATAAGTCTTATTAAGGTAGACTAGTGAGTACTAGTAAGTTCATCTCGCAGGAAAAGACACCAGAGTGGTCCCAAATTGCCACGGATAAGTTGGTCAAAATCCAAAATTGATTTTTCAGGTTGCAAAATTATCAGGTTTTAAACAATGTATACAAATATTATTGCCCAACTGATTTTAAGCAAATTATGGTCATTACAGTCATTCTTCTTCATGGGCGGGTTGGTCGTTAGTAATTATCGGGACAAATTGTTGAGTTCATTTATGATTATCTGTCCACCTTATTGAAGTTAAATGTTGTATAAGTTAATAATGTCTCTCTACCAATTAGCTGCAGAATTTAAGAGACAAGTTGTAAATCTGTTTTCAGGTCAATTGATCAATGGTCATCACACAGCATAGTTTCTGCTTTATCAAGATAAAAAACAAATTGTGTGACCAATAACACTATAGTAATTTTTTTTTCTGTTTTTGTATCAGTTTAACGTTAAGGAACCTGGCATCTCTTTGTCTATGTCATCATATTTTTTAACAAGTTGCCTAAGACAAGATTTCCCATATCTAATGTCAAATCAAAAGGACACAATGTGTTTTACCTTGTTTATAACTAATTCAAATATTTTTTTTGTCCAGTGATTTACATGACAGTTATCGAACTTTTATGTAATAATCATTTGTAGGTCATTACTGGTAAATATCGTGTCAATTAAATTAAAGGTCATTATAATTTCTTTACATGGATTTAATTTGGAATAATGGACAGACAACATATCTTGTTTTTATCAAGATCTGATTATACCTTTTTTTTGTAGGATCCCCGTCTGGCGGGAGGATATGAGAATGTACCAACTGTGGACACGCACATGAGACAGGTAGACCTGGAAGAACAATGGCTACATTTCCTCAAAGTCTTTGTCTCTCCTCTCCAGGAAAAGGCATTTGCTGGATACCATAGTGATGTAAGTCTGAGGGTCATATAGGGAAATCTAATCACTTGTGTCATACAGGATATAAAAGGTATCGGATCTAAGGACATTTTAATCCAAGTAATAATAATGGAATTGAGAACTATTACAATAAACAAATCCCATTCTACAGTTTGGATATTGAAATTTACAAATGAGGTTAGTAATCTGGCATTGTTTTAACCATTTATTTGATTTTTCAGCCTCCTAGATCCATCATGAACTTTGTGGTGCGATATCGACCAGATGAGCAAGACAGACTACGTCCACATCATGATTCTTCCACCTTCACTATCAACATTGCTCTCAACACACCAAAAGTGGATTTTGAGGTTAGTTCGTTATTCACAAAGTACACCTAAGGAAGTATACCACACCTATCAAAATCGGCATGTGTGAAAACTAGAGGATATGTGTAATAAAGTTGTAGTGTTGGGAAAAAATTTAGCTAACCAGAGAGTTGAAGAATCTTAAAAGAGTAAAGAGTATGTTTTTGATATTACTATTGTCATCATTAATTGGGTACTTCTGTTTAAAAAATTGTGACAATGTGTTATTTATTTCTTAGAATACATGTACATGTATATACATCTACAGATAGCAGTGGGGGATGTAATAACTGTCCAACAATAAGCATAGTGACTTAAGTATTCACGGTTAAGATAGTAATATTTACATTTCCAATGCTTTTGCCTTTGATATCTTTACCAATTGGATTTCCTTACAAACATGTAGAAGTTGTAAACAATTCACATATGAATATAGAACTACTTGACAGTACATCTATTTTAATGGCTGGGAATTCCAACAGAAATGAAACTCACTTCATGAGGTATGCTGCCATGAAGAATTGCAGTTTATGTCCTGATGTATTTTTAAAAATGAAGTTTTTTTCTTAAATGTCCATTGTACAGCAGAAGATGAAAGTGAAACCTGTGTATGATTTACACATCATGGTTTTCATGCTAGTTTCATTACCTTAAAATTTTCACCAAAGAATGACCGGTTGTGGTAGCTCAGTGGTTAGAGCATTCGCTTCATAACCGGGAGGTCGTTAGTTCGAGCCCCTCTCGTGCCATGGCTTTGTTAAACCTAAGACGAAAAATAGGTAGTGATTGCTCCTTCGCCAAACACTCAGTGTTTAGAAGTGAGAATCACAGGTCTTTCGGATATGACCTTAAAAACAGAGGTCCCATGTCACGGTAGGCGTTGGCTCATTAAAGAACCCTCACTGCTATGGCCCTGAGCGCTAAGCATAGGTCTAAATTTGTGGTACTTCACCAACAGCTGGTGACGTCTCAATATGAGTGAAAAATTCTCGACAGGACGTAAAACAAACAAACAATCAAACAAAGAATGAAGGTAATGAAATAATGAAATTTTATTTTTCAATTCAGGGAGGTGGGTGCAACTTTTTGCGGTACAACTGCAGTGTGACTGCAACACGTAAAGGATGGATGTTAATGCACCCAGGAAGACTAACTCATTACCATGAAGGCCTTGTTGTAACGAAAGGAGTGCGATATATCCTGATTTCATTTGTCGATCCTTAATACCAACATTTCTCTGCAAATTTCATCTCTATTTTTATAAAACTTGAATTCAAGAGTACTGGTACATGTATATACATTATACATTTATTAAACTGATTTGGGTGAAATGTAGAGTGAATGATCGACATATTTAGTACTTACATGTACAGCATTTCCAAAACGCAAATTTAGTGGAAATATTTTGTCTATATTTTATATGTTTTATTTCTGATGCACATGATTATGATCTGTGATTAATTAGTGTTTTCGTGTCCACGTTTTGTAACTTTTATGTATGAATAGTTACATTTTGTACTTAATAATAGGCAAGCAAGGTGAATAAAAAAAAAAGCTTTGTTTTCCATTTGTGAAATCCATTGTAACAGAATTGCCACAATTGAAATGTGATTTATTGAAAGAATGTTTGAGAGTTAATCATGGTTTATTTTGATCTTCCGTATTTTCAGTTTGAAATAGCATATTTAATCACATTAATTATTATTGATATGTTGAAGTAGTATAATTTGTTGGTTTCTAAAATTGCCTTTGTACTTTCTGCAATATTTATCAGTATCGAGAGATTTTGTGCCAGTAGTACACTGTTGTACTGTAGACATACTTTTTTTTCCATGTGGTACAAATTGCACTGTGTCCATGGTTTTACAGCATATAACCTGCTGTCTTCAGATTTAAGTAAGTGTTTATATACATTTTAATCCTCATCTCAGATCTGGGTTTTGCATAAAGGTGTTGAATATATGAATATTTTATATAGAGATACACACACACACACACACACACACACACACACACACACACACACACTGTCATCCCATATGGTACTACTTGTATTACAAGATATACCACACAATTTATATTGAGGTATGAATCTCAATATTATATTCCACCCATGTCCAAACATATGCAGAACAACACTTGATAATCTCAGTTAAGTAGCCTCAAGTGCATGAAGGCTAACCAAGAGTACTTTAAATACCTGTGATAAAAACAGTCACATGGCATACTGAGACAATAATTACCGTTATTAAGAGTAGTTCATGTCAAATCCAACAGTTCAATATATGTTGCATAATGTTACACAGGTATGGGTATGATGAAATGTTGTTACCACATACAAATCCGCAGAATTAAAACCCCACAGATTACACTGAAAATACAAATAGGATCCTTGTAATCATGGTGCCATAAAATGTACACTGGAAATGCAAGTCAGATCTGTGGAATTACAACCACATGGATAAAAGTATTTCTACAATAGTTTAGTTAATATACAACGATTGCTTAAAAAAACACTGCGATGTTCAAATATATATTGAAGACAAGTTTTCATATTAAATACTTGTACACCTGGTTTTACTAATGTACACATGAATTCACATTTCTTCTTCAATTGAAATGTTCAAACAACTTTAGATTAATTCTTTTACAAATATGTAACATAAAATTTACATTGTTATCTAGTCATTACTTAGTGTCATGAGGTTATATTGAATACTGATATGCATGTGCTAGCTTTAATGGAGAATGAATTCCTAAAACTTACTTTAAAAACAGATTTGTTTAATTTACAGTGTATATGTAAAATTGAATTCGTTTGCAAGCTATAGTAGTAGCAATCATTAATTACAATTTGTTAAAGAGGCATTAATTAAGGTCCATTATAGTGAAGTCAATTTTAAATCCTCAAGTTCAGTATGTTGCCCAATCTAAATAAAATTCAATATTTGGATATATGAGACACAACAGTTATCCAAATGTAGAATTTTAATGAGATTAATATATTGCAAGGTCTAAAGTTTGTGATTCTTTTTTTATCATGCTTTATAGTTTTGAGACCTTACAAGAATGAATCTCAAAATGTGATAACTCTTTAATGATGTCTTTCATGTATTCTTTCAGCATATGACAATAAAGCTGGTTAAATTTGAAATATCTTTGTTGGAATTGTCATTACTTATTCTAAACACCAATAAAACTGAAATAGGGCCTAATGGCATCACACAATATTTATGCTTATTGAAATGGGTGTTAATTCAAGGTACAAAAGTATGCATTCATGGACGTATGCAGCAATATGTCATGCACGTAAAATGAGCAATATATTGCATTTGCTGGTATGCATATCATTTAGTTGTAGAAAATATGATTCACAAGGTAGTGCTTGCAATCCTGTTCTTTTCCTTTTCACTGAGTACATGTATCAGAAATGGTTTTGAAATAAAACAGGAAGAGGAAGTGTGTGCAGATAAAATTAACAAACTAAATTTAATTTGAAAAGTTTAGGACTTGTTTGAAACTGATGCAAGTTTTGATAGAGAAAGTTCAACAGACGGACATCTGGGATCTCAGACTTTGAACTGAAGCTGGCATAGCTCGTATGAATCCTCCATCCCATAAACAGGATGTAGGTGGATATTTGAACTTTATGCTGTAGAAGGAAAACCAGGGATTTATAGGATGAATCATTTTAAATAGAGTTTGTTCAAGTGTTTTCTAGATGTGAGTGAAATTTTCTGAATGGAATGAACTTCATGCAATGGAATTAGTATTCCATTTGACAGAACATTTCTGTTCTACTTTTAAAATGATAAGTTATAGTTATGTAGTGTCTGTGATCTCCAAAATATGGATCTCCACTAAATCAACATTTTGCACAATCTTTGTATTTGATAAACCATGCCTTTGAAATTGAGGATCAGGGAACATCGTGTTTTTTAGTTTGTTTATTTTTGATTCTCTAACTAAGCCGACACTTTTGAATTGGGCATATACAAGATGCAGACATATACAATCTCTGAAATGCCAAAGCTACGCTATATAACAATTCAAAGATAAAGGTTAAATTTGCCAGTTGGAAACAACCATATTTGAGATATGCTGTTTTACCCACTCATCTTATTGTCGGTGTGTATGAGATAATAAAATTTAATACTTCAAATTGTGCCTCGGTTTAGGTTAAAAGCATGGGCTTTATTTATCATAAATAGTTGGTTATAAAAATTGTTACTGACAGCAGCAAACATTTGTTGCTTGAGGCAATCTTTCCTCATTATTGCATCAACTTGTTCTTTCAGCTCTGCAAGTGCAACATTATTCATTCACATACAGCCACAGATCAGTCCCAAAATGTTATACATTACATATATGTTTGTCACTTTCAAAGAGCACTGCTTGTGTTAATACAACTGCTAAGCAATGAGAATGTGCATCCATGTTGACTGCTTAAATAAACTGCCAACACAGTTAAAATAAGATGTTCATGAGAAAGAGTAGGCAGTTTTGTAAACTGCCAAATGCTAAGAAATTCGTGAACTGCTCAAAACTGCCTATATTAGCAGTTCACTTTAACTTGGGGAACCTTGTCAGTGAAAGTTCTGCAGATGGTAATATCTTCTCCACAGACAAATGCACACAAACCAGACCAAAATATAATATTGTCAGAAGTAGAACTGCATCAACTATATACGATCTACAGTGTGATCAGTAATGCTGGGCTACTTGCATGTTCAACTAAAGTATAACAGTATGGCTTGAAATCATTACCCTGACAACATTCATAATACACAGATAGTGAGAACCTGCACTTCTGAATTGTAATGAAGGTTTAAGTGGATTCCTGTGATGTGGTATTTTGTATGCAACAAGAGTATTCTACATAAACTCTTTTAACACAATGAAAACTTGGGCATTGCAATAACTGTTTTTATGTCAAGGATAGCTCAAGGTCACAATTTCTAATACCAGAGGACAATGTAATTCTATTAGAACAGACATTAGTTGTATCTATTGGTGGTTTATTACACATCTTAACCCAATATGTAGCATAAACACTGATCAGATTGTTAAACATTGGCAAATTCAACAACATATCATATAGATAAAATTTCATTTGAAAATTCTTGCACATCATTATTTCTGTCACACTCACAGTATTAAATCTTTTCTGTATTATTTTGTTTGTATGATTTCACCAATGTAATAATCAAATAAAGTTGGTGTTTTATGCAACATTTCTCAATATCTAATTTTTCGACTTCACTTGTACCTTGTGTAGATTACCATGGTTTTTCTTTTTTGGAGTTCTCATACTTTGTTAGTTCCTGGTTGTAGCTAGTTAGAATGTAAAGTTAACTCTCACGTTTTTTTCTGAAGGTTGTATATATGAACATTACTAAGTTAATGTAGCAAAAAAAATATCTGGATAAATCCTTCCACCCAGGACCACACAAAATGAAATTTAAACATTTTTGTAATAAAATAAAAACTCTTACATGTTTATTAATAATTATACATATATACTTTAAAATATATATATAGTTTAGAAAATATAGAATAATTGGATATGTTCTTAAAGAATAATAGGGGTAGGGCATCTAAATCGGTCCCAGGAGGGATTGCAAGTTCACATTTCCATCAATAATGACATATTCACATGGTTTTAAAAGTCTATTCTAGCAGGGAGATTGTTTTATGCGAGAAAGAAGGGAATACTTTTTATTAATTAAAGCAATAGTAATATTTAACTGTGCCAATGATTTCAACAAATATAGATTACCCCATAAATCACGTTCCTCAGAGTTCGTATTAGCATTACACCTTTGTATGCAAGAGAGAGTAATGAGACTCCATGACCAAGACCCATATAGTTCATAACTGAAGAAAATGCATGCACTAATTTGTCTGAATTATGACAATAATCTGTCTATAAATAAATTTCCTTATCATCTGGATAAAAATTCACAAACGAAAATAGTAATTTTTTCATTTATTTATAACTTGTTACAACTGATAAAAATTTTATCAACATAAAATATGTACAAGTAAACATACACCAAATGTACAATAAAACATCACAAAATGATACAAAGACCAAGATCTGAGAGGGATAAGATATCCAGAAAAATCCCTTAAAACAAACTTACTAAATTTTGTTTTCTGTTTTTGCAAAACGAGTTCTACAAATGCATGTCTGCTTACAAATATTTTCTCTGATGAACATGATAAAATATTTTAATATGGTAAAGTTATTTAATACACTGAACTATCATTTTTTTTAAAGAAAATGCAAACAAGTGACATGCTGAAAAAAAACCCTCTGATTGTTGCGATCAGAAACAGTAACTGAATGTACAACAATGTCGATTTGAAAAGCTTTTTTTTTTTTATACAATTGCTAAGAACTTTTCATTCGTCCAATATGTAATACAATCACAGAATGTCCGATATCGTAAGCAAATTCCATTTTATGCACCATATACACTCTCATCACTGTATGCAATGTACAAAAAGAAGTCCTCTTCATGATGTTCCTAAAACAACAGAAAGAAATAGCTTCTTGAAATAATTTACAAAGAGCCTTAACTTGCCAGTAACTGGGTTTCAGGGTAATTTTTATTAAATGAAAAGTCAAGCTACAACACTTTTACTTTCTTTTGTTACAGCTTGAATTTACCTCATAAAGCCTGCATGCATTATATTTTACTTTTTAACAAGCAACCAATTATATTTCAAAATATTCAATGCAACTAAAATGGTTGTCTAGTAGAAAAGACTTTCTGGTAAAAACAAAAAAACTTACCCATCAACATTGATAAGAATGGATGAATCATTTAAAAAGAATACCTGATACAGTGATCCCATTGTGGCACTGGTTGGTGGAATGACATTGTTCACAAAGAAAAACAGGGCATCCTCAGGTCTCAAGTGAATTCTTTTTCGGATCAAGAAATAAAACTGTCCAACAGTTAAGTCTGAGGGAACTAAATATTTTTTCTTGTCCAAATCTCCAACACGAGCCTTTGGTGCTTTTTCAACAATGACCTATAATAGAATTTAAGTAAAATAATAAGCTATACATGCATTTTTTTCCCTGCAAAGTGCTGATACAGCAAGAAAAAAAAGTCTACATCAGGGTGAAATATATAACAATACTTAAAAAAACAACAACAAGACTTAGAATAATACTTGTTGGATTCAGCAATAACCTGGAACAATTTTATCAACAGCCGCAGGATGCAGAATTGGTTATTTTAACAGAAGCTTTCAACATTATCATCGTGAAGCCTAATTATAATTACACATGCATTCACGCAATTTGATTCTAATAATTTAACATCTTATAAATGAGCAATAAAGACTATCACGATTTTAAGGATTATAACTATGTATTACGAATGTATAAATGTAAGCTATACATGTATAGGAATATCAACTCAATATTATATTACGCTTTGTGGTGACGCTGCCACAGCTCAAACCTCAACCATTTTGTCCGACACTTATATTCTTCCTAAACATGATTTCATAAAACATCTTACAGGCACTCTGTCAGGATACTTCTTCCTTATTTTCTCCCCCTCTGCTCTTCTCTTTTCAAAAGGATGTTCTTCTTTATATTCCCACTTCATTATTGCTGTATATTTTAGGCGTAATTTCTCCTTTTCTGTCAACAAAATGGCTGACCACTGATATAAACAATCAAATCCCTACACTAGGCAAAGTAGTTCTTAAATCCACAATCAACTGTAATGTTAAATCTATGTGTATTTTATCCGATACTGAAACACAAGTAAATAAAATTAGATACTGAATACTATGATAAGAGATATAACATTTTTTGTGCTTTTTTTATATATAAGTAAACGCAGTCGCGGATTAATATAATTACAGTCATGAGGTTTATTGCGTCACATTATAGATCCGTAACTGTTAAAAATAGATTCAGGGGAAGTTACTCTCAAAAGAGACACGTAACCGGAAGTAAAAGAAAATGCAAAAATGTCTGCATTATTCAATTTTCAAAGTTTACTGACTGTTGTTTTATTGCTGATTTGTACATGTGCTTATGTAAGATCCATTGCTCCAAGGTTATTGGACAAAAATAAAACAGGATTGCTGGGAACGTTTTGGAAATGTGCACGGATAGGAGAACGACTTAGTCCCTATGTTGCAATTTCATGCGTTGGGATGGCTGTTGTGATATTATTTTTTACATAAACTGAACACCCGTCCAGCATTCAGCTTTTACGAACGAAGAAAAAGAAACAGTTTTGAAAGGATGGCTTGCCTTGTGACTGGAAAATCAATACAGTGTGGAAAAATTACTTAAGTCGGAAGGACCGAGAAAAAAACCTGAGATTGTTGTATAGATGTTGATGGGTGTAGTGTAGAATATGACAACGTGAATTCGAATATTTGTTAATATTTTTCTGTAGCAAGATATGAATTAATCGCTTTATAATGTAAATTACCTAATGGCAGTCATATAAATTGGTAGTACATGAATTGCAAACTTCATCATCATGTCATAAATAGTTGAGATTGGTCAGTGTCCAACATATTTTTTGCAATATACAATGTTATATTGGTAAATGAACTGCATTTTTTTAAATGGATGAATGCCTAGATAGTCTGATACTGACTACTTAATAATGCTTAAAGTGACAATCATAAGGATGTTGCTTCTAAAGTCCATGGTCGCCAAAGGCAAGTAAAAATTTCTCTTAGGTCTCCAAAATCTGATAAGGAGGTTCAGTAGTTGCCCAAGGACCCAGGTTAAGTAATGAATAAAACTGGAGAATGTATTCATTTAATATGTCTTAAATACTGCAGTAGTTACTGCTATAATGTATGTTCAGAGTGGAGCCTGGATAGGTCACTGTTTAAAGCACCTGACTAGTAAAGCTGGGGTCCCAGGTTCAATTCGTTGCCCAACCACAAGTTTTCTCTTTCCCACATTACATTTGGTGCCATTGACCACCCTTGGATTTTGGGTGAAAGACTTGCCAGGGGCTAAAAGAATCTGGACTGTGTGACTTTGAGGGTGAAGATAATTTAAGGAGGGAGGGAAATGTAGTAGTTCGGGTCATATGGATCATGGATATCAGCCTGGATAGCTCAATGGTTAGATCACCTGACTAGTAATACATGGGTCCTGGGTCCAGTTCCCTGTTCAACTACAGATATTCTCCTTTCCTACATTACAATACAAAGAAATGATGAGAATGCGAGTTTATTGAGTATATGTTCCTATCATCCATCTGCTGTGTTTTAAATGTAGTTTTATTCATGTGCATTCTACCCGTAGACACATTTTGTACTAATCAACTGACTTGGGGCGTGTTGCTTGGGGATTCTTTACAATAGCATTGCTGTCTTTTCTTTGTTTAAGGATATACACAACACTTCTCAGTTGCATATAATTTTTTGTAACATTTCACATGTTTGCATTTTATTTCATTTCTGCAAAAAATCTTGGCGTATATTATCATGTTTGATTAAGAGTTAGCATATATAAATGTAGCAAATAAGTAGAGAAAAATCTTTGGAACAATCCGGTATCTTGCATTACTATTTAGGTTATCTAACCACTGAGATACCTTGATTTACAAAAAAGTATGGTAATTTACTATAATACAATAAAATGTCAATCTGTTTTGGAAATCATACAAAAACTCTTCATATCGAGGAGATGAAAAAAAGAATTTTAGAGGAAATGTCAGAAACATGTATGTACCTGAAACATTATTTGCATGTCAAATGTGGTCTAGGCTAATGAATTGCAGCAATGCTAGGTCCAGATGACTTTTGAACTGAAATTCTCTGAGGCAGGAATAGCTGTGTGCACAACATGCTCAAAGTCAGGTTTATGATTTTGTTCACGGTTATATATATTGCTTAGCTTCTTGCTTATATAACAACTGTCAACTTTACCATTCATATAAGTACACACCTCTATGGAATGCCAAATTAATATATACTCAAGTAATTGAATGGATCTTTAATTATCTGACAATATCAATTCATTTGATGTGAGCAACAATTCAATTAAAGATCTCTTCAAAAAATTGATGATAACATTAATTATTCTGCTGAATGAATTGTAATTGCTGTTTTGAAATGAATGGATAATATCCTTAATTGATTTGCCCTACAATTTAATTGGAGAGAACAATAATTCAATTAATGTGTGCATCAGTTCAACTATTGGGATCAGTAATTGAATTATTGCTCTTGCAATAATTGAATTGTTGCTTTCTTCAATTACTAATAAATTATTATTAATTTAGTTTTATGTGTGCATTAATTGAATTAATGCTCTCTTCAGTTGAATTAATGATATCATTAATTCAATTGATGCACACAATAATTCTTTCAGAGAGAGCAGCTATATAATCAATATAATTTTCAATTTAACATATCCACAACTGAATTAATGGTCTCTTTAATTGAATTGTTGCTCCCTTTAAAAGAATTGATGTGTGCATTAATTCCCTACTCAGAATCTTTGTAAATCTTTAAAGATATCTTCAGTTGAATTAAAGAGATCATGATATAATTTATACCAAGCTCTAAATTAATTTTTATGAACAGTATTTCCATCACATTGATGTTGATTAATGAGAGCAATAATTAAATTGATGCACACTTCAGTTCAATTTTTGCTCTCATTAATCGAATAAATGTGGGCATCAATTGAATTGATGAGAGTAATACTTTAATTAATGTGCACATTATTGCTTTCATCATTTCAATTGCCTAAATTTTTGCAGTTACTCCCCTTGAACGGGAAGTTGTGGGTGCTCTTACCCTTGCAGTCTGAACAGTCATCATGCTTGTGGGCAGGATTTCTGTACCTCCCTTGTATTTTTTAAATGTTCAATTCCTTGGGTTTTATGGGTATATTTTTTAATAAAATATGTAACTTCAAAGTGTTTATATTTCAATGAAATACACCAATTTCACATAGAAATTTTTTAGAAATGTCATTTCACCAATCATAATAGATACCATCGGGGGTAGGGTGGACACACAATAGGAGATCAAAGTGCAAATATATAGGGAAAAATCTTTAGATATTTGCCAAGGTGACTTGGGTGAGTGACATGGGCCTCTTGTTGCTAATCAGTGCATCTGTGATTTCTTTACTGCCCATGATAGGAACCTCAGTTACATGCTCTGGTTTCTTTTTGTTTCTTTGCATGTTGTTTTAAATCCCATTTGAGGATTTGTTACTATAGTGACGACACCACCATGCAGCTTTTAGTGAAGTGCCACAAATATTAATTTATGCATAACACCTATCCTGCCAGTGTCTACTGTGGTGCGGAACTTCCTATGACTTTGATTTCTAACACTGGCTGTGTGCTTGGCGAAATAACAGTCACTTATGCAACGTCAAATTAACAAACTCAGTATCTTCAATTATTTGAAGATGCCATCAATTCATTTGATGTACACAATTCATTTGCAGATCTCTTCAAATAATTGATGATACCTTCAATTCTTAATTGTTTGAAGATTTATTTGAATTGATGGCATGGCTTATTATGCTGAAATGATGCACGAAATAATTGAATTGTTGCTCTCTTCAAGTGATAAATGATATCAACCATTAAAGCAATATAAGCTGTCAAAATTGTTATTTTGGGTCCCTAAAATTTAATCGAAAATTTTGTAAACATCTACCTTCTAATACCTGATTTTATCAATTAAACTTTTGACATGTTGTATTTTTTGCATTAAATGTAAAAATTGTTCGACAGTTGAAATTAAGTCTTCCCGTACCTTAATTTTTCCGACATTATTTCCGTATGCAATGACCTAAAATTGAACTCATTCGGCAAAATCAAATTCGCAAGCGCAATATTTCCGGTAAGCACGAAAGATGTCTGACACGAAAGGTTCGAAGCGAGGGAGAAAGCCGACTTTGACTGATTCGGGACCAAAAAGACGACGAACGGAAATAAATGCAAAGAATAATAAGAATAGAATTTACATTGGTACCGAGTATGAATTTTATCTCACCTCGCCGTCCATATTTTAATGACCCGGATACAACCCGATCAGCATCAGAATCATTCGTGTCAACATCGGTTATCTTCGGGATTGTCGCCGACGATTAATCAGCTGCCGTTGTAAGGGTCAAATGGAATGTCGAAGAATATATTTTTCATCACGTAAAGGTGTGTAAACGATGCATAAGAGAGGAAATTCGATGCAGTTCTTTTTTTCAATCATATCAACGTTCATTTAACCTCTTTTAATGCCACTATAAACAATTGCAATTTTGGCAGCTTATATTGCTTTAAGTTGATGCACACTATAATTCAGTGAGAGCAATAGTTAATTTAATCAATGCATGCAATTACAGATATCTGAGTTTTAATCAATAAATAGATAGAAATAGAATAAGAGGCCCATGAGCCACATTGCTCACCTGAGTCACCTTGTCCTATATTAAAGGTTTTCCCTCTGTATTTGCAAGGAAAACTTTTATCCCCTAATGTAGCCCCACCCAATCCTTGAGGTCTAATTTCAACAAACTTGAATCTGCACTATGTTAGAAAGCTGTCATGTAAATTTGAACTTTTCTCACTTAGTGAATTTTGAGAAGATTTTAAAAGATCCCCCCCCCCCCATATTATTGCATATAAACCTTTAATACAATATTTTGGCTCCACCTTACCCCTTGGTGTCATGATTTAAAAAAAAAAATTAAACCTGCACTATGTCAGCAAGAAGCTTCCATGCAAACTGGCCAAGTGGTTCTTGAGAAAATATTTAAATGATGCACCCTTATTTTGCATTTATGTGATTATATCACCTTTGAAGGGGGCATGACCCTTCATTTTTAAATTAACCCACCCTAATTTTGCATTTTTATGATTATCTCACCTTTGAAGGGACATGACCCTTCATTGAACAAACTTTAATCCTCTTCACCCAAGTATGGTTTGTACCAAGTTTGATTGAAATTGGCCCTGTGGTACTGGAGAAAATTTTCCCCAATTTTCACATATAAAACTGAGATCCCATATTGTGGCCCCACCCTATCCCTGGGGCAATGGTTTTTTTTAACGAACTTGAATCTACACTATGTCAGAAAGCGTCCATGTAAATTTGAACTTTACTGGCCCAGTGGTTCTTTATGAGGAAATTTTTAAATTGACCCCAACTTATTTTTGTGGTAATCTCCTCCTTTGAAGAGGACATGGCCCTTCATTTGAACAAACTTTAATCCCCTTCATTCGAAGATGACTTGTACCATGTTTTATTGAAATTGGCCCAATGGTTCTGGAGTTTTTTGCTATTTCGCTATTATCTCCCCTTTGAGAAAGGCGTTTCTTTATATGAACAAACTTTAATCCCCTTCCCCTAAGGATGCTTTTTGCCAAGTTTAGCTGAAATTGGCCCAATGGGTCTGGGGAAGAAATCAAAAGAGGTCAACAAGCTTTGACGGTCACCTAAATATCATAGCCCATACACTTTACAGACAGACGGACAAACGACGGACGGTCAGAAAAGCTCGCTTAAGATTTCAGCTCAGGTGAGCTAAAAAAGGGGGTTTTATATATATATATATATATATATATATATATATATATTGGTTTTTTTTTATTAATATCTATTGATTAAAAATCTCTCTGATATCTGTAATGCAATAACGGTATTGCTTTTCAGTTGAATTATACATGCATCATTTCAATACACGCAATAAAAGAATATTAAATTGCTCTCTTCAGTTGAAGTTTCAATATTATCAATTCAACTAATCTGCAATAATTTGTTGAGAGAGAGAGAGAGAGAGAGAGAGAGAGAGAGAGAGAGAGAGAGAGAGAGCAATTATTTAATTGGAAATATCTTTAATTCAACATATCCCCACTGAATTGTTGTTCTCTTTGAAATAATTGATGCACTCATTAATTATGTTGACAAAATCGAAAATGATTAAAGCTACTCATATCTTCGACTGAGTATGTCTGAAAGAGATCATCAAATTAGTTATGTCTTTGGTACGCCAAATTAACTTAAAACTCTCAAATGAAACAATTGAAGATATCTTTAATTATTTGAAGATATCACGAATTATATCTTCTTTTATAGAAGACTGTATAAATTTTTCCCCTGATTTTTATTTCAATTGAATTGATTACTCCTGTGATTTCATTAATTCAAGAAAGGAACAATTTTGGCTAACCCAGTAACTCTGACATTTGGTAATAAGGGTTGAACAAGTCTGTGCTCCGTTATCAGACATAACTGGTAAACTAAACAGTTAGAGACTTTGGGTAAAGTCAGAAACCTAGACCAGAAGTTTTAATAGTAGGGGACCAAGAGGCAGTGGCATAAAGGACCAATTGTCCAAGACAAACACAGATTCAGAATAGGGAGACAGGAACTGTAAATTTGTTTGGGATTATCTTTGTCCAGTAATAGTACATGTATACGACGAATTACAGGACTATCATGTGTTTAGAAAAGTCCGGAGAACTGGTTCTTGTAATTCATCAAGGGACATAATTCAGTCAATAGTAGGTCAAGCGTAATGTAACGCCTTCTTGATCTGTAACTATCCAAGACAGCCATTTATAAATTTTCAATGGAATATCTTCATTCATTGCGTACAGAAGTCCGGAAAACCTCAAGCGAAATGACAGACAGACGGACCAATGGTAAACTAGTAGTCCCCTCCGGCAAAGCTGGTAGGGGACTAATTGATGCCCGCAATATTATAATTCAGAATTGAAGATATCATTAATTATTCGTGCTTATCAAATGAATTGATAATATCTTCAAATAATTAATGATATAAAAACGCACATGACATAATGACAAATGCACGTCACATAATTAGGCCTGTGGGGATCCGGGTTAGAATAGGTCCTCAGTACCTCTTGCTTGTTGTAAGAGGCAATTTAATGGGGAGGTCCTTCGGATGAGACCGCAAAATCCGAGGCCCTGTGTCAGAGTAGGTGTGGCACGATGAAAATCCCTCCCTGCTTAAAGGCCATAAGTGCCGATCATGGGCCTAAATTTTGCAGCCCGTCACCGGCAATGGTGACGTCTCCATATGAGTGAAAGATTCTCGAGAGGGACGTTAAACAATAGACAGTCAATCAATCAATAACATAATTATAATTATAAATGCACATGGCATAAACGATAAATGAACATCACAAAATAATGAGTACACATCACATAAAGAAACGCATGATAAATCCACATGATATAATGATAAATGCACATCACATAATGAGAGAATTATATCACATAATGTAAGAAGCACATCACATAATGATGTATACACATCACTGAATACTAAACGAAGACCAGAAGGCAGTTAAGGCGTTCCATAGTTAAACGCTTGGGGATTGTTGTGTTGCCGGTATCGAGATCTACCGGTTGTAAAGCGTATAAGGGCACCAAATTAACATAAACTCAAATAAATAAACATATCTTTAATTATTTGAAGATATCATAAATTCCAAGTATTGCTCTCATCAATTGAATTAATGTGCGTAACATATATATTATTGGTCTCATTAATTGAATTAATGCTTGCATTAATTGAATTATTGCTCTCTTCAACTGAATTGTAGCGCGCATCAATTCAATTGTTGATATCATCAATTCATTTGAAAAGAGCAACAATTCAATTATAGCGCACATCAATTCAGCAGAATAATTAATACTGTAATCAATTCAATAAATGCACGCAATAATGCAGAATTGAAAATATCTTTAATTATTTGAAGATATCTTTAATTGAAATGCTGCGCGCATCAAATGAATTGATGATATTTTCATATAATTAAAGACCTCATCAATTATTTGAGTTTGTCATTTTGGCGCTCCATATTTTATAGATGTAATGGGAATAAAAAGTGCAATGAATTGCTTACCTTATATTTCCCTGATATTGATAAATCAGTTCATATTTTTTTTTATTAACCGTGAAAAATGAGGTTTTTTAAAGTAAAACCCTTGTTTACAAGATATCTATACAGGTTTACCTGCATCGAACATTTAGAAATATGTCACGGATTCCTACTACTATGTCACATTAAAATCAATGAATTCTACTTTGTTTTATGTAATGTTAAACTTGAGGTTCGATAGTCGTTATTTACTTTATCGAACACTCTTGTACCCTGTATGGTGCCTCATGTAAATACGGGTTTAAATACCCTTTTAAATACCTCACTTCACTGGACCCTGAATTTCGCCAGTCCGTGTAAATCAGTCTGGATGTGGCAGTCCTAAGAGAAGGACGTTTTAATACTTCTCTTTAGTAATTTACTTGCTAGTAATTTGCACCTTCATGAGACACGCTAGCTAAAGTATTGGTCCAGCTTCTCTAAGGTCCTACTACAGTGACTGGTTGTTTTCCATTAGCCGATGGTAGCCCTGTTGTGTGGACAAGGAGACCAGTGGCCCTTGTACCGGAACTTTGCGTGATATGGACGCATGAGGAAGGACCGACGTTCGCCATATACAACTGGATAGAGAGCATTCATCTGTTCATTTAAACCCATTAAACATCATAAAAACTTATCCTTTTGTCATTACTGGATCGACCTCGGTCATCATGTGACATACTATACCCGAATAATTTTTAGTTATCTTCCCTTAACCCATTCTTCATTCAACATCCGGGTACCTCGGTTTATGTGAGGGGGAAAAATAAAAATATGTATCCCTTAAAACTCTAAAAGTGGGGAGGTGGTTAGGGAATATGCAGGTAATATAGATATTTTATATGCAGGAGTTTTCTCATTAAAAAAACCCTCAGTTTATTTCACTATCTATACCTACCTGCATCGAATATTTAGCAACAAATGTATAGCCAGAGGAGGAGGGATTAGAGTAAGTTAAAATCGTCTCACCTTACTGATTCCTTTTCTTTGCCCACTTCATTGTCTTCAAAATAGAAACTCGGGCAGAGTTCTCCTTTCCCCCAAGATACATCTTTCAAATAAAATGAGGTGAAGGTATTCTCAGATGCCCAGTGAGCTGCTTGAAGAATTTCCCTCACCGACACTCCATTAAAAAGGACCCAAGATCATGCCAAGCGTCTGGTATCGTGAGCTCTAAATTCCATTAAGTTCAGTCCAGGTGAACTTTCATAGACATGTTTTATGAGAGAAACAATCCATCTAGAAATAGAGCCTTTAGATGCAGGTCTTTGTAAAGTCTTTCGATATGTAATAAAAAGAGCAACATTTTGACTTCTAAATTCTTTTGTTCTCTTTTTGTACATCTTCAGACATTTGCATGAATATAGCGACAGATCAAATGGCTCTATTGCGAATCTGCCAAATCTAGGAATAAAAATTGGATTCCAAGTTTTCCCAAGCCTCTGAGTTTTCGCTAAAAACTGTAAATTTGGAAGAAGTCGAATTCCTGAAGGTTATTCTCTAAAATTTGATTCTCTGACCGACAAAGCATGCAATTCGTTCACTCTAGCCGGGGAAGCCAAAGCCAGCAAAAATAATTTTCCATGTCAAATATTTGATATCTATGTATTCAATGGACTCGAAGGGGTGTTTAGTTAGAACCCATAATACCGTTGGTAAATCCCAATTACGTACCAAAGGCTTAACAGAAGGATTCGAATTGAAAGTAAACTGGCAAACTTTCTCACATATATCGGCGCGAGCGAGAATCGAACCCGCATCGACTAGAGGTGAGAGGCCTTGTGATTTTGAGCGAAATGCTCTAACCACTCAGCCACGGAGGCCCCTTTGCCAGTTCACTAACAAACCTAAACTGTGAAGCAGGTTCAGTACAAATGTTGTAGAAGCATGCGACAGTGTTGGCTTTTGATTAGCCAGTCATTTAGGTACATGAATATGTGAATCTGACATGACCTCAGAAATCGGCCTATTACTGCCATTATCTTGTTGAAAACCCTTGGAGCTACTACCAGCCCAAAAGGCATTACTTCTGAACTGATAATGTATTTCTTGAAATCAAAACCTTAGGCACGGTCTGTGTTGATGACAGATTGGTACGTGGAAGTACGCATCTTTTAGATGTAGGATAATCACCCAATTTCTTTTCTTTACAGCCTTGTTCTAAAAATCTCCATCTTAAAGTGTGGAACATTTAAATGCACATTAAGATTTCTCAAATTCAGAATCGGAGGAAGCCTTTCGTCCTTCTTTGGAACTAAAAAGTACGTGCTGTAAAAGTCTAAGCCTTCCTGGCTTTTTGGTACTGATTCTATAGCTCGTTTTTCTAACAAATCTCTTCTGATATACATACATACACTGGATATATACTGGACCGCAAAAGAAACACAACATCATCTTTTTTAAACATGTGATTGAAATAAATCTCTTTCACGAAAAATAATCAAATTATTATCAAACTGCACACTCAAAGATAGTTTTGGCGTTGTTTCCGTTTTTTTTTTTTTACCATATTGCCTATATGCGACCTTCGTCATGCCTGTTCTGTTTTCAGCATGATGTCTCCATGCTTTACATGACAAAGCATGCTTTGTTCACCTGGTGAGCCCTTTATAAGGCAGATATTTAAAAACTTGTTCCAAATTGAGTGGAAGACTACTTTGAAAAGATGCCACGTCTATCTCAACAGCAACGATGGATCGCCATTAAGATGTTGCGGGCCGGATTAACAGTAAGTGCGGTAGCAAGGCACTTGGGTTGCCACGTAACAACAATCACAAGACTCATGGCAAGGCATTGTCAGACCGGAAATGTTCAGGGCCGACCACGTTGAAGACGTCCGCTTATTAAAACGGCAGCCGAAGATCGTCACATCATGGTCACTCATTTGAGGAACCGACAACAAAGAGCAACACAGACGGCTGTAATCATTCAAGGGCCACGTCGTCACATCTCTGCAGACACAGTTCTTTGTCGACTGAGGTCAGCAGGGATCAGATGTCACCGTCCTTATGTTGGACCTATTTTATCGCAACGTCACCGTCAACAACATATATAGAATGGGCCCAACAATACCAGGGTTGACATCAACAATGGCAACAAGTGTTGTTTTCTGACGAGTCGAGATTCAATATGTTCCACGCAGAGGGTCAGTTGCGTACATGGAGACGACGTAATGAACCTTACGCTTACTGCTGCGTTGTGGAGGCTGACCGCTGGGGAGGAGGAAGTATGATGGTCGGGTGGGGGGGGGGGCTTCAGTTACCACCACAAATCATGTCTTCAATGTGTGACTGCAGTCGTCTACAGAGACTAAGTCGTCCAGCAATACGTTGCACCAGTATTCCAGGCCCAGCGTCAGCTCACCATTTTTTAACACGAAAATGCTCGTCCTCACACTGCACGAGTCTCTATGAACTTCCTCAGAGTAAACAACATTGCTGTACTGCCCTGACCCCCTCTGACCCCGAATATGGCGCCGATCGAATATGTGTGGGACGAATTGGAAGCCGCATATATACAGCTGGTCCACCTCAAAACCTGAGGGATTTGGAAGCCAGATCGATTCGGGAGTGTAACCAACTTCCACAAGCCTTCTTCCAGAGACTTGCTGACTCGATGCGACGTCGTTGTACTGCCTGTATTGCCGCTAATGGAGGTCACACACGCTACTGACTGAGAGATTGTTTAGTGACATTTTTTGTGTTGGGGGTGGGGTGCTTGCATGTGTATTTTCAGTTAACTTGAGTGCTGTTTTCACCAGAGATTAAGACGAAAAGCATCAACAATCATTCGTCTGGTGTTTTTTTTATTTAATTAAGATTTTATATTACATAGAGCGGAATGTATGATCATTTGCAAATCATGTTGCGTACCTTTTGCGGTTCAGTGTAGTTTCTCTTACATCGCTTCTTCTTCCTGGTCTGAAGGAAAATTAAAGATAAATCCTTCCTGGACTATGTTTACGACCTACTGATCGGAGGCGAAACCTCAATTTAGAGTTTTCGGCTTTTCTTCCCTGTGGTCTATAACCAAAGGAATAGCTGCCTTTTGACTTGTCATGTCTACCATAACCTTCAAAATTTCTCTTCTCAGATTTTGAAAATATTGTCTTATCTTAAGCTTTTGACCCTCTCAAGTCATCAACTTTTTGCTTTGAATCCCTGAGTTTCTTTAGCATGTCGCAGATTCTCTGCACTGCTATGCAAAACCTAAAAGAAACTCCCACCAAAACAATTTAGGACAAATAGCAGACTGACGTAGCAATTTTTTCTCAGTTGCTTTATTTTTAAAGTTTTAAAGGCCATGTCTTTAAGATAAAGACTTCTAGCAGTAACAGAGTTAAGCATAACTTTGGAAGTCACGGCAGCCATTGAGTGAAAAAAGCTGAGATGGAGCTTGGATAGCTTCCTGTCTATTGTCATCAAACACTGCTCTGTCTAGATAGGTTGTAATCAATGAACTATAGGAAATCTGTCTCAGTCTTGAGCTTGTCCATTCGTCTAAACTCATTGTTAGTAGATTCAAATGCTTATAAGGCAGGCACATTTATGGCTTCTAAGTTTTGATCGACCCGATTTAATGTTTTCATCTAACGTATATATTCCCATATAAGTTGGTTTTGGGGGAGTAAAAACTCGATCCTGAAGTCTGTGTCCGACTTGTATGCACATAGTAATGCCATATATATTTTGCTTTTCGCACAACTCGCGACATTTGACGGGATTTTGAAATGCGTTAATCCCGGTTAGTCACCAGCAAATCAACAAGATGAAAATAACGAATAGTATTCAATTTCATAAGTCATAACTCCTATAAGGAATGAAAATTCATCAAATTAACGGTAACAATATATACTCTGCAAAAAAAGAAACGCATAATGGATTTTTTAAGATTTTAGTAGATGTATTTTGGATTATGATTTTACAATAAAAAATGTAGATATTCACTAGAATTGTTTCAATTGAAAAAATTACAGTCCAAACCTTAGATATTGGTGAAAAAAAAGTCAGATCATCACAGTTAAGAACACTTCCTGTCACGTTTAAGTTAGTACCGTGTATGACCACCTCGAGCTGCCAACACAGTTCTGCATCTCCTTGGCATAGAGTCAATCAATGTTCTTACGTTATTGCGTGGAATTGTTCGCCATTCCTGTTGTAACATTTGACGGAGCTGATCGAGGGTCTGAGGCGGAGGTTGGCGCAGGCGCACACGTTTATCCAGTTGGTCCCATAAGTGTTCAATCGGATTCAAATCCGGTGATTTGGAAGGCCATGGTAGCACATTAATGTTGTTCTGCTGAAGGTAGTCAATTGTTAAGCGGGCTGTGTGAGGCCTAGCATTGTCATGTTGGAATAACTCCCTCTGTCGGTCAATTACGCGCATAAGGTGAGGTTGGAGGATTTCGTCTCTGTACCTTTGAGCCGTTAAATTGCCCGGGACATGTACCAGTTCTGTTTTACGGTCATTAGAGATCGCCGCCCACATCATGACGCTACCTCCACCGAAGCTATCCACTTCTTGGACATACGAGGAAGAGAAACGTTCATTCCTGCGCCGGTATAGACGGATTCTTCCATCACGTTTCTGTAGCAGAAAACGGGACTCATCGCTGAACCAGATTCTACGCCAGTTGCGGAATGTCCAGCCCCTCAATCTGTTGCACCATCAGACTCTTTCTCGTCTGTGTAACGGTGTCAAAACTGCTCCAAAATACGGTCTTCTGGGTCTAATGCCATATGGTCGAAGTCGGTTGCGGACTGTCTGCGAGCTGATTCTCCTCAATCCAGGTATTCCGACTGCAGTAGCTGTTGCAGCAACGGTTCGATTCCGTAGATGAAAGACCCGGATGTAGCGATCTTGTCCAGGAGTCGTAATGCGAGGTCGCCCACTCCTCGGTCGGTCATTAGTAGAGCCAGTCTGCTGGAATCTGTTCCACAGCCGAGAAATTGTGCTCTGATTTACATTTTCAGTTCGTGCAATCTCACTTTGGGATACTCCGGCCTGGAGACGGCCAATGACGATATTTCGAGTAGCAGGGTCCAACCTTGGCATGGCAGCATTTTAACGTTATGATGAATTCAAGCTTCAAACTTCGTCCTTTTATACGCTTTAATGTAGTGGTTGAATTAAGCACAAAGTTCTCGTGAAAAACGTAAGTCAAATTCCATGGCGATAGAGGTGATGTGCAATTTTAGAGAGTCGCCGAGCTAATTTGGCAGAGAGCCAAATCAAATGAACAGACCTTTAAAGTTTCATACTTACCTGTAAAAAATTAATTACTCAATTGACCATTTCAGTTTATCTTGTAAAATACATAATTTGCATTTTTAAAATTTCAAAAGGGCTATGCGTTTCTTTTTTTGCAGAGTATATAACAATAATGAATACTTCCCGCTATATATTGGGAATGAAATAAATCCGACTCATATGTGTTCATACGGAACATTTTAAGAAGAACGAGTCCGATTTGTATAATTTTTGTACACCATAACCTTATGGTAATCTTTAGTTTCTTAATCAATTTATGGAAACAGCGCAGTAAGTATTTACTACCTATTATAATTGCATTGCAGATAAGTTTTTATTTATTTATTTTTTGTTCATTTATTTATTTTTTTTTATTCATTTATTTACTTTTTTTTTTGGTGCGTGTGTTATTTATTTTAAATTTTACCTGCAATCATTTACGAAGGGGTGCGTATCGTGGTATGGTTCTCGTCCAAGATTAAAGGGTTTCACGCGGTGTTCTCAATAATCGATTTTTAGTACAATCAAATTACATTAATTAATTGCTCGCCTATTTATTTGACCTTCCTATTCAAGACGATGGCTTGGACAGAAAGTACCTTATACTTAAAAAAAAATGTGGAATTAGCTACATCTTGGACGGAGAAAAAGATTCTTCAGTCATTCACAATGATGCAAAAGAAAATGGCAAGAGTTAGACCGAGGATAGTGATGGTGATGTTAGTGATTATGATGATGATATTCCTCCAGCGAAATACAGAGATATACCCATAACAACGACAAAGGTGAACTGTTCTTTGCTTCCTCTGACCGACAGTAAGACTTTGAGTAAGGAAATTCTATGTTGACCCTCTTCCATGTTTGTATGTTGCTTTATGAGTAAGTAGTTAGCTTATGTTTAAAAAAAATAACCATTGAAAAGTCGTTTTCTTATCTATTCAGTGTATTAGAACATAAGCTTATCGTCAATAACGAATGAGATCGACGTTCAGAAAATACACCGAACCGCAAAAGAAATGCAACATGATTTGCAAATGGTCATAAATTCCGTTCTATGCAATATAAAATTTGAAATTACAAGTGATTGTTAACGCGTTTCGTCCTAATCTCTGGTGAAAACAGCATCCAAGTTAACTGAAAATACACATGTAAGCGCCTCACCCTGTTAACCATCTTCCATGTTTGTGTAGTTTTCTTGGACTGTGTATTCAAAGCAATTGATATAAAAGCCGTCAACTTCAAACTAATTACACAAAATAATTTTCAAAATGAATGTAGAATACCCTATCATCATTTTAAAAAGTGTAGGCCTAGTCTGTCATGACAACAAGAAGTGACCCAATTCGTAGCTGTATAGTTTTGAGCCGTAGTAAAATTGAAGTAAAGTTCTTGTTTTCGTGGATGATGTAGGATGACCTCCTCGTTCTCGAAATGTTGTTTGAAATATAAAAGCCTCGCCATTTATACTTCTAAACCAGTTTTCTCAACCTCGGAGGTTATCTTGAAACATTCACACAAACTTTATATCTCAATCAATCTTATTATAAAGTTCATGGTGACGTTGATAACTAGAATTTCATAATTTTATAGAACTATTTTAACATGCATGCAACACGACGCGGTGGATGACCATGAACTGTGTCTTAGAGAACAGGGAGTGACTATTGTCTGATTTTGCATTATTTCGTATTCTGTAGCTATAGTCACTGTATATTGTACTGATAAGAAGTTCTTAAGATCACAAACAACGAGGACGACACATCCTTGCGCAATGTGGACCTTGCTTTTATCGACAATTTTGATCAGTTTTGTCTGTAAGTGTAACAATTCTTCTAATCGTTCGTGTAAATTTTTGTCAGTGGTATGGTATCAATTCTTTAAAAGATATTAGTGACGAGTGTGTTGTACCTGGTTTAATTTCTTTTTAACCGTATTGTTTTTAATGCACCCAATGACATCACTACTTATAATTTCCCTTTCGACATAGGACATGTAACGATAGGATAGCTAGATTCGTGTCCCTTTGACAACGCTGACCATCGTAGCTGGTTTAGTATTAAAATTGCCTTAGCAACGTATGTTTTTCACAGTTCTGACTCTTTTGTTGACTTAGCCGAAAAATGAAATATTGAACGTGGCAAGATATCGGGGAAACTCTTGTGGTATTTCAAGGGAATGCTGCTGCTGTTGGTGACATCCAAAGACATATATTACATTTCATATTTCTCTGTGGTAACAAATTGATTATATAACAACCATAACTTTAATTTCGTCTTACTAAGGTATCAACTCCCTGGATTGTAACCTGGCCCCATCTTCGAATGTCAAGTGTGTGATTATTTTGCTTTCACCTACATAGATGCAAGTAAACGAACTGGACATTTGGCATGCGAAGATGACCTGCGCAAAAAGGACCGTGATTCAGTTTAAAGTTGCTCCTTCTCATTCAGGGGAAAGTGAAGGAGCAACTTCCGTGCTTGTAGAATTTTCGATCTACGCATGCCCAAAATGGATGACTTAATCATACTACTCTATGTACAATTTTGGAATATTTAAGTAAAAATATGACTACAGGAAGAAAATTTGTTCATGCTGGTATAATATACTAGCGGAAAAAACCGTGTTTAGTAATTTTATTTATAGATTCATATACAAAAGTATTATGTTGCATGATTTATACCATAATTTAATATAATGCATTGTATTTCAATTCAAACATCAAATGACGGATTCTGTTCATCATGGTTAATGCGAACAGCCACTATAAGTAAGGGGGTTGCAAAAATGTTTCATAAATTTAATAGCGTGTGTGACCGCCATTTGCATCGATGCATTCTACACATCTGTGACACATTGAACGAATCAGGTTTTACAGAAATGCCTGGGGAATGTTCCGTCATATAAAGAACAACGGGAAGGTCCAACGTAGCAGGGTGGGTGGTAGACTTCATTCCATTTCATCCCAAACATGTTCTGTAGGCGATAAATCCGCTGGCATCGCAGGCCAGGGTTGCTTATTCACATTTTGCTGCTGTATACAGTCACTCGCAATGCGTGCGGTTATGCGTTGTCCTACTGTAGAATGCTGTTACGCTGGTTGCTGTAAATTAATGGAATGACGTGCTGACGTACAGTGTCGTCACAGTAGCAAACGCCGGATAAATTGCCCTCCACTATCACCAAAGGGGTCCTTCAATGTGTTGTAATTCCACCTCAAACTATAACGCTCTTCCGCCAAATTAGCAGCGCTGAATGACGCAAACGTCAATGTAAAGTGCTCCGGCACGACGGTAGGCCCGAACACGACTGTCACTGATGTCGAGATGAAATTATGACTCGTCCGTAAACAGAACTTCCGCCCAGTCTCTGTTATTTGTTATTGAAATGACGATACCTCATACATGCTAATCTCGCTGCACGGTGACGTCAAAGCAGAACAGGACGGAGAGCAGGACATCGAGGACGGATCTGTGGATGCCCAGGGATACTTGTAGCGGTCAAGAAGACGACCGGAATCGACTACTCAAATGTGACGTCTGTATATACACTGCTCCATCTTATGCTTTGGTTAAATTCTGGATAGGGGAATTCAAACGCGGTAGAACGCCCACTGGATGCCACCGACGAAGAAATGTGTAACGAAATTAGGAATCTGGTACACTCTGATAGGCGAATATAGGTGGGAAAAATAGCGCAGGCATTATGCATTTCACATGGTAGCATTTCAACAATCTTTCATGATCGTTTAGGTATGCGGAAGCTAACAGCCAACTGGGTCCCCAAATCCCTTAGCGATGAGCAAATGGCAATCAGAGCATTACTATGCAGCGCCTTGTTGAAGCGTATAAGGTCAAAAGATGGTTTTCGTTTGCGTCTCTTGACTGTAGATGATATTTGGGTTCATTATTATGAGCCAGAGAATAAAGCTCAGAGTCGTCAGTGGGTAGGGCCGAGGTCAAAGAAGTTCAAGACGCAACCATATGCTGGCAAGGTGTTAGCTACAGTATTTTGGGACGCAAAAGGCATTATTATGTTGGATTTTTCACCCAAAAGACGTACATTAACTGGGGTGTATTATGCAAACTTGCTAGACCAGGTGAGAACCGCCATCCATGAAAAACGCCTAGGTAAACTCTCTAAAGGTGTTTTGCTGCAACAGGACAACGCGAGAGTCCACACTTACAAAGTTGCAATGGATGCTGTAGAGCGAAACGGGTATGAACACATCCTGTCTATTCGCCTGACCTAGCTTCTAGCGACTTCTTCCTATTCCAAAACTTGAAAAAGGATATCCGTGGGCGTCATTTCCTGTCTAACGAAGAAATTGTGACTGCAGTTGATTGTTATTATTGATTATTTTTCAGTTATCTGGTGGCGTCCAGTTTTTGTTGGTAGAGGAGAGAACCCAGATACAATGTACCTGGGAAGAGACCACCGACCTTCCCAAAGAAAATTGGCAAACTTGCTCACATAACGCCGCGGCCGAGATTTGAACACACGCCGACAGAGGTGAGAGGTTTTGTGATTTTGAGCCCGATGCTCTACCCACTCGGCCACGGAGGCCCCCTGACTGCAGTTGAAGAGTGGATCAATGGAAAGGACCCTGACTTTTTTAGTTCTTGGCTTAGGGCACTTGAACACCGTTGGTCTAAGTGCATCACAGAAGAGGTGGATCTCAATCGGAAATAGATTAGGCTGGTTACTTATTGACTCGCCCTCGTATATCGTTCCAATAACAGCGTGTCACTTCGCTTGATCGAGTAGGTAAATTTTACTCGCTCATGGTCCGTATGGTTTGAATAAAAGTGGGTTTGGATGACCACACTTTTTTTTTTCAAAGTGATTAAGCACTAAGAACAAAAGTAAACACTGTTTCATTGAATTCTATGTGGTTTCGCCCAAAAATCTGCACGCTTGATCAAGCGAAGGGACATGCTATTATTGGGAATGATAATACGAATGCGACGGAGCGACAACGCGAAACCGAAAGAGCAATAATAGTATCACTAGGTCTTTGTGACTTTCAGTTGAAACGAGTATTTGAAATTTCACAAGTTTATTACCTGGCATCCTGGGAAAAGATTACCATACAAGATAATCATTTATAATCACAAATAATACCAACAAAATGTTAGTAGAACATGTGGTGACGCAAAAATGTACACGTATATGGACTCCATTAAATCAACAGCCGTGTGTATATGTTTGATTACTGATATTCAACATTGCTTATAAGATTATTAATAACAGAAGCTGTACATGACGTATGAAATGTGCAGTGACAGTTATTTTATGTGCATTGAGGCACCTTTAAAGAAAGTTAAACATAAGAACATAACTGGCACACAGTGATTATAATAAATGAAAAGTCATGGAGACTTTTAAAGTAAAATGGGTAAATTGGCTACTTCGCTATGAGGGATTGTTATTCGGACAAATGATTGTTTTCATTTTACAGCAATATCACATGGCTTTCTCAACAATATCAGAGGAACTTCCGGTTAATGAACACCACTTCCCGTTAAAGTAATAATAGCTGTCATTTTGGTGTCAGAAAATGTTTTCGATTTCAATGACAGAAAAAAATAAGGTTTACAAATTTTTGTTACTGATAGTTATGTTAGAAACCTATTCAGAGGTTCTCAATGAAGAAAAATTACATCATTGTCTTTCCGTACAAAAATTGATATCTATATAATGCTATATAGTCAAAAAATTTGAAATCTATATTTTTGAATTCTTTTAAAAGTTTGTTTAAATTTTATAAATGATTTTGCTTAAAGTTACATACAAAACTATCATAATAAAACATTTTCACAACAAAATAAATTTTTTAGATTTAGAGCTATTAACAAAGGAAAAAAGGTTAAATCCTTGAAAAAGCAAAAGAGATAGCGAGCAAAATCTTCTATTATTAGTGAAAAACAGTTATGAAACACCTTTGCTACTTTGTTTACGAAATTCTAGGTATAGTGTACAGGTTCTGAACTGTGAAAGTATAATGCTGCAGCATTGTTGACAATGATGAGGTCGAAGGTTGGTTGGATGTTTTAAGTCCCGTCGAAATTGTTCACTCATATTGAGATATCACCAGGTGAAGTACCACAAATTTAGACCTATGTAGAGCGTAGCAGTGGGGGTTCTTTAACGTTCAAACGCCTGTCTTGATAAGGGACTTCTGTTTCTCACTTTTCTGACTGAACTGATTAAACAAGGTTGTGTCTACCTCTGGTCAGAAAATATTTGGTCTGCTCTGAGTCTCATTTTCTTCCTCAATCATTTCTTGCACTGGCATGTGCACATCATAGTGTCACTTTACTTGGGAAATTTAATTTTCTATTGACTTGAACTGACCACTGTAAAATTTTTATATTTCTTTTGAGTACTTTACATTCAACCTCATTTTTTAAAGATGGCGACGATTTGCAGAACTGTCCCCCGAACCTGCACCGATCCACAGCCCTAAGAACATATAATGGACATTGTTATGAATTCATGATCCATCGACACGTAGAATGGAGCGCAGCAGAAAACGACTGTGGTTCCAAAGGAGGAGCACTGGTTGTGATCAACAACATAGAGGAACAAAACTTCATGATGTCTGCTTTAAGGTCATTTCCGTTTAATGGCCAGGGTGTTTGGATTGGATTAACTGATGCTCGGCAAGAAGGAAAATTCACTTGGGTTTCTGGTATAGTATAAATACACGAGTTTGACCGACGAAAAATTATCTTAACGGGTTTGATGAATGAAAAATGTATGGATTTTAATATTATTGTGGCACAATAATCCGAGCCAGTAATGCTGATTTACAGGGGAGGCAACATCCTTCACTTACTGGGCCCCGGGACAACCAGGATTGATAGCAAATATTGGCAGGAAACGTTTGTTTCTGGATAGTCTGCCTTTACCCCATCTAGTGGACGAGGACTGCGTGTTGTTAAAGTACACCGACTCTGGTCATTGGCATGATTACCCTTGTGTAAAATTAGACCTCATTGGTCTTATACCGGAAAACTTCGCTTATGTCTGTGAATACAGTAGGTTGATTTATATGTAAAACAGTAATTAGTTTACAAAAATGTGATATACGGCTGCATGTATGTGATTTCTTTATTCCATTTGATAATACTAATGTATGTTTTGATAAGCACATTAAAACTACATTACCTTTGACAGACCAAATATCCAGACCGACAACCACTACCACAATAGGAACGCCTCAGACTGTGAGGCCATCTACATCTAGTCCTACCACCATTCCCACCACCACACTGCCTCCGACAACAACCCCAGAAGCTGATATCGTCCCTACCACAACGTCAGGATCTGTTTCAGGTTCTGTGGGCGAACTTGTGATTGGCTGAAAAATGATGACGTAATATGATGTTCACGTGTTTAATAAAATTAAGTTATAAATACACGAGTTTCCTCTTGATTTTTGACAGTTTAGAACGAATGGAAAGTTATGCACGGGTACGTGTGCATATTTACAACAACAGAGCTGAAATACCTGGATTCTATAGGATAATGTACTTAGGTGTTTTTGTTTACAAGAGTTAACATTCAATATATATGCATGAAGTATGGTGTTGTCATTATTGAGGGTTTGGCCGACACCGGTATTGTAGGAAAATCAAATGACACGCGTAAGCTTTCCTTAAATGCTGGTGACTACGGAAGCCCATTACTACAAACCATAACTAAAAAAGCATAATTATTATATAAAAACGAAATTATTAAATAAAATAAAAATGTAAAATATTATATATATATAGCTAAATTATTGAATGAAAAAAAATATCGAAATAATTGAATTAAAAAAAAAACCCACGAAATTAATGAATAAGAAAAGGAGCTATACTGATTTAGTTATTTCGAGTTTTATCTATTGATTTCGTTTTTTATTTAATAATTTCCTTTTTTTTAAAATTCAGTTTTGGTTTGCACTAATGGGCGTCCATAGGTTACTGTCATCTCGCCAATAACAACAACAAAACCACATTTCATTCTTTATATTTACATCAAGACCAGGTGGAGAACACCTTTATATAAATGTTTTGTTAAAGCAATATAAGCTGTCAAAATTGTTATTTTGGGGTCCTAAAATTTAATCGAAAATTTTGTAAACATCTACCTTCTAATACCTGATTTTATCGATTAAACTTTTGACATGTTGTATTTTTTGCATTAAATGCAAAAATGTTCGACAGTTGAAATTAAGTCTTCCCGTACCTTAATTTTCCCGACATTATTTCCGTATGCAATGACCTAAAGTTGAACTCATTCGGCAAAATCAAATGCGCAAGCGCAATATTTCCGGTAAGCACGAAAGATGTCTGACACGAAAGGTTCGAAGCGAGGGAGAAAGCAGACTTTGGAATTTTGCGTAATGTTTCGAGCGATCCCTTAAAACTATCATAACTAAAAAACATACTATCATAACTTAAAAAACATATAACATTGTTAACAATGCCAAAATAATGATGGTAACTAGATTTTATCTCACCTCGCCGTCCATATTTTAATGACCCGGATACAACCCGATCCACCCCGATCAGCATCAGAATCATTCGTGTCAACATCGGTTATCTTCGGGATTGTCGCCGACGATTAATCAGCTGCCATTGTTAGGGTCAAACGGAATGTCGAGGAATATATTTATCATCACGTAAAGGTGTGTAAACGATGCATAAGAGAGGAAATTCGATGCAGTTCTTTTTTTCAATCATATCAACGTTCATTTAACCTTTTTTAATGCCACTATAAAAAATTGCAATTTTGGCAGCTTATATTGCTTTAAGAGAGACTGCTTGCGATAACCCATGGTTAGGAAACGAGATGCCTAGGTTTGACTTCTCGATCCCGATGTCTTAAAAATAGGCTCGACTTCTTGATTTGAATATATTATTTAATTATGTGCACACACACACACACACACACACAGAGAGAGAGAGAGAGAGAGAGAGAGAGAGAGAGAGAGAGAGAGAGAGAGAGAGAGAGAGATTAGTTAAAAGTCCTAACAACTTTGAAAAACCTTTCTCGTATGCAATAACGTATTTTTCATGTTCAAATAAGGATGATCACACCACAAAAATATCATACATGATAGACTATTATAATAAGAAGATATATTGTGTATACAGAAGTAGCATATAAACATAATTTAGTGATAAAATGTTCTTTATGAACTTGTGAACTGCCTTGAATATTTCAAAATTTACATCATTTGAAAAATGTTCATTTCCCCCATAATAATAGATGGATATCAACAAGATTAATGGCATCTAATTGAAGTAATCCATGGAAAAGACACTTTCTTGCTCGAGTATATTTTTTGTATGCAAAGATGGAATGATGTGCATTTTCGATATGACCACATATACAAGTAAGAGAGGCAATAATATTGTTGCGATAAAGATTACTATCTAATATGCAAGAGTGTCTTAATTTGGTGTGAATAATATTAATGTATCGTTGAACATATGAGTAGTATAAAGGTGGTTTTGAGGGAATAGTTTTAATGCCTTTTTTAATTTATTAATTGAAGTTAACATTCTAAATTCGAAGCTCAGGCAATACCATTCTTAACAGTGTCGGGAATAAATGACTTTTTAAGTACTTCAAATCTACATTTTTAAATATATAGTCTTCAGTATTTCGTGTGTTGTATTTTAAAATAGTGCCACGTCATACTGGAACAAGATTATTATGAACTTTACACAAAGTTGTAAGTTCACTTGTTTGTCTTCTGTTTGATAAGGGTTCCCAGCCAGTTTCTAAGTACAATGATTCTCTAACGATATACTAAATAGTCCTGTTACTATTCTGGCTGCATGTCATCGAACTTTTTCTAACATATCAATTTGAAAAACAGTGCACCCATCCCATACATCAGAAGTATATTCTAAAAGGGGTCTAATAAGTTATATACATTTTTGTCAGTGTATTTCTTCCGAGAACAAACTTCAGCTTCTTCAATAGCTCAGTATTTTTTTTTATAAGCGTTGTTTACAATATCATTTATATGCACTGACCAACCTAAGTCACTGGAAACAGTAAGGCCAAGATGTTTATGGGATTGCACATGTTCCAGTTGATATTGTTGAAAGAATAAATTTTTTAGGAGTGAAAAAAAAAAGATTTTGTTTTACTGGGGTTAAACCGGATTAACCATTGCTTTGACCAACTGTCGAATACAAATAAATCGTGATTAATTATACACTTAATTTCAGTAACATTATCTGATGAATATTGAATGGAATTGTCATCTGCAACAAGTCTGCACATTGATAACATTTTGTCCGACACATCATTCACATAAATCAAAAACTGTAAAGGCCCAAGGACAGAGCCCTGGGGGACACCGGCAGTAAAATTACTGGGAGATAATAGATTTTTGTATATAATTTTCTGTTCTCTATATGCAAGATAACTTTTGAATTAATAAAGATTGATTGATTGATTATATATTGTTTTATGTCCCGCTCGAGAATCTTTCACTCATATGGAGACGCCAGCATTGCCGGCGAAGGGCTGCAAATTTAGGCCTTTGCTCGGCGCTTATGACCTTTGAGCAGGGAGGGATCTTTATCGTGCCACACCTGCTGTGACACGGGACCCCGGTTTTTGCGGTCTCATCCGAAGGACCGCTCCATTTAGTCGCGTCTTACAACAAGCAAGGGGTACTAAGGACCTATTCTAACCCGGATCCACACGAGGCTTGAACCTGAACTAATATAGAAGATTTTCAGTGATTTCATACGTTTGTAATTTAAAAAGCAACCCCTTATGCCACACTCTATTGAATGCCTTCGATAGATCAGAAAATACCATACAACATGAATTTCCTTCATCTATGCTTTGGACAATGCTGTGATAAGTTTCTAGTAATTGAAATAGGATGGAATGACCCGGTAAAAAACCTGTTTGGTACTTATAAAACAAATTGTTCTTGTGAAAAAAGTGTATACATGTTTGAAAATAACTCTCTCCATAATTTTGCTTACACAATTCAATAAAGAAACAGGCCTATTATAATTAGATCTAATAGATGGGTCATCTTTCTTGAACAGAGGTAACACATGAGCTATTTTCCAATAATTAGGAAATGTATTTTCACACAAAGACTTATTAAATAGTAAACACAAAGGTTGGAAATTGACTTTGTATTTAATTTTAACATTTTGTGACTAATACAGTCTGGTCCAACTGCTTTGTTTACAGGAAGGGTAGATATGATATCAAGAATTTCTTGTTCTTGTATAACAATGTCACTGAGGGTGTTTTCCACACAATCAGTATTTATCTGGTAAATTAATGCCATTGTCGTCAACATTGGATATGGAGGAGAAATACTCGTTCAATGCTTTAATTTTTCAAGATCCGAAAAAATATACTTTGTATCCCCATTGTCATCACTATATTTGATAGGTGGAATTTCTATGGTTGATTTTGTTTGGAAGACATTCTTCATTAGCTTCCGGTATAATTTGTTGCTGTCTTTACTAGCATCATTAATATACACGTCTATATTATCGTAAGAATTTTGTAAAGCATGTTTTTTCGTGTTGTTAACTTTGTTTCTAACCTTCCTGTATTTAGACCAGTCAGTGCCACTTTTTGATCACAGTGCTTTGTTACGAACTCGGTTTCTAATTCGAATGTGTTTTCGTAAAATAGAGTCAAACCAAGGTTTGTCTTTTGGCCTATGCTAATTGTGATATTTTTTCTGGTATACATTCACGTACTAATGCCAGATACAGTGTCGAAAAAAGCTCTGCTGCAGTTTCTACAAAAGAAGTATTTTCAAATAAGTCATCCCAGTCATATGATGCTATAAGTAAATTTAATTGGTCTAATTCCGCATACTTCTATTGCCAAACCGTGCGTTGATACGCTTGACTAACACCATAGCCCACTATTAACGAAATGTTTGTTGCTCTGTGTTCACTGAGTCGAGAGTCTATATTAAGTGTACCCGATTCTGCTATTTTGGTATTGTGAGAAGTAAGAATTGGGTCAGGAAGTGTTTGTGTGGAATATGTGATTCTTGTTGGTTCGCGTATGTTGTTTACAAGATTGTTATTAAGTATCATATCCTGTGCGTTATGTGTTAAAGGAATGTTTATAAAATCTACATTTAAGTTACCTAAGATTATTTTGTCCAAATATTCGAGAAATTGATAGACAAACTCTAGTTCTAATGACACAGAACTTAATAATACAACGTATCTTATTATGGCTTTTAAAGATCAACTCAAGTAGAAGAACAGTTGACACAAATTTAAAACAATAAACATAGCACTCCTGCAGGACATATAGAAATTTCCTATTGCGGCATGGTGCTGTGATTGTATTACCCACTTGTCTATAGCTTTGGCCATTTGTACTAAGAAAGCATTATTTGGGCCGCAAATAAGAAGGTTTAGGATCTCGACGCCGATGTCTTAAACATAGGTAGTGACTGTTCCGGAGTCAAGTGCCCGGCATCAGAAGTTAAAAGTTATACGGGTCATTTGATATGTCTCATGTCATGATATACATCTGTACGATAAAAACCGTCAGTTGTTCGGCCGGAAATGTCATGCATGCGCAGGGTACTTCCCTTAAAACTGGATTGCGTTCATGGTCGTAGTGGCTTGATAGTGCTATGAAATTGAACGAACATCAAGGCTAGTCCTACGTAGGGATAACAAGCATTTATTCATGCAGTGCGTCCATCTAGACCAGCAGTTAGGCTAGTCGCTACGATTTTGAATGCAGCCCTTGTGGCGTCTCTACGTGAGTGCAAATTTCTCGAATGAGACGTAAAGCAACATTTTAAAAAGTAGGAGGGGGATCTAACAAAAACAAACAAACAAACAAACAAAAAACAAAAAAAAAACAAAAAAAACCCAAAAAACAAAACAAAACAAAAAAAACCCCCCAAAACCCCCCAAAAAACCGTTAAGTGAAACTATAAAGCAGAACAGCTAGTCACATAAATTTTTAATCGGCAAAACGTTAGTCCGAAAACCGTTTCTATTGGGTTGATGTGGTCATTCATTGAAAATTATGTAAGAAAATACGGCTTTTACTTTTGGTTTTAAAAGCCTTTTACCTCTGGTTATATTGGCATCGTGCCAACTACTGCCAATTTATTTACGTGTCATTGACATTCAAAAGAAGCTTCAATCGGATAGCACTCGTTCTTTTCCGTAATCTGTTACGGATATAGCCGAGTAGTCACGGTTGCAGCAGCTTTGATGAGGAAAAAATCTATTGCATGGAATTATAAGACTATATTCTGGTCTACTAGTAAATACATTTAGTTTTTATATACTTAGCAGATATTGTATGTTCGTCGAGGATATAAAACAATTAAGTCATAGAATAATTCGAAGTATCATTTATTTCTTCCATTTTAGGAATAAACATATAGGTTGTTTGTCTTACCGGGTTGTATCAATAACAGAAACATGGAACACTTTCATCTTTGTACAGTTTACACGTTAAGGGATTGTGATTGTGTGCGAACATATTGAAGATGGCGACCAATCCGTGTAATCTACTAGGCCAAAATGTTTAGCGGTAAACAGTTGAAATATTGTTCATCATCCAAGACAAAGTAAAGTTTCACAAAAAAGAGAAAGTCTAATATACATTGTACTTAGCTTCAAGGCCATTTTCATTTTCGGCAAAAATTAATTTTTTAAAACAATAATTGTTAGTATATGATGTTTTTACATGTTTTTCCCTTTTATCGAACCATTGATTCGAACTCTAGAAATACGTACGACATTCTACACGTTTCCTACTCCATTTATGTGGTGGTGCGTGAGATCAGATTGTGACATACAAGTAAGAGTTCAAAGAATTCAAGTCTCCTGCAGTACATCTGACTCTTGATGGAATAGTTTCTAGAAAGCATAGGTTTCATACCAACCAATGAAATATTTTAAGGACTGAATAATTCTTGTGATAAGACACCAAGCATCGACCCTACTTACTAACTTGCACTTAATGTGCATATGTATATATATATAGATAAGATAATGGGTTTTCCGCACATTTTATGCAATGCTGTCCTTGTGTATTCTTTTGCTAGTGATCGCCGTATGTAAGTGTTTAGGAATTCATTAATCACACATAGATTGGATTTCAAAGGTTTTCATTATTTGTTTGAAATTTAACCATCTTCTGTATAATGTAGATGGTGACGATGTAAGCAATTGTCCTTCCCAAGCTCAACATGGCGCCACACAGAAAATTCACGGGTCGCATTGCTATGAGTTCCAGCTTCACCTGAAGAGGGACTGGAAAGCGGCTCAGGGGGACTGCGCTTCCAGAGGGGGAACACTGGTGGTTGTCAATGACAACGAGGAACAGAGCTTCCTCATGGCCTCACTCAAATCGCTCTCATTTCACTCAACTGGTGTTTGGATAGGTTTGTCCGACACAAACCAAGAAGGAACGTTCACTTGGGTTACAGGTCGTTATTAGTACAGTGTATTTGATTTAGAGCAAGGTATAGGAGGTCTCATGTAACCAGGATATTGACTCTTGCGAGAATATTGTTTGTAGTATCGGTAGTTATTATGAAATTGAGCAATACAAAATTTGATAAATTGTTATATTGAAGGGGAGACCAGCTCATTCACATTTTGGGCACCAGGGCAACCTCACTCGTCTCACTCGGGCAAACGACTCATCTTAGATAGCGTGGTTGACGAGGACTGTGTTCTCTTGAAGTACTCCGATTCTGGTCACTGGCACGACTACCCCTGTAAGAAGTTAGATCCACTTGGACTTGTGCGAGAGAATTATCCCTATGTCTGTGAATACAGTAAGAATGCTTTTTATTCCAAACACATTTTGTCTGCCTTTCTGCACAAGTATCTAAATTTTAATTAATAAATAGGTTAAAAAAAGGGAGGTATCTATCTATCCATCCATCCATCCTAGGTGTGCAAATGACATTTTGACCCCCTCCTCGATTCGGGTCCGATTTTATTGTTAAATTTGCCTAAGCAAACTTAATCTCCCGTACATTTAATCTCAGAAATGATTTTCCTTCTCATCCGTCGCTTCAGAACTCCCTCGCAACAACCCGACAACGGACATGATTTAACGATAGTTTGAACATTCCCACCAAGGCTTGATCATCATGCCGTGACGTCACGAAATTACATCTCCGCACCAAATGATATTATAGATGAAAAACCAAAACGGCACGTGAATTAGTCAATTTAATATATTCATTAAATCAGAATCAAAACAAACAACATGCAAATATAATTTCTTTATTATTTCTCATTACACTATTATATGTTATAAATTTTATTTAAATTTACTTGTAAATTTGATTAATCTGGTAGAGTCAGCCTTTTTTGGTGAGAAGTGATTCGTGACGTAACGGCATGGTGGTCAGGCCTTGGTGGGAATGTTCAAACTATCGTTAAATTATGTCCGTTGTCGGGTTGTTGCGAGGGACTGTAGACTTCTGAAGCGACGGATGAGAAAGAAAATTATTTCCGAGTTTAACTGTGCCGGAAATAGGTTTGTTTCGGTGAATTTAACAATAAAATCAGACCTGAATTGAGGAGGAAGTCAAAATGTCGTTGCACACCCGGTGTATTTTTACAAACAGATAGAACCCCCTTTTTTATCTATATCTATTATTGATTAAAATTCAGATACTTGTGCTTTCTGGATTTAGTGTTGCAGTCGCTTCAAGCTTCTAAAATTACATGCAATGTAGAAAGTTTAAAATTTACATCAGCAAATTTGATGAACACGTCAATTTGATCGCACCGCCGTCGACAAAATACAAACGTATTATCAAACAAGTTTTATGTCTTGTTCAAGCAACAGTAACAATAAAGTCGGCTTGATAGTAATCGTTGGTGAACACTTGATTTCGTTCGTTTGCTTTAAACCCTGAGGTTTCAATATTTTATCTCTAGATGTGGGAACTGCAGCGCCTTCTATTGTTTCGACCATGGCGCCATCTACATTGAGTAGCACTTCTGCTGCTTTACCAGATACTCCGAGTGTACCACCGCTGTGAACTGTCAAGAATGCATGTACTCACTCATTATTGTAGATAAATATATTATAGTGTTGGCTGAGATTCACAGCAATTATACCAGTAATATGTTTACCCCTAGATTAGGCGAGTGTGATTAGCACTACTAGAATTTCAGAGGCGTGATAGTGTTGACCATTTTATTAAGGTTTTAATGATATTTGCAAAAACCAACTTTTTAATATATTCGAGCAGTGCATGTACTATCTATTCAAGATATAGTACTGGATTCGGGTCCGAGTCGCACAAACTTTTCCGCTGGAAAAAGTCCCATTTATAATTAGCAGGTGCCACGGTATAACATGTGTTTGGATTAATCTCGGTTATCTTCTAATACTGAAGAGTTCATATAGTCTGGTTTTTTTTTTAAATTATAGTGATATATAGTGACTGCCCATGCCTACTGTATATCACTACTTCCGTTTGCGAAGAGAACACCCTAATTACTCACATGAACATGTAGCACAAACATTGCTATAGCCTAATAAGTTTCCATTTTCATAATCCCGCGAAATCTTAACAAGAAATGAAGACGAAAACTGACAGTAATCGAAGAGATGCAACTAAACTTGTTACGAACTATATAACTGCATTTTCATTAATTGTACGTGTAAAATCATTTAATGTCATAATGGATATATAGTTGATAACTTAAAATAGCGCATAAAGTGTGAAATAATCTTATACAACATCACGTTGTTTACACGTTAAAATATCTCATAACGCCATATATGTGCGCTCTATCAGAGCCACACACACACACACACACACACACACACATGTAAACCGCAAAACTGAACATATCATGGTTTAGAAATTTTATTATATATTTAATTTTATATCCTAAAGAGGATTTCGGACAATTTTGTAAATGCTCGTCAAGGTCACTCGTATGAACACCAAAATGCCTCCCTAAAACCGAAGATTTCAAGTTATTCGTTTTCAGGGCCTGGAACGCGAAGTAATATTCCTGGCACATTTCACAACAGTCCCCTCTGTAGCAGAATATCACAACTTTGACGGCGTAGGCCATGATTCTGTTGACGGTTTCTAAAGCGTTGCCAAAAATTTGGTGTTCTGTCCTGCATACTAATTTTGTCACTAGATATTCTTACCGTATTGAGCATTTTGGACGCTTGTAATTCAACGTCACTATTCTTAGCGCCCTTGTTCTTTGGCCTATATCTTCTTTAGAGCCAAAATTTAGGAAATATTTCAGCTTAGATTTCTGGTAATGAACAGTTAGATGGATGATTTCTGTATGATTTTGTATATTTTTTAAAACGTCATATTGCCCAGCCAGACCTTAGTCTTATTTATTTGTTTTAATCAGTATTTAGTCTTCTTTTATGCGTTACCCCTGCTTTGATGAACAGAGAAATACGCACAACCCCTGGCAGATTTGGGGACCATTATCTTAAACACTAATCACTCATGAGTATCTACTCGGTTTAATCCGTTAAGTGTAATTAATGGACTCTGCTAGGATACCAAATTGACCTGATGCAGATTCCATTATAGTACCAAAAATTGAAAATTTTCATAAAATCAAAGAAATCAATCATAAAATTTGAAATAATTAGCAACTTAATTTTTCTTAATTTCTTTTTTTTGTAAATTAATTAAGGATTAATAACTGATTGAAAAAAACAAATTACATGATTCTTCATTTTAATGAAACCATTTTGACGGAAATATCTTGATTTTCTACAAAGTTATTTCAATTCAAAATCACGTGCCTCATATTTCATGATAAAACAGGTAGAAATCACGATAATCCCAAGGGGAAGTAAGTCGCCAGTTACGTCAGTTATCTTGCTCTGATCACTTTCTGCACGGGGCATTATATTGATGAATGTTTCGGGCACCTGGTGTCTAAATTTGATATTTTTTTTTATGATTGTTTAGTTTTCTTCAATATAGCAGGGCCGAGATCAAAACAACAGTATGGTATTTTGTATGTTTCAACCATGTATGTTGCCCTTCTTTAGAAAGTACGCGCTATAAGGAGACGCAACTGCTTTTTGTTATATTTTTAATTATTTTGTTTAAAATAATGTTAGAAAAACTATGAAAAATGTAAACAAAAAAAACCCCAACAATAACGACAACAACAACAACAACAACAAAAAAAAAAGAAAAGAAAAAAAGAAAATAAATTAGTTCACGGACTATTAACAACAATTGCTATTTCGATAAATGCAGCTATGGTATCATCTCTACTCTTGGTATATGTATATACCACTATATTGTACATCTCATTATATATCCCACATGCCGTAACATACTGTACATGTCATGCTATACTGTACATACCATAACATAGTGTGTACATTTCCAATGTTTTTACATTCGATATCTTTAGCAATTGAAATGATAGATATTCTTCATGAATGTGAACAATCCCATATACATATGAATCTTGATAAATATAGTACGACTATTTTAACGGCTGGGGATATTGCGACAGAAATGAAAGTAAAATGTAGATATAAAAAAGAAATTTCATTTTTGAATATTCAAGAGTTATGAACAGCAACGCTTCACGCCAGAAAACTATTTATGAAGCGCTGTAAAGCATCGCAGTTTAAGCCCTAATGTATTTGTAAAAACGAAATTGTACACCGTATGAAATACGGTACATATCAGACTATACCGTATATGTCATGATATTGTAACGAACGACCGAGGGTTGGGATTATTACACATGGGTCGCGGTTTGATTTCGAGTGTAGTTAATTTCTGTGTGACGAACGGTGATCAAATTTTGGCCCTTTGTCAAGGTTTCAATTGTTTCCGTGCGTTGAAAACGGTCTTATAAGTGACCAATCTTTGGTCTACGTGTTAAATGAATATTTGATGTAAAGTTTATACAATTTATTTTGACGCTATTTTAGTTCATTCATAAACGTACATATTAAAATGGTACAGCTAGTTGGTACAACGTTACTTTTAAATAAGTGACGAACCAATCCAGGACGTCCCTACTAAGTGAATGATTACTGAATTCAATAAATAGGTAATTATGCGAGTCAATTCTTCGTATTGTTTCAGTACATACCATTCCCGAAGTGTACCGAGTCTCTCCAATAACCAGACTGCCAGATCTGCCAAAAACGGCTTTATATATAGGCCAGCGTTGTTTTGAAATTATGATTGCATAGGAACGTCAGACTAGTAACGTCATTAACGTTTAACTAGCATAATTAAGTTGGCGCGTTAAAATTCTAAATGTTACGAAATAATGTTGTCCATACCGTCATAAAACATACAAGATATAACATTATTTGGATAATATACAACAATTAAATGATTAAAAACCTTAGTTATAGTTCACTGGTTTCGTTAATAGTCGATGTACAAATATTTAAGTCATTGAAATGTCGGGTTAAGTGTTCACAATATCCTCATGTTATGCGCGGTTAGTCCGAATGAACACTACAGTTCTTGTAGTCACAATAGTGTTTATAATTGACTAGAAAATGAATTTTTAAACAACGAACAAGTAAGTTTAATAAATTCACAACAAAATCCATATAACAATGGGAGAAGTTTATAACAAGTAAAGTTCTGAATCAGAGAGGCTCGGACCGTTACAATATACTATATATACCATGATATACTGTATATTCTATTATGTGCTGTGCATTCTGTAATACCTTGTACATACTCTAATATACAGTATGTGCCACTGATAATTCATGATATTGTTTCTTTGTTTGTTGTTTTATGTCCGATCGAAAAATTTCAATAAAATAGAGATGTTACCAACTTTAGGTGAAATGCTACAAAATTGTGTCCTATGCATGGCGATCACCAAAAAAAAAAAAAAAAAAATCATCGTAAGAGAAAACTTCTTACTTTCTTCCTTTTCACAAAGAATCTTACGAAAATCATAAGAGTGAAATTACTGTAACTTTAAGATGGCCTGTACTGACGCATATTTTATTGTTTTTTGTCTTACCAATTTTGAGCACCCAATTTTGACAAAACATAGGATTTTTATGAACCTGTTTAGTGTACTCGGCATACCATTCTTCTTTGTGTCACTGTTTTGCTTCGAATATATCTGGAAGACATTCTACATATTTTGTATCTCTCACAGCTGCCTTCAGTGCGAAGGAAACAGAACTTTCATTATCCTCTATAAAGTAAACCCTGAATGGATCAAATGATGCGTTACTTGTATTGGTCAGAATTTTGTTCATTTCTGCATGAATAGTCCGTACTGGTACCATTATATTAACATGAATTCCAGCATTGTGTAATTTGACGATTTCTTGCTTAATTTCGGAAATTTCGGTCGTTGTCCATTTTCCATTTGAGAATAGATAAATTATTTTTCTAGCAGCAAATCTACTTCCTGTCGAGACTCCAAATAGTAGTTTGTCTTTTGCACTTGATAAAGCAAAGGAGGCATTTCCTTTTTCGTCCTTGATAGACACTGTGTATATTTTAGCCTTGGTATCATGGATTGATCGAGAATGAAAGTCAAATTTTATTTGGGATCCATTTCCATACGTCATCATAGCTGCTCTTATATCTGTGTTTGTTACATCAAAAGAGTCAAAGAGTTTGTCGACAACTTTAAGAGAATGGAGTGAATTTCCAGCCAATGGACTAGTGGTTTTGGAGATGTCAAAAAGGATTACTACATCAGTCACAGACGAACTGTTGCAACCTGAAGAAAATGTTTTCAGTGACACTAAACAAAGGATTCAACTAGGAAATGACGAAACGGTGACATTAAAGTAACTGCTTGCTACTTCGATTCAGCAGTACTATTCGTAATTTATCACTATACAAACCGTGAAATAGAGTTTGTTTCCAGATTACAATGTGTAGGTAACATGCAATTTGAGGAAATAAATAGATTAATTTTGGACCGCGTGGTTATATATGCCCGGAAAGAAAATTGAAATCTAAATCCACCAATCCAGGGGACCATTTCCCGCAACTCAAGCAGACAATCGGCCAAACAATATCCGTTCTATGTAAGCTTAACTTTGAAATGTAAGAAAATCGCGACAAGTTTTTGACTGTTGATCTCAGAGAGATTTATAGCAAGGGTAATTTCCAATGATAGTTTGAATTCGGAACCTTTGACTTTTATTGCGCGTTGAACGTAATTGTAGGGCATGTCATTCCGGAAATCTAACAATATAACAAATCTAACAATATAACAAATCTAACAATATAACAAATCTAACAATATAACAAATCTAACAATATAACAGTACGCAAACAAAATTGGAAAACGCTATCTTTCCAAGAGAGGTAACACTACATTAACCACTCATATGAAAACGCATTTGATTAAATTATGCGAGTTGGCGATGAAAGTAAATCTCCAGGACATAGAAATGAAAGACAATTATGCCGACGTGGTTAGGGATATCGGTAAAACTTTCCAGGGATACGTGTCTAAATGCACCCATTTCCTTCCATCTGCTTTACACCCAGGTACTTATCACCAATAATGACGTATCGTCAGCATTTTTTCTCTTTTCAAGACTGTGCATAGTTCTTAACGGACTGTCTGCTAGCGAAACATTTGTATCGATGTAAACTTTACCCTACAATTAATTACTATCACGTGACCGCAATATATAAATGTCAGTTGTAACCGGTCGTTCCGGCACATCCCGAAAGTTCCGAATTGCACACCTCTGTACTGTTATAATTCTACACATTTGAAATTGTATATACCTGTAGAGTGAACACTGTACAAAATGTACATTGAAAATTGTACACATCTGTACAGCAAATAGAAGAGACAGACATGTTCGGATAAAATTGTTCGAACCTGTGCAGCCGTAATCGGAGGCGTCCTTCAACGTTGCCTTCAGTAGATCGTCGTTATCAGGGGCAAACATGTAGGAAGGGTCTGTAGGGAGTTGTATCAGCTCCTCATGTCCAATGTCGTCACCCATACCCACAACAAATATCTTGAATCTGGAATCTGTGGCTCTCAGGATCTGGGCTGTTTGAATTGCTTGATTCCGATCTGTTGACAATCCGTCTGTCAAAATCACAAGATAATGGCTGATGTTGGGTAGCAGACGAGCACCATTTTCTGGATTTAATATTTCCTATAAATATATTAAAGTTAAGACAACGAATAGTACTCAATCTTGTAATTACTATAGAAAATACAAATCAGAGAGATGGGCAAACAAAGACAAAGATCAGGTGCCTGGGAGGAGTAAGCATCCCCTGTCGACCAATCACACCAGTCGTGAGCCCTATATATTGATCAGGTAAAAAACGGAGTAATCCGCAGTCAGAATCAATGTGCCAAGAACGACCTAACAATTGGTATGAAATATGTCAGACAGCATTTGACCCAATAGCAGGTTGTACTGGCAAACTAGATCGTTATAACGATCACAGAATTTCCGAAATGCTGACTTTAAACTAGACTGTACCCCCTGTAACACCATCAGTAGACTGCCGGGATGTAATAGTGATACTCAATCGGTGAAAGAATTCTTCACATATTTCTTATTGAAAATCATTGCATACAAATTAGGTTAAAACATGAATTATGCAGTTTGCAGAAATAGTGTATAGTTGTCATAGTTACCCGTGCAATAAATGAGAGTGCGTCTGATGTTTTAGTTGGACCTCTTTCACTTTGTATTAAAGACAATGCGTGAAGAACACTCGTATTACTTTGATGAGCAGTGAAATTAAAGACCAGTTCTGGTGTAAAAGCATAAGACGCAAGAGCCACTTGAAAGTCGTTTGGTCCAACTGGAATCTGTTTTACAAATCTAGCCACATACTCTATGGACCGATTCATTACGTCGTTTTGACTTAGTGACGTATCTAGCAAGAACATTATATCAGCAGGTCCTGGTCTGCAATCTGTAATTTTGAAAAGAAGCGGTAAAATGTACAACGGTACAGTAACTCTTGATAAAACGTATATTACGTAATAGTGAGTGAATATATCGTTAACATCTTTTAAAAAGAGACATTACAGCTCATTTTGGTCCGACATCGTAAAATGACAATTTTCCCAGTGCTTTCACTAATTTTGTTGCATAGTAGAATGTATAAACTTTGCAAAAATAACATATTTCGAAATTTGAAAATTCTCGTTTAAATGCAAAAATTAACAGATTTTGAAGGCCCTTTTTTAACAACATTGATACTTCCTCTTTCGGTCTTCGGATGCCTCTAGTCGGCGCGGGTTCGATTCTCGCTTGCGCCGATATATGTGAGAAAGTTTGCCAGTTTACTTTCGGAAGGTCGGTGGTCTCTTCCCGGGTACAGTGTATCTGGGTTCTCTCCTCCACCAATAAAAAGTGGACGCCTCCAGACAAATGAAATATTGTTGAGTGTGGCGTAAAACAATAAACAATCAATCTTCGGATGCATGAGCTCGGACGTTAAACAATCCAGTGAGAGTTGGCGTGCAATGGCTATCCCAGAATTTTGACAGATTATGCGAGAAAAGGGTTAAAATAGAACGAGATACAACACATACACACGCTAGAATGTACGTGGGGATATCACTATGACCCTCTAGCCACGATACACACACGCGGGGCTTTAAAAGTTATTTTTATATTTATCAAAACACGAGGCGTGCTTTATAAAAAACATATGGTTATAGGGACATGAAAGGTTTTCTGATATAATAATGATTTATAATTACTTAATTCTAAGAAGCAGGAAATAAACCAATACTCGACAAGCGAGTGTGGACCCTTTTAAGGGGTATTTAAATAAGTTTTTACACAACACGTGTGTTGTCCTACTGAATCACGTGATGTAATATGTCCGAGTCAGAATGAAGAAGCCATTGAATTCCGGATGATCTTTGAAGCGCATTTGAGAGCAAACTAATGCATCCCTAATGTTAAAAATTATCAGTATTGTTATGATTGTTATTATTTTATCGATACGTGTTTTAAAAAACACTTGATTAAAATGTGCAAAACGAGCTGTTTAACTGTTAATGGGGATTCAACTTTTTAAACCTTGCCTCGTTGACAGTGAACTCCTTCGTATCTCTCGCTGCAGACACACATATAGCTGTTGATTCTATCCTGAATACAGTCGTTTCCGTACATACAGGGAGAGCTGGCACATTCATCTATATCTACAAATTAATTGATTCATTAATTAATACCCCGAAGAAAGGGGAGGAGCTAGAAGTTTTGCCTGCCTAGATGTTCTAACACGTAATTCATATAATGAAATCTTTGTACTGCGCTTGAAATATCAATATTGTGTATGAAATCTGCCTATCTCCATCACACTATTGAATTCTGTTATTTCGGGAGACTTTATATCCCCGATAAAGTACACGCACTAGATGATTTAACCGCGAAAATTATTTTGCGAACTATGAATGCTGTATTCAAAATATCATTCGCGAACCTTATATTTACATACAGCTACTCTAGCAAACTTGCGCAGAAAATGAAGTACTATATGTTGTCGCAAAGAATACTTGAGGTTCAAAGTTTATCAATCGTTCAACAACGGGAACCATTTTCTCAAGTTGGTTTAAATAAGGATTGAAATATTTGGGCAAAATCTCTACCTTACTGTTACTACTCCTTTGTAAGTTTTTGGTGATGTGTGTTTTTTTTAACTGTTATTCAGTGTACCTCTCACCTATTTCACAATTATACCCCGTCCATCCAGGTAAACATGTGCAGGTATATATGTTGTTTCCATTGTAGCATGTTCCTCCATTTTGGCATGGATTGCTCGCACATTCGTTAATGTCTGAAATCATAAACACATTCATGGAAACAGAAATATTACTGAAACATTGTTTTGCAGTAATAATAATTCCATAGCCTTACCAATGCATGCATGTGCAAAATGAGCTGGACAGGGGGTAGTCAACTGGCAGTATTGACCAAGAGCACAAGATGTTGATGCTGCACAACTTTGTTCTCTTGTGTATTCATGTTGCACCTAATGATAAATGGGTTAAGAATTTACAAATTGTAGATATAATACCAAAGATACTGCAGGTCGCGGTAGCTCAGTGGTAGAGCGTTCGTTTCAAAACCGAGAAACCCATGGAGATTCGGGTTAGAATTGGTCGTCAGTGCCCCTTGCTTGTCGTAAGAGGCGACTAAATAGGGCGGTCCTTCGGATAAGACCGCAAAATCTGAGGCCCGTGTCACAGTAGGCGTGGCACGATAAACATCCCTCCCTGCTCAAAGGCCGCAGGCACCGAGCATAGGCTTAAATTTTGCAGCTCTTCAACGGCAATGAAACGTCTCCATATGAGTGAAAAATTGTCAAGCGGGACGTTAAGCAATATAAAACCAACCAACCATCAAGAGGTCGTGAGTTCAAGTCCCGGTCGTGCCATGGCTGCTTCGAACCTAAGACGTAAACATAGACAGTGATTGCCCCTTCGCCAAACGCACGGCATTAAGAAATGAGAATTCGGATATGACCTTAAAATGGAGGTCCCGTGTCGCAGCAGGCGTTGCAAATTAAAGAACCCTCACCGCTACGGCCCTGAGCGCTAAATGTAGGTCTAAAGTTATGGTACTTCACCTATAGTTGGTGACGCCTCAATATAAGTGAAAAATTTTCAATGTGATATAAACTAAAAAAAAAAACAACAACAACAAAAAACAAACATCCAAAGTTACTGCAATGTCTGAAAATGAACAAAGTACTATTAGCAAAGTAGATCATAGGTGTATGTATACAGTATTTTTTTCCAGTTACTTTCTGAAATTCTTGAAATAGGTACAAGTAAGAAAAATCAGTTTACCTGACAGTATGGTTTGTTATATTCACACCAAGTTTCGTGCCTTAACTCAGTGCAACATGATGGCTGTTGATGAACGTTACAGTCCACGTCACCAGTCTGTCTTTTGTGAAGGAAGGATTTGGCCTTGTGTTCAGATACCTCTGGGAAGTAGAAGTGGTGATGATTTTCATGACCAAACACTGTAAATGGAAAATGATACATATGATAACCCCTATTAAAAATTCTTTAAAACTCAAAATTATTAATTATATACGGTAAAGAAAACTTACCTGAGAGAAGATATCCAGAAATGATCAACACCAGCATTTTTAACACCGTGTCCATTTTTACCACAGTGGTCTCTTATTCAGTATACTAACACCCCTAACCAGGAAGAATTATCTAGGTAAATGATAGGTTTAAAATACGAACCAATCTTCTCCACAGCTTATTGATAAGACTATAATGCGTACCTGTGCAGAGCTTTTGGGAGAACCAGTTTTAATTGGGCTGATCAATTGATCTTTGCCTAGCAGACGTTTCTAACAGTATGAGCAATAAATTGGCAGGGTAGGTTATTTAACTGCATTCTAGAACGCATTCCGCAATTCATATGAGAGAAAATATGACAGCACTGCAAACCGTAAAGACCCCTACCTCAGAGACTGAAATTTGAGGATGCGGTTCCAGTGTTCAGTTGCCACCATTGTGAAAAATGGTAATGATACCATCTCTTTGTTTTGGAGATCCGCCCCTGCCATTTTTATTCATAATATATTGCACTTGGTGAATTGGAAACATTTGAAGATCCCTGCCTTAGAGACTGAAATTTTGGAAATGGTGTTCTACTGATCAACTATCACTACTGCGAGAAAATATTGATGGCACCATTATTTTTTTTTTTCGAGACCCGCTCCTCCAATTTTCATACATAATACTAAGTATTACACCCAGTGAATTTTAACATCAAAGAAGCTGATTTCTTTAAGCGTGATATCTAAATATTGTTTGCGTTTTTGTTATTGTACAAGAAATTTTGGACTGTGTAGAGTCATTGTGAGGTGTGGGACGATGATCGTTACATCGCCAGAAATTCGCTGCATTACGCAGGGACTCCCGTCGAAAATTGTATATTTTTGCAGACACACAGGTACAAGATGGATATCATGCCTGATATCACTCGCTAAGTCCGAGCTAACTTTATTGTGCTTTAACATGTTTGAGTCATTTTAATTCAATTATTAATACAGTATTTCGGTTAACCTGCACAAGAAAAATGACTACAATGAATTTATAAATCTTACGACAACACAGATAACACCATGTATAATCAGGACTGTATACACAAGCTCGTATACTTTCACTTCGTCCTCCACTTAACTCACCTGAGGAAAACTACCCGGTTGAAAATAAGTAATTTATAGTAAAGAAATATGGCGGGAAGGAACAACGGATGTCAGAAAAGAGATGATTGATACGTAATATAAAACTGAAAATGAATAATCTAAAAAGAACATTTTATTTTTATATATTTCATATATTCAACCTGATAACTGTAATTCTGTACATCTAGAATTTCAACTGAAACAAATGTGCATCACTACGTTCAGTTTAACTTGCTTTTGAATGAAGTTGTTTATTACGAAATTTCACATAATGCGATGAAATAGCTTGGAAAATGAAACATCGTATTAAACGGAGACTATGTAAAGAAAACAAATCTGTCACATTAACATGTTGAAGAGTATTTTGATAGATGTGACCGGAATTCAGTAAAATTTCAGAATATTACAGAAAGTAACAATAGTGTAGAAACTAGTGAAAAAGACTTCCATCAGAGTGTCCGTTTAAAGAACTCCGGAATTCTTGCCAATCTTGATGCCAAACTTCACCAGTATTCACCAGAAAGAACAAGTTCAACGTCTCATGGCCAGATATCCTTCCATCTTCATGGATGTTCAAAAAAAAAAAGATGCTGTTTGTCATGATGTTATAGTAGGTGACGCTTTGCCCATTAAGCAGCATCCTTATCACCTGAATCCATTAAAACTGCAGGTTTAAGAACAGAAGTGCAGCACATGCTGGACAACGACATTATTGAACCATGTAAAAGTGATTTGAACTCGCCCTGCATTCTAGTACTGAAACCTAATGGTACCTACCTATTGTGTACCGACTCTTATCCTGTACCTAGAATTGATGACTATTGACAAGATTGGAATGCAAAATTTATCAGTAAATTTGACCTGTTGAAAGGATACTGGTAGATACCATTGACTGAAAGAGCCAAAGAAATTTCTGCATTTGTGACTCCCGATGGCCTATTTCAATACAAAGTGATGCCTTTTGACATGAAATACGCTCCAGCGACCTTTCAGAGGATAATTCATTCACTTATTCATGACCTTCAAGGATGCGAAGCCTACATTGATAACACTATCATTTACAGCGACACCTGGAAGGAACATCTCCAAATCACGCGTGTGTTCTTCACCATTCTGGCAAAAGCAAACTTACAATGAACCTGCCGCCCGCGTGGCGCAGTGGTTAGAGCGTCGGGCTCAAAGATCTGATGATCCTTGAGTCGGGGGTTCGAATCCCACTGTGGGACGTGGGTGCCGGTCTTTCGGATGAGACCGTATAAACCGAGGTTTAAAGATCCCTCCCTGCTCAAAGGCCCTGAGTGCCGAGCATAGGCCTAAATTTGCAGCCCTGTCACCGGTAATGGTGACAGCCGCCGGATAGCTGAAAAATTGCTCAGGCGGCTATAAACAAACAAACAAACAAACAATGAACCTTGCGAAGAGTGACCTTTGCCTTACTACTGAAGAATATTTATACCATAAAGTAGGTCAAGATTATGACTAAAGTGGAGGCTATTTGAAAGTTCCCTATTCTTACAAACAAAAAAAGAATCCATGCAATTTTGGGGCATGACTGGTTTTTACAGAAAATTTCGTTCAATTTTTTTCTTCAACAGTTGGTCCACTTACCAATTTAATGCAATAAAGAATCCGTTGGGTTTGAATGCCGAGCTGAATGCACACTCGCACACAAAACTGTCACAAATCAGCTGCCAAGAGTAATTACAGAAGTCTACCAGATAAATCAAAAATGTTTCTAATTACCAGTGCCTAAATTGCTTGTCTACCAGAGAATTCGCATTATATTTATACTAAAAATGTTTTGTTTTGTTTGTTTGTTTGTTTTATTTATAGTCGCCTGAGCAATTTTTCAGCTATCCGGCGACTGTATACTAAAAATGAAATATCCGGATAATTCATGAAATTTGTGTGTAATTTGACAGCTGAACAAGTGTTACGTCATCTTTCCATTAGTGCAACAAAACATCGAACATCTAGAAAAATCTAGGTCACGTGTTTTATACAACATATTACATAACACTAGGCATGAATCTTCCTTATATAACCCTGAATTAATTATTTCTTATATATAAGTAACTACATAAGTTAATGGTTTTCTCCAAAACAACATATAAGTTCATTTTCAGATTTCAAATTCACCTCTTTATTTACCCTGGATTGAATATTCCTATGTAGTAAAGTACCCACCTACTTAAAGTTACACGCTCAGCTGGAAGGTTTCTAAGAATAGAGAGGGCCTCCGTGGCCGAGTGGTTAGAGCATCGGGCTCAAAATCACAAAGCCTCTCACCTCTGTTGGCGCGTGTTCGAATCTCGGCCGCGGCGTTATGTGAGCAAGTTTGCCAGTTTACTTGCGGAAGGTCGGTGGTCTCTTCCCAGGTACATTGTATCTGGGTTCTCTCCTCCACCAACAAAAACTGGACGCTACCAGATAACTGAAAAATTGTTGATTGTGGCGGAAAGCAATAAATAATCATAATCTAAGAATAGAAGCATATTGTTTTGCACCTGTTAGTTGGTCGATAGACCACATGTTATCATTTGATCGTAATGCTATTTCAAATATTGGTTGATTATGAGTAGAATTGAACCCCTATTGATTTTCAGGTAAAATGTCAAAGGTCAATGAGTGTAATGCAGTATTCTGTATAATTGGTGTAACTGAGTGTATTGTAGAATTAATGTCCACCCAATAATCTGAGAACCTTTCCTTTAATAGTAATGATCTTTTATACATGGGTTAGTCATTGATAGTAGATGACCCCCTTTATTATCTGGTCTAAAGGTCAAAGGTCACCGGGTGCAATGTGGTACTCTATACAACTGATGCCTTTCTAGTATCTTGACAACCCTTTAATAGTGATATTTTATATTATATTGATAGTAGATGACGTTGATTTTCGTATCAAACGTCACTAGTTGCAGTGTAGTAATCCATACAATCAAATACCTTTCATCCCTAATTCGACATATTCTATTACCAACCTGTATATTTTATCCACCTTCTAACCCTTTATAGCCGTCTCGTTAGACCAATAAACTCGCCTGTCTTGAATTTTCTGTCATCCGACAGCCATGTTGACCAACTGACGAGATCTCGCTAAAACGGTGTTGATAACGTAAACAAACCACCGGTTCCTCGATTTTCTATCGATTTCGTACAAAATAAAGATGAACAATTTTTTTCATTAACTTTCACTTATTCTTTAAACACTGTAGATTGATTTCTCAGAGAAAACAGATTTTCATTTATTATTCTTGCATAATGAGTAGTAAGGTATACACTGTGCAGTCACTTTACAGTCAAGATGACGTCATGGGGTTTTCCAATCCCCACCCACACAGGTCATAATTGAGGTCACAATCCAGGGGTGACTCTACAGTCAGGGTGTACTCTACAGTCAGGGGTGACTACAGTCAAAGGGTGCTCTACAGTCAGGGGTGACTCTACAGTCAAGGGGGCAGTACACAGTCAAGAGGGTAGTATACAGTCAATGGAGGTGGCTACACTCATGGACATCATGGGTTTTCCCATTTAGATCATATGGGTTCAGAGTCTAGGGGGAGTTGCACCCAGTAATATACTATGAAAGTAACAACAATGGGTGTTTAAGAGCAGTGCGAGGTGAAAACCAAATTAAGACCATTGATACTACGTCCACAGTATCAGTAAAGACCACCGGACTCCGATTGATAAACTGAAAATTTTTCTAATCGATGCTGGCTGATAGTGAAAGAGGTCGTCTTATGAGACCGACGCCCTAACCACTCAACCACGGAGGTACCTATAGAATTGTTCAGTTGATACCTTTTACAACTGTGTAGAGACACGCACATTAGATCTGAGTTATCTAGGTCACACCAAGTAATAATAATAATCATCATTTTATGTAGAGCCCTATTCGATCATAATAATCGCTCTAAAGCGCTGTACATCATAAATCATAAGACAGGTTTTTAATTTTTAAAAGACAGGTTACATAGTACTAGAAGTAAATGATTTTTTTTTTTTTTTGATTTTTTTTTGAAATTAAGTAAAAGTGAAAATGATTAAAATTGAGACATTTAATAATAAGCGAGTCTAAAAAGATATGTTTTTAATTGCGTTTTAAAACTGTTCAAAGTCTGACACCGACGAAGGTTATCAGGCAATGCATTCCATAGTGTCGCAGCTGCCACGTCTAACCGCCTTTTCCCATATGTGGAAGTTCGACATCTAGGTGTCATCAGTGTCAGGGAATTTTCCGATCTTAAAGAACGTTGAGGTTTATAAACGGTAATCACCTCTTCCAGGTATTGTGGCGCCATCTTGTAAACCACCTTGTACGAGTACACAAGAATCTTGTACTTGATACGACTGTCTATGGGAAGCCAGTGTAGGGAAGTCAGCACTGGGGTAATGTGGTCATTTTTCTTAGTTCGCGTGACAATTCTTGCCGCCATGTTTTGCACTCTCTGCAGTTTTGCCAGGTCAGATGCGTTAATGCCGAACAGAAGAGCATTGGCATAGTCGAGCCTAGATGTCACAAGGGCACAGACTAAGGTCTTACACGCATCTTCTGTAATGAGTGACCGTATTCGTCCGATATTACGAAGCTGGTGATAGCATGCACGGGATAAAGATGATATTTGTTTTTGCATACATAAAGATTTATCAAACCAAACACCCAAGTTCTTCACAAACGGTGTTTCACGGATGATGGTGTACAGGTATATCCATTCACCACATATGCAAAAGAATTTGTACGTAATTCATTTATTATTCCGATTAAAGCAAAGAGACTCGGTTAATGTTATCAACTGATAAGGAGTTACTGTGATGTGTAATTCATTCAATTCATTCAATACTCATCATCATCAAATGCATTAGCCTTCTGTGTTTTATATTATAGAAAATCTGCCTGGAGATATTTTGTGGGGGAAACCCAGTGATTTTGGTGACCCAATTCAAAAAGATAATTTTAAAATGGCTATGTATAATATGTGAATGCATTTATCTTAAACACTTCATAAATAAGATTTGAAAGGTTTTATGGAAAATGTTTTGAAATTGAAACAGAAAAGAGGATTATGTGTACACTGCAATAAACAGCATTTTATGTGGAAAGGAAACTGTGGGAAAATAAGTATCCACGTGATCAAAGAAAGTACAAATTTACTATGGAATGTTGTTGACAGCATTAAACTTACAACAGTATTCTGTTAGAAAAATCAACAATGTCCAGTCTTTAATGTCATATGGTCTTATCTTTAAAGTTAACGTTTTGTTCATTTTATCTTTATTCTCCCATAAATTGTGTTCAGTTCCAATTCTACACATAATGACATTAGGTACATGTTGAAAACAATTGACCAATCATCTTTCATTACATTTCTTTTAAATAAGGTATAATGGAAACGGAACCGTTTATGAATTCTATGGTAAGAACTAGTTGTCTAACATTTGCCCCTTCCCCCTAAACTGGGGGGGGGGGGGGGGGGGGGGGGGCTGCGGCGGCCGACCTGGATTTGATAATGAATGTAAATGAAGGACGGAGACCGATTGAAATATTGATCGGTCTCAGACTAAGATGTACAGTTTGTTGTAACGGGGATATAGAGAAGAAAACAGCTAGAGTAATCAAACCATTTGTAACGGACAAACTCTTATATGGTTAAGAAGCGAACCCTTTCCGATCATTGCTCATTTCATCATTCCATTGACTTTGTTTTCTGTATCTCTATCTGAAACAACGATAACTCTCTACGATGATAAACAGTACACTTAAACTCTACCATATACACGTTGGTGGTCATTATGAAATCACATCATTTGATATTCCTGTTTAAGACCATAAATAATGTAAATGTATATACACCAAGACACACGTTATTTTGTCACACATATTTATTGACTTTGTGGTTTTTTTTTATACAATTAATAAATACATTATCTTAAATTTTAAATAAAATGTCGATTGTATGAAAAAAAATTGAACTTAAGAACATTTATTCTTTCGTTTTTTCGTCGCCAGCTTCTTCCTCTGTATTGTCCTGGTAAAAGCTATCATCGGCCTCCAAGAGTTGGTCAAACTCTTGTCTATATTTATTAAGAACACGGGAAACTGCTCTTCCCGGATCTATATCTTTTTTCTCCATGAGGGTTGATACTTCCTTTGTGATGTCGCGGTGGAGTTTGCTCTTATTCAATTGCGCAAAAATTACCAGGATCCTTTTGTACTTCTTAAGAAGCAAGTTTCTGTCCTTGGATAACATCATTTCGCTTACTTCATCTCGAGCTTCTGTTTTTGAAAGTTTAGGATTTTCCTCCATGAGTTGATCAAGCTTTTTGTCGAACTGTGATTGATTTTCCTCCCATACTTCATTAACAAGGGAAGTGAATCCCCTGTCATCATCCTCGTCACTGACGTCAGACATGGTATCATTTTCATCTGAATTTTCTTCCATTGGACAACCATTTTTAACATGACGCTGTAAATCATAAGCGCTGGCATACATGGTTCCACATTCGACACACGATGGGTATTTCTCGTCAAAATGCATGTATCTTGTATCTAGTTGTGATGGCCAAGAATAGGTTTTAAGATTTTCAGGAGGTTCCCCTGATTTCTTCTGATAATGCGACATAATTTGTTCATGTTGATCCTGATATGGTTTCTGGTGAGTCATCTCCTCTCGATTGTCAGTGTGAACAGTATTACTATCTGACAAATATTCTAAAGACGTCCCTTCTGTTTGATGCTCGGCAATCGAGTGACGATCAAAATTTTCTCGCGCTCTGATATAGGATTTGAATATATCTGTCTGAAATCGTTTTGACTCTTGTGTCGTTTGCTTTAAATCTAACACCAGTGCTCCGTATGGAACTGATGCCGCTTTTTCATAAGCGTCTAGAAGTTTCTGGGCGTTTCCCGGGTACATTTGCCGTGCTAGGACTCCGATCTGTTGTCGATCTCTGGGATTTTTAAACAGAACTATGTACTGACTGTTTAAACTCATTGTTCGATTTTCTTTTCCTTTATTGAATAAATTCTGCATGATACAGATCACACTTAGGTTGCGATGATGTGCACCCTCTGTAAACAATTCACATATTTCTTTGTCCTGGGTGGCATCCTTCATCATGTCGTCAATAACCAAAAGAGTTCTTTCCCTTGGGTTGATAACTGTATCTGACTTGATATCCTCTGTGATACCTTGAATGAATATAATTCCAGGAATCCAATGCTTCAGTTCATCATACAGGGGTTGCCATCGCTTATAAATCCACAAGATTCTCTCTGGTATAGGGCTTATAATTTGATCTTTGAGAATTAATACTTTCTTGATCCAAGTGGATTTTCCTGACATTGTTGGTCCAGCAACAACCATTGTAAAGGGATGGATGAATCTAAACTGATCATCTTCAGGTAAGTGTATTGGAGGAGGTGGAGGCAATTTCTGAGGAGGAGGAGAAGGAGGAGGAGGAGAAGGAGTAGGAGGAGGAGGAGGAGGCAATTCCTGAGGAGGAGGAGTAGGAGGAGGAGGAGGAATTGCTTCAGTGATCTGTGAATATGGTTGGTTTTTGCCATGAGCAATACGTTCATGCCTCCTCTTGTTATCATATCTGGAAAATGTTCGCTGGCAAACGGAGCACGATGTTGACCGCATGACTGTTTTTGATAGATTGAATAAACGTTTTCTTTATCGTCTTATATATCTTGTAATCCACCCTAATTACAAATGAATTAATTGGGAGGGGATATTCCGCCATTTGACCAGCACCTCGTTTGACTTCTGTCCTTGTGTCTTTTCAGCACTTTTCCCCATAAAATAAAATTTCATACAATTATGTATTTCCAAAAAAACCCCCACTGCCGTATCTACATATGTTTCATGATTTATTTTAATGATACACAGAATAATCATATATAAAACGTTTTACAAAATTATCATTGGATTTAATATCTTTTGAAAATAAAGCATATGTATGATTTAAAGAGTTTTTGAAACACAATCTCAAAATCAAAAATACCAAGACATAAAGTCCACACAAATCGGAATTACGGGGTTGAAGTATTATAGATTTGAAATTACATCGTACACTGTTCTTCTTCAGAAAGGTTTGAATGTCTAGATTGTAGTCAGTCGGTGATTTTCCAAGGCTGTCAAAAAACTCTGCTTGGGATGGACTGTGGATGATTATTGTCACCCAATGTTCTCCGGGCATTGGTAAAGGTTGTGTATTGACGATGAAGGCACTCGGATACTGTGTAACAATTTGAGGCAAAGTATTACTAGCAAATACTCCTTTCACATAGCGTCTTAAGCAGGGGTCCAGTTTTACCATATCTAGCAATTGCGTTGAATTCATGGTTGAATGTAGTTGATGTCACGTGATTTGTCAACTTCTAGTAGAGATGAAAACGTTGCAAATACTATAGCATTAGCGGCTTTGACTGTTGTTTGTTTGAATTTCAGTTCCAGTCTGGTGTTTCCTCGACGAATCAGGTTTAAATACTCTTCTCCAAATCCACAAGGATCGACGGTAAAAACAAATAGAGAATAGCCATTTCCAAAATTATTACGACTGATAATCAGTCCGGCATCATTGTTCCATTTTCCAGAGACTTCAAATAAACGAGCATAAGCTGCTGAATAGAGTCCAGCTGAGAAGTCTGTCTTTAATGGTCTACCGGGTACACTTTCTCCGTTAACGTATATCCCAACATCAGTTAATCCCATATGTTCAAAGTTGAAGGGATTGGACGTGTAATCCCCATTGACGGCTTTCTGGTCCACTAAGGCCACCACGATACGATCAGGGACCGCTTGAGGGAAAATGTTGTCCCAGTAAAACTCTGTGGATCCTTTAGGAATGGTATTCATTTTCAATTCATTTCGCATAATGGTATATTTTACAGGGGTTGCTTCTATCTGTTTACTATGGTTAAGTAGAACGCCAGGATCTACTCGCACCTTGGCTACTTTGTAAACGACGTCCAGCAACTCTAATTTGAAAGCCGGCGTAGATTCTGCTGACATGATGACAAAAGGAGCACTGGATCTAAAGAGTTTGATGTAAATGTCTACTCCGTTTATCAGATATTTATCTATATCAAAGATGTCTTCCATCAGGTTTCCTTCCAACTCAAAGACTGCACTTTGTTGGGTGTATCCATACCGCAGGACCAGTCCGGCATTGCCCCCCTTGTAGGCATTGGCATCGCCTAGATTTCCCTCGTCTTTAAAGAACAGTTCGGATTGCTTCTGTGAATCGAGTTCGTCTTTCCCGCTAAACAAAATTGTCTTGAAATAAGCCTTCCACGGATAGTTGTTCGTATTGAAAGAGACTAGTTTGTTGTTCAAGTAGATATCCATCTGGGAAAACATACTTTGAAGTGGTAAATTCACGATACCCGTTTTTTCATTACTGGCCAGAGCCTTTCCATCTGCTTTCAAAATTCGGGCCTTTACGTACAATTTACTTCTTTTAAAATCAATGTATTCTGCTCCCGAACCAGACACTACGATTTCGATGGGTGTATCGGACACTCCTATGTTAGAAATAGGTCTTGCTTCTGTAAAGTACACTTTTTCGACCGCTACCTGATTAGTTGGAGACGCAAAACGAGACAGTTCCATGGGTTGAGCTATGTCTTTATTATCACTGCTTAAAAAGGCCATTTCTACTGTTTAAAGATGTTTTGTAGCTATCAATCTTAAACTCTTTTGTTTTGGTTCTTGATTGCCTTTTCTTGTCTGGTACTCCTCGCTGTTTCTTAAATGACTTCTGCTTCCTTTTTCCTGACTTTTTAGGTTGTTTTGCAGGTTTAGATGACTTGTTCTTCGGATTTTGATATGTTGTTGGCTTCAATTTCTTTGAAGGAATGACAAAAGATTGAGAACGTGGTCTTTTTATACTACCCTGTACCATGACGAATGGTACGCCTTCTTTTACATCCTTGGCATGTTCAACCTTGGCTCTTTTCTCCACGGCAGCTACTGGGGTCATTTGGGTGCTGGTTTTTTGTATTGATTCTAATTGTGAGTGGGGTCTCAATGGAATGACGTAAGACTTATAACTTCTCACCCCTCTCCAAATTTGTTTAGGTTTGTATATATAAGGGTTGAACTTTTTCTCTGCCATGTTCTTGTAAAACACTTCCCATATTTTGGGATCACTGACGTATGTCTGACTATTCATTATTACAGAACAAATGGAAACTTCTTGAAATGAAGTGTTACAGTTACCGGTCCGTCTAAGAATGACACTAAGTTCCCGTCTCTATCTGTTATATATATATACCAATCTGCTGCAATGGACCGATTTTTACTGGAATGTTATACGGCAGTGTGTAAGTAATATTTTCCGGTTTCTCTCCAAGGTATACGCGTCTTAGGAGTTGTGCTTCTTTTCCACCAATAAGAGTTTCTTCACAAATATCACAACACACAAACAACTCTGATTTGTTCTTGGACTTACTCCAGCTTTCCGAGGAAAATTCTGTCAGAGCCACAGTCCAATATCCGTCGAATTGAACCTGTTTATTCAACTGAACTCGAAAACAATTTGGTTTATTGTCAAAATAATCAGAGCTGTCCGTAGACGTCAACACCATCCGAACGCTCATCTTGAATGTACACATCTTTCAGAAAAAGGGTGACTTTTATTGCATCTCCAGAGAGGTTTCGGGAATCCATGAATTGAACTTTTTTGGCCATCCTTCCCATTTTACGAACACTTCTTTGTTTTTTCCATGACGCCTCTTTTTAAGTATTTTTTCCACCCTATAAGCAACATCCTCTGTTTTGACAACTTTTTGAAGTTCTGATTCGTAGAAAGTGCCTTCTATTGGGTCGTCTGCTAAATCTTGTACTTTGTATACAGGTATTTGACCCCTTTTGTATCTTTTACTCACTTTGAAAAATTCTTCTGTCCATTTCTGTTGATAGTCTCTTTGAAATGGGTGTTTAAGCTGTGATATTCTGACAGTATCCCCAACTTTTAACTTGAAAAAAGGTTTCAATCTTTTTTTCGTTGTTTTCTTTGACTTAAGCAGGCTACCATTATTTTCTGTCATGTCCGATTTTGGTTTACCCGACAGACAAGCATCAAGTCTGATTTCATCAGCATTTTCCTGGTTGACAGTGACTGGAGCATTTCTGCCTAAAGACCTGTGGGGTCTATCGTTGTAACTTTTCACCAAATCTTGTAACACATTCACAAAACGATAAGTTTTGTTTTTCATGAAATAGCGATACATAAGGTTTTTCATGGTACGAATCACTCTCTCTGCATAGTTTGCTTTGGTTTCATTTTGAGTGTATATGACGTTAATTCCTTGTCTTTTCAGAAATGTTTTTACCCAACGATTTTTGAATTCACTACCCTTATCTGTTCTGAGAGTGTGCGGTTTTCGTCCTTTCTGGAAAACCGATTTTAAACCGTCGATGATCTTTTGATGACTTTTATTTTTTAACGGAACTATAAATAGATATCGGCTGAAAATGTCTATTAGCACTAATAAAAATTTGTAACCGTCGTTATGGGATGCAATGTTACTGACATCGGCTAAGTCACCATCCCACATAGAATCAATTGTGTTCACTATCACTTTTGAGCGCGGAAATGTCTTACGAATAGGTTTATACAGACTATAAGAGTCTTCGTTGTTTAAAAATTGTCTTATTCTTTGTCTGCCAATCTTGTATTTGCCTTCCTTTTTGACGACTTGATACAATTTTTCGGGACCTGCAAATGCCCCCGGTTTACCGGGAGTGTAGTATAGCTCTTTTAAGTAATCCGTGTAGTTTGACATACTGGAATACACTGATGATCCATCTTTGATTGTTATCTTTTATATTCAACATAATTATTGGCAACTAATGAAAACTATTCTTTTTTTACGGATTGAAAAAAAAATCAGACATGAAGTGATGTATTTACATGTACAATTATTCTTTAAATAGATTTTAGTTATTTGTCCTTCTAACAGAATACTGTTGTAAGTTTAATGCTGTCAACAACATTCCATAGTAAATTTGTACTTTCTTTGATCATGTGGATACTTATTTTCCCACAGTTTCCTTTCCACATAAAATGCTGTTTATTGCAGTGTACACATAATCCTCTTTTCTGTTTCAATTTCAAAACATTTTCCATAAAACCTTTCAAATCTTATTTATGAAGCGTTTAAGATAAATGCATTCACATATTATACATAGCCATTTTAAAAATTATCTTTTTGAATTGGGTCACCAAAATCACTGGGTTTCCCCCACAAAATATCTCCAGGCAGATTTTCTATAATATAAATCACAGAAGGCTAATGTATTTGATGATGATGAGTATTGAATGAATTGAATGAATTACACATCACAGTAACTCCTTATCAGTTGATAACATTAACCGAGTCTCTTTGCTTTAATCGGAATAGAGCACCCCTTGACTGTAGAGTCACCCCTGACTGTAGAGTACACCCTGACTGTAGAGTCACCCCTGGATTGTGACCTCAATTATGACCTGTGTGGGTGGGGACTGGAAAACCCCATGACGTCATCTTGACTGTAGTGACTGCACAGTGTATACCTTACTACTATAATGCTAGAAATAATCACAGGCTTGAGTGAGTAGGTAGTCAACATATTCCATCTATATACGTTACGTTTTAGCGAGATCTCATCAGTAGGTGGGGATCCGGATTGTTAGAATAGATCATCAGCACCCCTAGCTTGTCATAAGGGGCAACTAAATGGGGCGGTCCTTCGGATGAGACCGCAAAACCGAGGCCCCGTGTCACAGCAGATGTGGCAAGTTAAAGTTCCTTGCTCAAAGCCATAAGCGCCGAGCATAGGCCTAGATTTTGCAGCACTTCACCGGTAATGGTGACGTCTCCACATGAGTGAAAGATTCTCGAGCGGGACGTTAAACAATATATAATCAATCAGTAGGTCAGCATGGCTATCGGAAGGCAGAAAATTCAAAACAACCGAGTTTTTTGGTCTATTTGTTTGTTTGTTTGTTTTCCACCACACTCAATAATTTTTCAGTTATCTGGTGGCATCCAGTTTTTGTAGGTGCAGGAGAGAACCCAGATACAATGTATCCGGGAATAGACCACCGACCTTCCAAAAGTAAACTGGCAAACTTTCTCACATATCGGCGCGAGCTGAATTCGAACCCGCGCCGACTAGAGGTGAGAGGCCTTGTGATTTTGAGCGCAATGCTTTAACCACTCGGCCACGGAGGCCCCCTTTATTGGTCTATAGAGATGGCTATAAAGGGTTAGGAAACGGATAAAATATACAGGTTGGTGAAAGAATATGCCTAAAATTAGGGAATGAAAGGTATTTGAATGACCAATGCTGGAAAGTGGAGAAATACATCCCCAACCATGCACAGAAAAATTGCACCATATTTGCATTATGGGAACTATAGCATTATGGTCAAAGACTAAAATATAAATCCACAACGCTGCAGCTAGTTTTTGCGTATTGAGAGATGTAAACACCATATGTAGGTGACATTTGAATATTGCTACATAGATAAAGGAAGTTGACAATGGAGAAATTAAAATTATCCCGTTTGTCATTATGTTGAGTTGCCAGTTTGCCGTCATCGTCTATTCTCAATAGAATATCTAAGAACGAAGCAGATGTGGAAGACTCTGTGGTGTCTTTTATTTGAAGTTCACTAGAATATATCGAATCGACATATGAATGAAAATGATCATTGTTGATAGATGAAACGTTTTCGATATATCTAAATGTCGAATTGAAGGCCACAGCAAGATTTCTTTTCATGTAAAAACTATTGAATGAATTCTGCTTCATAAAGATATAAAAACAGGTCAGCTAAGAAAGGAGCATAATTCGTGCTATTCTAACAACCCGGATCCCCACGGTTTTGGTTTGGGAATAGGAAGTAGGAGCTAGGTCAGGCGAATAGGCAGCATGTGGTATTAATTCATATCGGTTTCTACAGTATCCATTGCACTTTTGCAAGTATTAACTTTCGTGTTGTCCTGTTGCAGCAAAACACCTTTAGAGAGTTTACCTCGGCGTTTTACACCACGGATGGCGCTTCTCAGCCGGTCTAGGAAGTTTCCATAGTACACTCCAGTTATTGAATTTCTCTTGGGTGGAAAGTCCAACATAATGACGCCTTTTGCGTCCCAAAATACTGTGGCCATCACCTTGCCAGCAGATGGTTGCGTCTTGAACTTCTTTGACCTCGGGACCCCGGCCCTACCCACTGACGACTCTGAGCTTTATTCTCTGGCTTATAATAATGAACCCAAGTCTCATCTACAGTCACCAGACGCAAAAAAGCATCTTTTAACCTAATACGCTTCAACAAGGCGCTGCATACTGATGCTCTGTTTGCCATTTGCTCATCGGTAAAGGATTTGGCGACCCAACAGGCTGTTAGGTTCCGCATACCTAAACGATCACGTAAGAGTGTTGAAACGTTATCATGTGAAATGTCTAATGCCTGTGCTATTTCTTCCATCTGAATTCACCTAACAGAGTATACCAGATCCCAAATTTTGTTACACATTTCTTCGTCGGTGGCATCCAGACCTGGCTTCATCTTCTAAAGACGTTCTACCGCGTTTGAATTCCCATATACAAAATTTTATCTGAGCATGAGATGATACAAAAGACCCATAAACATAAGCTAACTCGCCGTGTATTTCCTTTCCTGTTTTACCTTTGAAATACAAGTACCGAATTACAGCACGGTACTCAATTTTAGATGAAAAGCATGCCTTTGCATCACTAGTCATGTCTGACATTCAATATCTTATTAAAGAATGACTCGATACACATGTACCCAGGTACAAAACATATATTGAAACAAAAGACATGAAAGTCAACCGGTAAGTTAGGCTGGTTACTTATTGACTCGCCCTCGTATGAATATTTCTATTTACCATTTTTGTTGAAGAAGCAACTAGGATGTCAAAATGTTTAGTCTTTAATTTATTGTGAGGTATGATCGTGTAGTGTTGTAAAGTCATATGTTTTAATGTGTATTGATTTGAGAAAAGTTTTTCCGATTAGAATTTACTACAATTTCTTTCGAATTTTTTTTTAAATCCGCATTTGATTTACACCACTTCTGGCATATGTAGTAGCACAGTACGTTTGAAGTTTGTCCTTCAAAGCATTTAATATTTTCATGAGGAGCAAGGATAGTGGTTTGGTAGAACATTTATTGGATCTTGCAAAATATCTTTGGAAATCCAATAGAGATACGGTATCTCGTAGTCATCTACTCCATTGATTGGTATATTAAATGTATTTATAACTGAAGCATAATTTTGAAGAATTTCATCTTTTGAAAGGGCAGTTGGAGTACAAGTGCGATTACTAAATGTGGAATTAATGCCAAGTTCATTTACAATGCAGTTATAATAATGAGGCAAACAAATAGAATGGTGTTACAAGCTTTGTCAGCTGCAACTAAAACATATTCCTCATGTAACCTATCTAACTCTTTTATCACTTCTGGTTTACTAAACACAGAAGGATAGATGGTACGCATTTGGTTTTGATATGTCTGATATTGGAGTTTTAATATTCCTCTTAATCTTTTAATCTATTCTGACAAGGTATCAAGTATTTCAGATTTAGCCCTTCGTCTGGCATAATCTTCGACAGAATTCATAATAGAGGTGAAGTTATGTCGCCAATTGAAAGACTGAGGTTCTCTGAATTTAGGACATTTTAAAATAAGTGATTTAGGTCCTCGTTTTAACTATAACTATATCAACAACCAGTAGTGACATATCTAGCTGGACTACAGTTAAATAAGACGTAGGTGGTTTGACTATAAGATGGTCAATATTTAGGCACTGCAAAATTTGTTTGTAGTTTAAAAAGTTTGGACTCGGTAGTGGAAGTATATTTGTAGGATATAAAGGTGTAGACTTGAACTTGAAATATTCTGGAATACAAGATTTTTTTATGACGAAGAATGTTGTTCATGTTGACGGCATCAATTCCTTTGTTAGTAAAATTGAGTTTAAGGAACTGGCGGCCGGATTCGGAAGTACCCGTGGTGGTTCAAATAGCCTGTGATGGGCAACATCCATAATAGAATTCGGTCTCTATTCTGGTGTAGAAAATACTATCAAAGAAAATGGATACTGAATTAAGGATATCTACCATGTTCCTCACAAAGGGCAATTTGCGATGCTCATATTCAATACACGACTTCTACAGCAAGAGAACACAGCCAGTACCTATGTCTTAATTCGTTCCTGACACGTCCACTTTTCGAATGGCATGGCTGATACACCGTCGTACGATTGCCCTCGCATGTTCTCAATCGGAATTGCAAGCAACCAAAGGATTTCAGTAAGTTTATTTGCAATCGCTTTCCCAGCGACTCTACCTATATTTGCAGTCTTCCTTATTGACGACAGGGTATTCTCCATTTAAATACCCAAGACTTCCTTGTATGCATACACACCAGATACCTTATCGACTATGATGGGATAAAAAGCCCCTTCAAATTTTTACCTGTGGTGTGATTCTCTATTATTTGGATAACCTCATTCTGAAAGGTATTGCTATCATATAAAGGCATTCTTGTTTGCTGTCTGTAGATTTGAGCAGATCCGCCACCAGCTGTAACTACTACCGCTGGGAAATTACCTTTATTTGAGGAATCACTTGTGGTATTATTTTGTTTCCCACAGAGGATTACATCTACTATTTTCTCAAGCAACTTCATGTTGCGATGAAACTATGCCGGATTTTGCCAATTGAGTTTATATGGAAGAGACGAAATTGGCACTTTTTGGATGTCATCTTGGTTATGTGATAAACAGATTTAGCATTCTTGAGGTGTTCTGAATTCTGATGCTTGAATAAAAGGGCAGATGTTTTGCAAAGGGCTTTTTGTAAGCAGTAAAAGGTTGCGTAACAAATGAGTTTTGATGTTGGGCACCTGAGAAACCATAACACGAATTTAACAATTTGCTGAAGCTCAACCATGAAAACATTGATCGCCGGAGGTTTAAATAATAAAGTCTCTTCGAGTTCAGTCGTATTCTTTGTCCGAGTACGGCCTGTTTGTACATTGGAAGTCTGGAAGGCGGTTGATTCTGAATAGAGTTGTAGACCTTATCTTTTCAGCTGATGACATTGTGTTCAACTTTATTGAACTTGTTACAATTTTACCAAGATAATAATGATCGTCAAAAGATTTTCCATCTTTATAATGTCTTGTTATCTTTCTAAATTCATGGCCACCCGATTAAATACCTATAGCTCATGGGAATTTTCGAAGTCTCATATGAATCAATACAAAGTATCGACTTTTTACGGACAGACTCCTCCATTTCATCAGATTCGGTGGGTGAAGTAAAGAAACACACCAACAAATGATTTGGTGTCCCATTGTATAGATTGCTGTTTTCATTGCGTGATCACATGCTGTAGATGGGCGAACCTGAGAGTAACTATTTCTTGTTGACGAGAATTTCTGTTTACAGCATGACAGTAGCATTTTGTACTATCAGGTAAATGTTATATATTGGACAATTCACTGCATTTGCTGCTGCTCGTAATGTACAGAAGAACAAAATTCCCCAGATTTGTTAAGAATTTTGAGTTTCATCCTGAATTCATAATTTCTGTGACAGTCGCCGGATAGCCGAAAAATTGCTCAGGCGACTATAAATAAAAAACAAACAAACAAAAAACATAATTTCTGTATTTATTTCTATATAAATTCTAATACGGTCATGACACATAGTTCACTATGTCCCTCTTCATGACCAAAAAAATGGCTTTAGATAAAGGTCCTATGGAAACAGTTTCCATCTAAATACACTTTCACAGGGCATGTATCTACAGGGTAAAGCACCTCAGCAATTTTGTCTACTAGCGTCTTGGGGCAGTGTATATTAAAAAAAATTTTTTACACTCAGGTAAGTGCACTTTTTCTTGCAACTTGTGCATTTTAAAAATAGGTCGAACTGCAAAGCTTGTCAGCCTTTTGCTGCTGCTTCCAGTCGGGAGAAAAGCAAGGTGTTGCAATCCCTTTAATCTCCGACACATACTGCATCTGTTAGCAAATGTTAGAACTGCAAGGAAATCGAATTACACTGATCAAAAATATATTAATGTTCACTTTAAAATGATAAACGAAGATCAGACAGTAGCGACAGTCTCATTTTCCAAATTTTGTTGGAGCAATAGATTATCTTCCTGAAATCCCTTTGACGGACGCACTTCCAATAACTCCTACAAACTTGTCTTGCAGTGGTGTGAACTCGGGGAATACCGATCCTTCCCTGTCTCTACGACCTCTTCTCAGTTGGGTGATATTTTCTTCTACCATAGGTTAATTTTTTTTTATAACCTTAGTTCCATCTTTCTAGTATGTAACATTTACCTTTTCGCAAACCCTCCCTCCTTCACCTCCTTTGAATGCCTGCTAAATATTACTTCTCTATTCTTCTACACCTCATCTAATCCCGTCTATTTGCAGTTCCGTTACGGAAAAATTAGGATTCCTTTTTCGGCTAATAATGTGACGATGTCGACCTCTTTTTCCATCGCAGTCTACCAGTGAGCGACAATAACAAAACTAGCAGCACAAGATTTTTTCGCGGAATAATTTCCAAAATACGTTTGCTGTTTATAGATTATATGTATTATCTTGTATATTTCATTACAATTTTACTGGTCATTAAAACAATTAAAGTTTTAAATCACTAATACTATCATTCTTTGGTCTGTAATGTTACAGTTCTTTCTTTTGTGAGCCAACACTCATCGGAGTGACAAGCACAATAACAGTTACAGAGTGAGAGAGAGTGAACATATAAATTGTAAACAACTCAAAATTAAACATCAATGTTACTTTTTCTTAATAATGTAACTGCACCCAAAACTTCCCAATTTCTAAAGATCGCTGATATTTCTAGTACTTCATTGAATTAGCTTAAAAACATTCGGTCTAGAATGATACTTTAAAAATCCTCAAATAGTTACACGAGAATTGTCGTATGAATCTCTCAACTTTATCCTGGTTAGGGTAGTCCTAAGAGAGCTGCTTTGTCCATCTTTTAAGATATATCTTAGGACCATTCTAAGAATCGTCCCGAGATGTCATGTCTTAGGACTATTCTTAGGAAACCTTCGATAGCATACATGCTGATACACATTCCCCCTGTGAGAAAAAGATTATCTGGGATTATCTTTGATGAAAAACGGCTCTGACAGTGTTCTTTCACCTTCAGATATAGAAGAGTACTAATAACATGATAGTTCTAAAAGGGCTTTTTTAAAGTAAGTAATAATTTTCATATTATTGGATCGGCGACTGTTATTTCTTCGCCAATTTATATGCGGTTTTTTTTGGGGGGGAGGGGGGGGGGTTTGGTTTTTTTATACGTTCACTCAACTTTTATTGCAGACATTCATTCTTGGAGTCCAACTTCGTCTAACGTCATTGCAAAGAGACCAAAGATTTTATTTTTCTGCAAGAAGCTACGCCTTTTGTCCCTGATACCAAGCTTTTTATTAGATCTACACATGATGCAGATGTGAAGCCTTTATCAGTTACATATACATCGTCAAAATTGTTGCACGACAGACAAGGAAAAAAATGAAATCCATGACCAAACCGTGGTGGTTTCGCATATAAATGAAGAAAAGTGACATATCCCCTACATAATCAATGTGCACTCGGGATGGCTTCTTTGAACGTCAAAACCCTAAAATGTCCCTGGACGCCACCAGATAACAAAAATTGTTGAGTGTGGCGGAAAACAACAAACAATCAATCAAATCTTAAAATGAAACTTTTCAAGTCAAGTTCTTTCACTGACATTTATTGGATAACTTATATAAATCGAACATTTTTAGATACAATTTATAAATCATTATAATTCACAAGTTTTTTCCAGTGCTACTGTACTGGTGAAAGAAATGCTTCGTTTTGTAAACCACACATTTTAAACACAGTTTTGTTTACACAAGTTATTACAAAATACAGTCTGAAACCTTTTTTTTTAAATCTGAAAACCCAGTGTATTCCAAATACGATTATGAACACAAGGTAATTACCGTGTTATGCATGCAAAGTGACGTCAGAGCATGCAAACTTTACAGGTAACGACGTAAAGACTATAACTACTTCCGAGGGTGAAACCAGATTGTTTTAAGCCATTCAAGAAGTGAAATACAACAATCATCACACCATATGTTCACCAAATTTATAGCTCGGTGTGTGTTTTTGTTTTGTTTTTGTGTAAAAATCACTAAACATGCTCTACAACAGATATAGGTCATCTATTTCATATAACGCCATCACACAAACAACTGACATTGTATGTCAATTATAAAGCATGGAAAATGGACCTGTTGAAATATGACACTGGCAAAGTTACACTAGGGACTCGACTCCCCCCCCCCCCCCCCCCCCCCCAAAAAAAAAAAATTATGATCGCTAACTTTTTAATATGCATGCAGCACTATCATTTACATGGGACACTACAATGCTGCTTCAGAAAGCAGAACACAAATAACAGTCTCTTTATGCAGGATCCTTGTTCTTAAACAATTTATAATTTTGTAAGCTTCAAACAGCCGTAATCAAAAAAGCTTAACTGTCTCATTTTCAATCATCGTCTGAGAGAGTTTCATATTGAGATGATAGAAGGAGAGCTGGTTCATGGTTCCTTTGCTGGAATCCATGCTCGCCATCACCACTGGACCCCACCTGCTGTCCACCTGCTGAGTAAGGAGAAGGCATTGATGCAGAGGAAGTGCTGGTAGGGATGTTAGCAGCAGGTGTCATGTCTGAACTAGAGTGAGGATGAGTGGTAGTATCCAGGACAGGGAAGTGAGATTCTCCTCCCCTTGGTGACCTCGATCGATGTGTAAATGACCCTACAGCACTGTCGGGGGTACGACTTTGTGGCATGCGGTCTCCTCCCTCCTGGATGTCAGTACTACTGCGAGGACTGTTTTCATTGTCTCTGGATGACCTAGAGGACTTTGACATGTCTCGTTGAGGTGATGCAGAGGTCACATCAGCAGCAGATGAACTGTCAATGGCACTTCCAGATTCATCAATAATCATCCTATCTGAATGAGTACTGTCTATACTTGGGTGGGACACATTAGAACTTTCATCCACCTCTGAGGTATCATGTTTTGATGACCGTCTAACAAAGCGACTTTCAATGTTCTGTTCAGGTCTCATATATGACTGAGCTTCTGAGCTCTGGACCTCTCCATGGTCCATTCCAAATCGTGAATCTGAACTCTGAACTTGTGAATCACTGCCTCGGTCTGAGGAACGGTTATCTGAGCTGTCTACAATTCCTCTGCGGGGACTTCTGGTTGTGCTAGACAGAGCCATGTAGCTTCCCTTCACTACCGGATCATCATCTGGACTATCAGGAAAGTCATATTCCGATCGCGGACCCTTCTTGTCTGTTGTTGTTGATGCTCTTTGAACCTCAGACATTGATGTTGGCATTGACTTCTGTTGACCATACTTGCTCTGTGCATCCTCTGGTCCATATTTGACTCTTCCACGGGCAAACATGCGTTTCTTAGCATGTGCAGCAGACATCTGGGAGAGAGACTGGGAAGATGTACTGGAGCTATCACTAACTTCATCACTGGAGCTGAGGTGCTTACTGCTTGAATCTTGATACTGATGCTGTTCACTCGAGGAAGATGTACTTGATGGAAAAATCTCATGCTGGTGAAGTTGCTGTGGTGTTGCCTGGTTGTCTCCATGTTGCTGAGAATGCATCTCTCTTTGCTGACTTTCCCAACCTCTTTGCTGGGTAGATTCAGGTTCAGGTTGATGGTGAATGCCAGCCATTGGAGAGATGGAACGATTCATTCCCATACTGGGACTGTGTAAGTGTGACATCTTCTGCTGGAGGCTTCTCTGATGCATGATGGATGCACCACCTGGGGTGGCTTTGGTGTCGTACTCATCACGAAGAACCTCTGCAATCTTATTTTTGACATAGTCCAGGGGTGATAAGTTTCCTACTTGATTATTATTGTCTGGCTTGGAACTAGAGGCGACCTCTGAGACTTGCTGAGAGGATACAGAGCACTCTGCTTGATGGCCACCTGTAAAACATGAAATAATGCACACCATGAATTTCTGAAGTAATTTTTATACAGTAAGCAAAAGGTGGACACCATGCAGACTAAACAGGTAACAAAATCATACATCAATGTTTAACACAGTATACCACCTAGTATCATAAGCTCTTAACACTTGGTGTTAATTTGTAATTACATGTACAATCACCTCACTGATTAAACACATAGTAAGGTCACTGACTAGACATGTTAAATATATTAGAGCACTCTGTCTTTGGTCATGATAATTCTCTCATGAGCCAACTTAATTATTCATCATAAACAAGGTTCATGAACCTTGGTAGTCAAACTGATAGATAGAAAGATTTTATTGGTGATATCAAGGAGATACTCTACATCGTCATGACTAATATTCTTTAAGACCATGAATCAAAGTATAAATATCACCAAATATTTGTCTATTCATTTCAAAGTTCAATGCCTCGCTGAGTAGCTCAGTAGGTTAACACATTGATTTGCTGAACTGTAGATCATGGGTTTGAGTCCAGCAGGGGTTTTAAATCTTTTTTTAGATTCCATTCCACTGAAACTTAAATTTTATTGGGGGGGGGGGGGGGGGATTAAAAAAAGTAAATTTGAAAGTTTTCAATTCCAGAATATTGTAGCACATATCCTCCATTTTTCATTCACATCAAATTTCTCTGGTGTAGCATTCCTCCTTAAACTAATGCATTTACAGTGTATGAGCTACAAAGCTCCACTCCCATTGCCTGAACTACTGACACAGGGTTTTATGAATTTTAATTGTTGGTAAAGGGTATTATACACCCAGATGAAGATTAACAAAAATTTCAAGTATTTTCAGTACATACTCCATACAGTTAGTCCTTGAGCCTAGCTGAAACCCTGACCTAAACATTTTGGTAGAGGTCTTCAAGCTTGGTTCCAAATGGAGTTGGCTTGTTTTTAAAAAGTTCCAGAGTTGAGAGGATGACTTTTAAAGACTTTACTGTTGTATTTTAGGCAACGACAATGACACACAAAATTTGTTGAAAATTGATCTTGTTGTTTCTGAGGAGTTAACATGTTTTGATTTTTTTTAAAACAGATGATGCAAAAAGGAGGATGAGTTGACAAACACTGATCCCAGTCGTATTACCTACAAGACCCCTTTAAATTGATCTATCCATAAAGTTATGCAGCTTACCTATGCAAAGTATTAATCACGATGCATCACATTTACAGTGACAGGTCTTACTTATACACCACAATTAAAACAATAATTATTTGAAAGTATAACCAAATTTGAAATAAAATGAAAAAAAAAAAAAAAAGCATTCCCCCCCCCCCCCCCTAATAAAAATGCAAATCCCATAGAATAATATCAATAGGTACCACAAAACCTACAGTAACTTCTTTGCCTCAGGAAAATCTTAACACATAAACATTGATAATGATACATGTATTTTCAGATTGCTGCTGAGCAGGAAGATCTTTTTTTTTTTTTTTTTTTTTTTTTTTTGTAAATTTTTATCCAAAAGTATCTTTTTTATGCAGATGAAATAAACTGACACCTAACAAGTCTTTACATTTTGACAGCAACATAATTCATCTTTGAACACTGAATGCTGCTAGACACCAACAAAATTTCAAGAGTTTTTCTTCATTTATTCAAATGAAATAGATAATCTGATTTCTTTGTTTTCCCTATATTTTAGCAACATTTCTAAGATGTCACAAGAGACAAATTTTAATTTATTTTTTTTTTTTGGAGCTTACATCTTGCAAAACACAAGAAATGTAAATTACTTATAAACAGTAAAACTGAAACATACAGTACCTATCATCAGTAACTAAAATACTTGTCACAATTCAAAATTTTCTATCTACTATGTGTTTGCACAAACTGATTATACATGTAAGCATATTCTTATATTCTTCCTTTCCAAAATAAAATAGGCAGTATGGTACCTTGTTTTAAAAATTATTAACAACGTACCAGCCGTGTTTGGTCTAGACAATAGACTGGAAATATGCTGATGATTGGCAGCTACACTTGAAGAAATGTTCAGTGAACCAGATCGAGAGCGAGGTGAGGGAGGGGGAGAAGTCTTGGCAGGCAGTGCCTCGCTACTCTCTGGAGCTCCTAGGGGAGCAAAACGACACATATACAATAACAAGCATGCAATACATTCAACAATTACAAAGTTTGGAAAGAACTATTCCACATGCTTTGAATTCTTCCCCCCACCCTTTTAACAATCAACAACAAAAAATAAAATTTAACAATTTAGTTTTGTCATCAAAAGATAAAATCTAGATTTTTTTTAAAGGCAGTTTCAGTAACACACATTACTCTCTACCAATAAACACCTACAACAACAAACAGAGACAATTAACAATGGTCTGATTACTTACAATGAAAAACATTCATAGAATTTAAGTTTGATTCCTTTTTTTGAGACAGGGCATTTACAAAAACAACATGTACATGCAGAACCTATTTCTATATAATAATTCTCTTTCTACATAATCCCACTGACCCATACAGCTACACTATTGAATATTGCGAACACCCACCAGGTGGGGAGACGGGTTCAGTGCCACTGGTGATGTGAGGGGATCGTGACTGGTCAGGCTGGAGATTTCGGTCCCCTTCACCAGGATGGGAGGTCAGGCTGTCCGGATACATCTCTCCTGAACCAGATGATGAACTTCTAGATCCAATATTTCCAGAATCCTATCATGAATAAAATTTTGAATTGATGAACATTTACAAATATGATAGGTCGTAAAACAGATGAGAGGAAATTGGTAGGCTGATGATTTTTTGAATGGGCATCATACTAGTGATGCCATGTTTATACAATAAAATACACTAGAAACTTAGGTTAATTAAGCTGGATTACTTGACAGTGTATTAAAATAATCTCAAATACATGCAAATTCCTCTGCACTCAAGTTATATAATTGTATATCAGTCAAATTGTATCTCTAAAAGTTTGTTATGCTTGACTATTTCTAAACATCTTTGAATTGAGGCAAAGCCTTCTTTCTTTTTTGAAGGTAATGACCTCTGACTCTATCACAGCAGTGCATGCATGTACTTACATGCATGTGGGTTTTCTTCCACTTGTGACCACGAACTGATGTCCCAAACCCCGAGTGATTGGAAGCCCCAGTAGAGAAGCTTCGTGGCCGAGAGTCAGTGGACTGAGACACCCCATCTGATTGAGCTTGAGATGAGAGACATTTTCCAGGGGAGGACTGATCAGGAATTGCACTTACAGGGGTGGAAGATTTACTCACTAATGCTAAAAAATCAAAGGAAATCTGCATGTTTCAGTTACCAAAAAGATTGCCCACACATCATCAATGTATATATATTATGTAACTTTGTCATAATACATACATGAATGATATAATAAATAAAGGCAAATACAATTTAAAATCAGCCACTTTTTTTTTCAAATATATGATGCTTTCATCATGAAATACTGAAAAATTTCTAACATTTCTTACACTTACCTGAATCCTCAGGGCTTCCATTGATCTGACTTAAAACATTGTTTTTAAGATGTTGTTTGTTGTTACCATAGTCCATCATGATTATAGAGGTGATATGCTCCCCAAGAGTCATGCTATTTTTTTGTTCCCCACCAGAACCTTCGGGTTTGGGGGTCCGAGCCTCTACACTTGAAGTGGTTGGACTGTTGTCATTGTCAGAAACATGCCCTGAACCACCCTTTTGATAAAGAATGAGTATAAAAAAGTCAATTCTACGTTTCCTTTGCAAAGCAAATTTGATCTTTTTTACTATATATTCTTGTATATTCATCTGTTACTCCCACTTCTCTAAATACTGCACAAAACAATACTTTGCATGCCTGTTAGTGGCTTCATATGATTTATAAAATATCAATTTTCTTGACCCTATTTTATGAGTATTTCACCCACATTGTGGCAATACTGACTGCACTTATAAATCTTGGTCTATGCAGTTTTTCACTGTCATGCCATGTCTATCATGATGTGCAGTCTTTAGTTCTATCATCTAATTCTATGGACAAGTCTTCAAAATCTGGCAGTGGAATCTGCATGCCACAACTCAAGGTAAAAGTCTTCTACTACCACTGTGACACTTAGGCAGTTCTATTGCTTACATAAAACAAGGAGTGAAAAAAAGAGACATGCTTGTCAAACACTATGTTGCTGTCTGTGCCATATCTGCCATGGAAAAAATTTACCTTGACATATCAGCAAAACCTTCATTAAACTTTGACCTTGAACTATCAATTAATTAAGTATGAATTATCTGTTTTGTATAACCTAGCTTAGTGTTGATCACTAAAATAATATGTCCATAATCTTTGATAACAAATATCAATTACATTATATAACTGCATACTAATTAGCAATATGTAAAGAAGCCTTAAAAATTACCTGAGGGGTGCTTGGCATTGGAGAGGACTGCACTGGCCTCTGTTGAGATTCATGGACCCATCGCTTCTTGCCATGCATGGCTGGTGGAGACTTCTGGTCTGGTAGCATGGATTGTGGCAATGGATGTTGGGCCGAATCTGGTGGCTCCAGTTTAGGACGAGACATGGAGACCATAGATGCCTCTGATTTGGTAGTGGAGGTTTCCTCTGTAGAATTGTTAATCTGATGAATAATTATAGCATCAATCAAGTTTGCAGCAGTTAAAGAAGATTGCCTTTCACTTCCAGAACGACTGGTTCCACTTGGCTCCTGGGCAAAAACTTTGAAGAATTCTGCTGGAGTCTGGATATTACTTCTGTATCCCGGGGAGGATCGGTTAGATGAGCTTCTGTTGGATTCTGTGTCACTTTTATGAACTCTTTCTTCTTGTTTTGGGGAATCCATAATTTCACGTCTTATTTGCTCCTCTAAATTGAATGCTTTGCTTTTGTTTGCATTTTCCCTCTCCTGTTGCTCTTGCTTTTCCTGCATTTGTCTCCGGTTATACTCTTGTTGCTGAGCTGCCAGAGTAGTAGCTGGTATGCTGGACCTCGGTTGCTGCTGTTGACGTTGCAATATTGGATCATATCTGGGTGAATGTGCACCTTGTGCACCAACCCCTGGATAATCAGGTCTGTCATTGACTGTAATCACACTAGGGCGCCCTGTGCCATGAGTTATACTAGGTCGATCATGAGGAACTTGGCCAGGACCTGTCATTCCTTGTTTGGGCCACCCACTAGGTTTCTCCTCGTGTGGTGGTACATTATGGGATGGATGTGGTGACAACCTCCTATCAGGATGCATAGGTATTTGTCCTGGTTGGAGATAGATCAGTCCCTGGCTGGTCTGGGGATACCCTGGCATTAAAGAACCTGGGTAGGGGCCTGTCTTTGCCTCTTTTCCTCTTGGTGAAGGCTGACTTTCCTGTTTCCTGTGTGGTCCTCCCATCTGTCTTGAGGTTTCAAAGTCACATCTGATAGTCTGTCTAGTGCTGTTTTCTGACTGATATGGGAATGGCATGCCTTGCTGAGGATACTGTTGTGGTCTGCCAATGTGCTGTTCCATCATCATCCTTTGTTGCTGCTCCCATTGCATATGCATCCTAGGTCCATCCATACTTCCTGGGGCTCCTCGGATCCCCATCTCTCTATTAACAGGTGTGCCACTTGTTATTGACCCACTGGGCATCCTGGGTTGGACTGGTAGTGCTTGTCTATGTATTGCCTCTTGACGCTGTGCGATACTAGCTACTTGATTTGGATTCATGTTCTGAGCAATAGTCCTTACTGGTGTACCTTGTGTTATAGACCCAGAAGCCGAGTGTATAATAGAACCAGGCCCTAACATAGAGGGGTGAGCACTTGATGGGGGTGACTTTGTATTTAGCTTAGGAGATGGTCCTTTGCTATTGATCAGTGGAGGGGGTGGTGGAATGGTCTGTCGGGGCTGCCCACGGCCATGAGGATCCATACCAGGGGGCATTCCTGGGTAAGGGGAAGTGCTTGGTGGGATGTGTCTGCTAATTGCTGGAGACACAGCCTGTCTATCATGCTGGTATGGCTGTGGAGACTTCTGCTCCACTGATGGAGGTCTGTTGGTCAATGGCAGTGCCTCACTGTGAAAAAATCCAGCTGGTTTCTGAGAATGGGCTGGTGGAGGTCCAGAGGATCTGGGTAAGGGGTCCTCTGCTGGCCTTCTATATTCATACTGAGGCTGACTCCCAAAATCTCTTGGATTTCCTCTGTAGCCATGAGGAGCTTTTGAAAGGTCCTGAGGGAGGTCCACACTCCTGTCCCTGCTGTCTGGGGGTTCTCTCTCCATCCTACCTGGTGGCATGTGATAAGGAGACACAGAATGACGTCCACCATATTCAGGCTTCTCTTTTCTTAGATCCTGAACACTATATTGTCCTACACCTGGAATCACTGCCTGACCTCTGTATATTGGCTCTGATGATGCTGGGCCTAAACAAATTATACTGTACAATTGAATCGAAATAAAAAACCATCGTACCCCAACAAATTCTTATTTTGATGATATTAATTACTAGTGTGCTTTATCCAGTTACTGTACATCAATCATATTTCACAACACTTTATTTAGTTATTTTGCCTTGTGGATTAATCAGCGAGATATAATTGAAATGTATACACATTACTGCAAACCAACTATTATATGCATCACTTCATATCTGCAAATGGCCAATGGAAAACTAGATGTGATGATTAATTTCCATAATCAAGTAGTCATGTGTTATTACCCAAGTGTATTTTATAATCATTCTAAAATACACTTCAAAATTATACATGATGTCACCATGAATATTTGTTACACATTACTCATTTGACTTCTCATTCTTTCGTACAATTCTGTCATTGGCAGCTCAATCTGATGATGACCATTCTTTTAATCTCATTAATAGCAAAAATTATATTGAAATCATACGTAACTTTCTGAAATCATGAAAGATTCATCTGAAATAATACAAAATAACCTATGTAGGTCACACCATTCCAGGAAATAAAAAAAAAAAGTCCCAATACAAGGATCAGGAACAGCATTTCTGAAGTGAAGGCTGGTCTCTGACTACGTGTACTCGGAGATGCTTTGCTTTGTGATGCCAGTATATCTTAATATGGTTAGTTAAAAATTAATATGGAAAATAATTTCCTATATTTATATTGAAACTCAGTTTTATATTGAACTGTGCTTTATACATCCATTCCAAATGGTTAGCTTTGTGTAATACACCTTGCCATGTTTGCAGCATTTTATTGCTGCAGACATTGATGGAGTAAAATGTAAATGTCCAAAAAATAAATATTTGTGACCAAAACTGTTCACAAATATTGCACATTTTTTTCGCAAGCTTATAAAAGTTGGTTTACAGTACTTCATACATTACTTTGTACCTTTGTACTTACACAACATTATTTGTGACAACCTTATTTTTGCATGAAGGTAATCTCATAAATTTTCACTAAAATGAAGATGCCTCAAAGAAGAAGCCCATGAATCTTAATGGTCATCCAAGCATGCACATTTTTTTAATCTTTAGAAATCATTGTGTTACCTGTGTGTTTATTACACCTCTCAAATTTATACTTCGTACTAGACAACAAAATATATTGGTATCACTACATATATCATACAAATTGATAATTTACAATTCTTTTATAAGAGAGCAAGTTTTATCACATCACAGTGATTTTCCGTTTGCATTTTTATAAACCTGAATATTCAGTGCACTTTCAAGTTTTTTTTTACTGGGATTAGTGACAGCATACCATGAAATCAGAAAAATGAATATCAGAGAGACTTTTGCAGTTTGGGTATAAATAATTACATGATATACAATAAACTATCGAAGTTGTACTACAAGGAGTTGAACTTTTGCAAACATTCAAAGAAAAAAAATAACTGCAATATGTATCAAAGTAATTTCATTGGGTTTTTTTCCCCTATATTTGTTACTGATTTTAACTAAATTTGCAGTTAAGATTAGTTTAATGAATATATATATTCATATATTTACTATATGCATAGACTCTGGTCTGTTACGAAGTATGTTTTCACCTTTAACCCCTCTAATAAGCAATGAACTCATCCATATATGCCTAGCGTGTGTGATGCTCATTTATAAATATAAAAGGAAAAACTTTTGTGAATATCTTTTCATGTCATTTTGTAAAATGAACACTTCTGTTTCTACAATGTTCATAATTTGAAATCAGCTCTCTTTGCTTTAAATTTTAACTTTTGAAAATTCTAAGATTGTGTTGTTTGAAGAATGATTTCTGGGACATACATTATTTCAAACAAAATGATGATGATCTAGAGAGTTGAATAACATTTAACTCCCAATAAACAAGTGAGACTTAAAACAGATAGGGACCTGAGCATTTCAAGAATGATAAACAAACTGACGATCATTTCTGAAAGCAGTGCACATTGTGATAGGACAACAACATATAGATGTAGAATGATGACTGCAGTTGTCTAAATCTAACATGTGTGGAATATTTCATTCCTGTAATGCCAAAGGCCCTCCAATGGAGGATTTTAAAAGATATGTGCATTGAACATTGGTTTTCAAAGAAATGTGTTGTAAATATGCAGAATGGCCAAATGACATCCAGACTTTACCGGAGTAAATAAATCGCATATAATGTAAAGTAATGGGCCTTCAACATATTTATCTGAATTCATATGCTCATTGTTTTGTGTGTGTGTGATTTACAATGAGTTTTCAAAATGGCAAGTAAAATACTTGGACGGTGACCAAAAAGTTTGAAATGGTGAACAAAAATAATTTTAGGTCATCATTTAGAAACCTGGTTCTAAGTGCCACTTGAGGCAATGTAGATGCTAACACCAAAATTTGTCTGAAAATTGGTTCAAGTGTTCCAAAGAAGCTGAAAATGTTCAAAAGTTTATGACTGATGCATGATGACAGACGAAAACGGATAGCAATGGGTCACCCAAGTTACAATAAACAATTTGAAAATTCACTAAAACTTATTTCTAATTTCATTTTAAATTTTAATTACGTTTTTCAGGAGGTCTCTCGCCAGGACGATCAGACTGAACTAAATTTCTCTCAATAGCTGAGTGGATGAGATCCCGTACACAGGACATTCGTTTGGAGTCGTTCTGGTTCTGAACGTTCTTGCTACTGGTTACAACTGGTGACATGCTTCTGCTGATGTGGCTTTGGTTCACAAAACCTGGCTCTGACATGGCACTAGAGGGTCTGTGTGGGGCTGGATCTCCTTGGTACATAACACTATACATGTTGTTTCTCCCTTGCTGATTCTGCAATGGTTGTCTGCCAGAGTAATCTAAAACTGCAGGATTTATTGTCTGACCCATTCCCGTCTGAACTTCTCTGATGTCTCGACTGGATGGTCGAGATGGACTGTTATGATCAATGTCATGAGCTGGGCTTGAGCCCACTCTACTAGGAACTGGGCTATGTCTGACTGCTGATGGATGAGGAATCTGCCCACCTCTCATCTGTACTCCTGGGCTTGTGGAAGGTCTAGGTTGATTTGGCATCCCTAACTGCACCCCTTGCATTATCTGCTGCATATGAGTCTGACTTGTTGGCTGGGGTTGGTGTGGGAAGCCACCTGAGCTGGGCTGCTGGAGAGGCAATTTTGTGGCTGGTATTCCTGAAGTTCTAGGACTAAAGGAATCTCTTGGTTCACCTGAAAAAGTGACATACCATATATAAAATATAATCCAGAAAATGTATTTAAGAAATAAATTTAACAAACTTCATGAAGTATGCCAGCGTGAAGTATCATAGTTCATATCTTCCTGAAGTCTATTTCTTCTATTTACATTCAACTTTCATTTATGCCACCAAAATAGACATGCCATATTTATTTGAATTCATATGTGCATTGTTTACAACTGTAGTGTATTACAATTTGTAAAAAAAACATTGGAAATGTAAATGTTTGAAAATTTTTATAAAGATAAAATCATATTGCTTGAAAAACAATTCCCTCCTTTTTACAACATCAACCATATGCATGGATAAAATGGATGATATACACAATAAAACATACTCTGCTGTTCCCTGTGGGTCTGGCCTCCAGAGGGAGGGGCTTCGTCAGCACTCATGGTAGCACTGCTGTCATTGTCCACACTCCTCAGGCTTCCTTGGGAGGCACTCAGAGGCTTGTTAGAAGTCAGGTTTTGGGGAAGACCCACTGTGGTGGGGCATTGGGGGTCAGAGGATACTGCGGTCACTGTGCTTCCCTCCAGTTTCTCTTCCTTTATGGAATCTAAGTAAAACAAAGAAATGTTTCATAAACATGTATGTCACCCCCTGTGGCGAAAAATTGAAAAGGATTATACACATGTACCATTTAACTGATAGCAGTGCCAAAACAATTCAAGATATTGAGCGGACAATATCTTAAGTCCAGAGTGGATTGACCCTTGACCTCAAAATCAATAGGGATTATCTACCCCTTAGGATGTACCAGTGTACCAAGCTTGGTGTCAATGAAGAAAATGATTCTCAAAATATAGAGGAGACAATATATTACCATGTCCAGTTTGACACGTGACCAAGTGAAACCAAATTCAAAAGGATTTATCTACTCCTTATAATGTACCAGCATACCAAGTTTTATGTTTGTCAAAGAAAGGGTTCTCGAGATACTGAGCAGACAGTACCTTCCTACGTCTCAAGTGAAATGACCTTTGACCATAAAATCAATAGTCATCTATTATTGCTATTATTATTATCTACAAGTCCAGAAAAGAGTGAATGATTAAAAATTTTCAAAGTGTAAAGACTACAACTTGGGTGAAAATGTGTCAGTTAACATGAAACTTGCACTTAGTCAGAAAGTCATTAATATAAGCGATATATCTAGTATTCCCTATTATTTACTAGCAAAGTTTTCAAAGAGTAAGGATAATAACGGTGATTCTACGTCAGTTGACTACAAACTTGAACTTAATCTGTAAACCATCAATATAAAGAGATAAACAAAATATCAACTCATTATCTACCAGCACAGTCAAAGAAAATCTGGAAAATTAACTGACAGAACAAGGGAATGACAGCATGATGGATGGAAAGGATAACACTATGCCCTGACCATTTCATGGCAAGTGCATTAAACTGATATTCATTGAAAATGAAATTCACACATGTAAATTTGACCTATCAATGTTCTATTTTAAATCTAAATAGAATGTTTCAAGCACTTTGCTGGGAATTTGACCCTTTTATTGATTCTCTCTTTGGTCCTCTGTATCTGGACCCCTACCTTCCTCAATCCTCTGAGTAGAAGGACTTGGAGCACTAGTAGTATCTGAGTCATTGTCCTCATCATTGTCCTCCATCCCAGAAGACATGTCCTCCACATCAGAGGGTGCAGTCACTGTGGACGCAATGCTCTCACACACAGATGTTGTCCTTTTGTCCACCTCTTGAGTATTCAGAACCTGTTTAGTGATAGAATCATTTAATAAAGGTTAATATAGGCCACAGAATAATTCCAGTATATATGTACGTCCTCATTGCATTTTTCACCAAAATTTTCCTATATCAAAGTAAATTTCATGGACACAATTTAGATTTTCAATTTTTGTCAATACATTTTAAATCATAAGTACTGTACATGTATTTAAAATGTACCTTGAAAAGAATCTAATCATTTAATTAATAATATATGTGTGAAACAAAACCTTGTACCTTTTCCTTGGCATGCTCTTGTACAATCTGTTCTAAGTTGAGCTTTTTCTTGTAGTTGAAGTAGAAATTTTTGCACTGAGCATCTGTCTTGGTGGGCACCATGTTGGCAATGGCTGCCCAATCTCTGCCATGAAGCCTCAAGCCTTGAACACGAGAATATCACAATCAATACAATGTACTTCATATATGTACCCTCCCTGAGCCTATCATAACTCAATATGCCTCAAATGCAAGTGTAACTGATAATCAAAAATAATGAGATTTGCAATTAAAAAGCACATGCACATGTATGTTTCAGAACTGATTAATGCTATGCATGATCTTTACCGTGCCACACCTGCTGTGACACAGGGCCTCGGTTTATGCGGTCTCATCTGAAGAACCACCCCATTTAGTCACCTCTTACAAGCAAGGGGTACTGAGGATCTATTCTAACCCGGATCCCCATGGGGTGCATATATGTCTGTATGAATAATTCTAATCCACACAGTTCTGGCATAACACACACCTTGTTTAGCAACTTCCATTTCATCCTCTGTCCATCGAGATGTTTCAACACTCTCTGTTACAAAGAAAGTTATTATTTTTTAATCTAAACATTGTATATTTCATCAAAGATTTTGCATCTTTAATTAATTGTCTACTAAGCAACATACATGTATCATTAGAACATTTTCTGAGTACAGTAACATGTGACCACTTCCTTCCACATCAAACTCAGAGTCAAGTAATATTTACATTTTTTTGTCAAACAGACTGTACATACCAGTGGTATCTGTTGTTTCGGGAGTCATTTGTGTAACCTGGTCCCCAGGCCCTGTACTAGTCCCAAGTTTCCTGGCTATCCGATTGAAACAGGCTGAGCAACACTTTGTAATGTCATCAGTAAGTTCTAAACATTCAAACAAATTTCATCCATAAAAAACTTAAAATTTCAGCAACACATGTGTAAATGTCTATCTTATACAAATATAGGCTGCACTTACGTAATTCTTTCATGATTGGTTCTTTGGCTTCAGCTGTCATCTCAGCCCATTTAGGAGGCAGAGGTCTCAGACGCTTGACCTTCCTCTTGGGAGTTTTACAAGAGGGAACAGGACACCTGCAAAGGAATCTAAATTTTAATTTCATGTACATGAAATTCACATTATACTATTTTACTGATTACTTGCTTTTCTTTGATTAAAAATAATCATTTCAATTTCATACTTTATCATTTTTGCACACAATTCTGTCTTACTGTGTGTATCTGCGTCTGACTGATTTACAGCGACAACTACTGCAGACTCTCATGTCGGGTTTGAGATTTTCTTCCTTCATGCCGTACAGATCACAGTTACTTTGGGTCAAAGGTCGACTAAGGCCATAGTGCTCCAAGTGCATATCACAAATGGCACAATTGTGAGCACCACCTACAAATTTAGTACACTCTACTAAATAAATAATACAAGACTAAATATTTGAACTTTCATCAAATCATATTACTTTCAAACATACTGACAGGTCTTAGTGAAATCTAGTGGATTATTCACCAATTTTCTGAGATACAATATGACAATGTTTTCAACGATTAGAAATTAATTGCAACACTTGCATGTTGTCCAGAGTAATCAGCAGTGAAATTATTTTCTCATGTCACCATAACATGTATTCATAAGAATGTGATTGGTTGCAGATTAACAAAATTCAAAATTAAAAATGAATATACAAAACTGTATAATTTTATGAAAACATAACTTTTTAAAAAATAAATATCCATAAATTCCTTGAATGTTAAAAAAATCTCAACCAAAATAGCTGGTGCACAATTTCATTATTCATACAAGTTACACATAAAGTTTTAATCAAATGTGTTCATAAGCGTTAAAGATATCCTTTGGACAAATTATGTCTATGGAAGGATGGACAGACAGATGGACAACGTGATCCCAGTATACCCCTTAAACTTAATTTGCAAGGGGGTATGATAACACTTTCCTATAAACAATACGGATAACCCTCGTACTTACAAATCATGAACCAACACACGTCTCTTTTTTTAATAAGAGACCCATAGGCCAAATCACTCACCTGAGTCACTATGGCCCTGCTGTTGTGATTTTTCAAAAGATATTTTATTTCAATATTAATTCCCATAAAAAATTTTCATCCCATATTTTGCCCCCAACCTAGCTCCAGAAGATCACAATAGAACAAACCTGAATTCACACATGGGGATGCCTCAATGCCACCAATATAACTAACATGTTCATGCTGTTCTGGAGAAGGTCAAGGTTAAAAGTTCAAAGATCATAGTATGAAATGAAAGGTCTTGCTGTAAGAAATATATGCAAAACACAAAAGCTCCATCTTAAATAGTTGAGGAGATATGGAATAAGTTAGGTTTTCTTTACAGTAGGTTAAACTCTTGAGGCCAAGAGGTTGAAAACTTTGGTGCCATAAAGTCTTGTCACAAGGAATGCACATATGAAATATGAGAGTCCTATCTTTCACCATTCAAATGTTATAAGGAAGTTAAGTTTCAGGCAGAATGACTGACAGGACAAAAACAATATGCCCCAAGACTAATAATAATTGCAGGGCCATAAAAAAAATTTGAATCCACACAACTTGGGAACGTTTGCATTTTTTGATATGATTTAGTGCAGCCCTGCTGTTCTCGAAAATAATTTGGTTTAAATAATTTCCTGTGCATTCTTATAAAAATATTTGATCTTTTATTGTGACCCCAACACATCCCTGGGGTAAACAAGCTTTAATTTTAACTGCTTGTAAATGCTTGCATAAATATGACTAATCATGGCCCTTCTGTTATTGAGATGATGATTTTAAGATGTTTCCCTACAAATTCTATGTAAAATTTTGATCCCCTATTATGGCCCCAACCCACTCTTGAGGGTCATGATTTGAATACATTCAAATCTGCACTACCTAGGGATACTTGCATATTACTATTACTAATAATAGCCCTGATGTTCTTGAGAAGATTTTCAATGATATTTCCTATATATCTGCATGTTACACTTCAATCCCCTATTGTGGCCTCACCCTACCCCCTAGAAACCATGATCTAAACAAATGTGAATCTACTTTATGTCAGTAAGCTTTCATGTAAAATTCAGTTTCTGACCCAATAGTTCTTATGAAGATTTTTAAATGACCCCACTCTATTTCTGCATATATTTTTTTTAATTATCTCCCTTTGGAGGTCATGGATCTTCATTTGAACAAACTTTAATCTTCTCATGGATCATATGTGCCAATTCTAACTAAAACTGGCCCAGTGGTTTTGAAAAGATATTTTATTTTCACACATCACTGATTATCTCCGTTCAGTAGGGGACATGGAACCTGAAATGATCAAACATGAAAGGCTTTCCCCAACAGATAATGTGTGCCAAGTGTGATTCAAATCGGCCAGGTGGTTCTGGAGAAGATGAAAATGTGAAAAGTTTACAACGGACAAATTTGATCAGAAAAGCTCACTTGAGCCTTTGTCAGTTCTACAGAATCATTTCATTACAAACTCACCATCCCCTTCTCCACCTGCAGTGACTGCTGCTACTGCCTCATTGTCATCCGAAGAAAATTCCTCCTCTTTGATCTTGATGTCTGCCTCACTTGAGGAAGATGCAGGAACACAGCTGTCTGTGGTCTCTACTGGTTGCTCTGAGGTAGCTGAGGAGACTATTTCATCCTCAGCTCCTGCAGGGCGGTCCTTGTTTCCATCCTCCTGAGGGCGAGTGGCTGTTTGCTGAATCATACAAGTAAATGTTCAAGTCAGAACACCATATATACATCTATGCATATTTAAACTGTATGTGTTGTATCCAATCATCATATGTACAAGTATAGCATGATAAATGGCTAATCAACAGACTTTTCCAGTACTTCAAATTTTATTTACAGAGTATCTGTAAAAGGTTTTACAACTATCCTAAAATTTCTTTAACATACTTCAATGTAATACAACATTTACAATGGCACTGTGCACAAGCTCTTAAACCCCTTCCCAATATTTCTTTATGCAGTAATGAAATTTTGGTGCTTCATATTACAGTAAAGAGGATTCCTGCATATTATGGGCTATATAAATGTATATGTAAAAAGTGCATAGACACCTGAGGTTTCTTCCATTTTTGTTTTCTGACAGTCTGTTTACGGAGGAGGTGTTTATAGTTTTCTGTCTTTTTCGTTTGATAGTAATATTGCACACAGTCTGCCACACTCTATAAAAACAGATTTAATAATTAAAATCAGCAACATCTTCTTGCTTTTTTATTTTCAAAATGAAGAAAAATGACACGAAATATCATTAAAAAGAAAAACCATTTTTTTAAATCCAGGTAAATAGATTGTTTCATTTAAGTTTGGTACCTTTCTCTCCAAAAACTGGGCAATGTACGAGAAACTTTTCGGGTGCTGTAAATACTTTTCCTTGAAAATGTTCTTTTCCTGTGTTGTCCACACGTTAATGAACTTCCTTTCTTCATAATCAGCCATTGGGTCATCAACACGGCCATTGTTATTAGTGTACCGTAATTTACGCTGTCTAGCATCCAACATCATTGGAGGCACAACTGCATAACTTCTCATCTTCTTGTCTTCCTCCTTAAAAAACATTATAATTCAATTATATATTATATTGACAAAACTAAATTTCATAATTTAGTATAATTCAACTTACTATAAGTATGACTTAAATTGCTTGAAAAGAAAAGTTTGTCCTGGATGATTGATAGTCCTAATAACATGTGTTTTGTTTCAATTATATATTATATCTGAATTATAACTGACCTCCTGTTCATGCAGTCCATCCATGATTTGCTCCAATTCTGCTTCACTGCGAGCATAAACTCCATTGTTTCCAGCCCGTGTCCCTGCCCTACACACAATGAAATGTAGTACATAAAATCATGCAAGTTCTTTCCTTGCAAGTGAAATTATTATACCTTTTGTAAAAAAAAAAAAAAAAAAAAAAAACTACAATTTATTTCCAATCATATATGCTGCTCATATACAAGCTGCCTTATGTTATAGAAAGGACAACCTGTGTAAAATATATGGTGTGTATAACAGCAGAGTACTAGATCGGTGACATTGGTTTAAATTTATTGTAGAAATAAATACTACTAGTTCCCACGATCCATCTTGGCTCAAATATAATAGCTTACTGTACATCAGGTAATTTTGATGTCTGGAATATTTGGTGGGTTTTTTCTAAAAAAAAAAAGTAGTTTGAAATATTGACACTTTATTTTTTGGCATATTTTCACATCTATGCAATCATGATTCACATAAATGGAAATTTTGGCACTTCTATAATTGGAGAAATTTTCCTCATCTGCTAAAAAGCCTAAATTCCCAGTGTGCCAAAATTACCTGATATACTGTACATGTATTAAAATTTATGCAAGGTAAAATTTTTCAGAAAGAATCATATTCCCTTGCTAAAAATGAAATCCTACATTCTACTCTGTAGATTTGAAAAATGATTGATTTATGTACCATTTTATCATAAGCTTTTCTGAGAAAATATTTCCTTATCTCCCAAATCTTCACAGAAGTTCAATGTTAAAGCCAAAGAATAAATCTCTCAGTTAATTATTTTCTATGATGGACACTAAGATTTCTGTTGAGATATTGATAAAAAAAATAAAACATATTTTGGGGTGGATGTGGGGGCTTAAATTGGATACCTTAACTAGAGGCCCACTTTCACTACTGATACACTTTGTAGGTTACATACACAATAGGCAATAACATGTGGGGGTTTTGTTTTGGGGGTTTTTTTTTAACTGTGATACACTCCCATTTACACTTATAGCTGGACTAATATGCCTCCTCTGAAGGAACAATTGAAATAGGATATGGTAGAGATCATAATAATGGCTGATGGAAAATAAATCATGTTCCTTTGACTGCTCTGTATTGTGAATCCAGGACTCAGATGCCATTTTCACATATCAGACTTTGTCTATCACATTTTGACCTAAAGTTGATACGGTTTTTCCTCATTCCATGGATGAAGTATGGTGACTCCAATTGAAAAGATAAAAATCATTTGTGGCAAACACTGTTTTCTTATGTTAGTGTTCCCCCTTTCACATCTTAGCAAGTAGTATAAATATATAGCAAAAATCAGAACATCCCATTGCTGAGAGTCAAAAATGAATAAAGGTGAGGCCTCACCTTGCATAAGATGATAATAGTATGCTTCTATACATTGCAGATTCCTTATGATACTCAAGCAGTAATATTTGTTTAGAACAATGAGAAGCCTCTCTTTGAAATAAAAATTTTTGCTTTAACATTTTTATTGCTCCCCGAGATCGAAGATCAGAGGTTCTGTCTGTTATTCCATCATTCTGTCTGAAACTTTAACCTTCCTAATAACTTCTGAACAGTAAATGCTAGTGCTCTGATATTTCACATAAGTATTCCTTGTGACAGGATATTTCTGTTGATACTAAATGTCTTGACCTTGGCATTTGACCTACTTTTTAAAAATTTTGACATAGGCCATAACTTCTAAATGGTAAATACTGTGACTTTCATATTCACATGAGTATTTCTTGTGACAAGACCTTTCTGTTGGTACCAAGATATTTGACCTTGATCTTGATATTTGACCTTCTTTTTAAATACTTTAACATTGGTAATGCCATCATTAGAATTTGCCATTATCAGGGGCATTTGTGTTTCATAAACACAACATATTTAACACAAATTAAGTAAATTTATGTCCTTCAAAGTATAACATTCCTCATGAATTGATGTTGAAGAGTGATTTCGCCAAATTATGTACTCATGCAATACAAAAAAACAACATCAAATCCCTACGTTCCTGCAAATGATAACATTGAACAGTGATGTCTGCATCACTTTTCTTTTTTATGAATGTATAATTTTATCACCAATTGATCACTTCTTTCAAATCCAAGTTATGTTTACCTAGAAAACCTCTCTTTATCCTCCCGGTTCTTCTTGATTTCAGGGAATACTTTTTCAAAATATTCCCTCATTTTTGTATCTTTAGCTCTGTAAGATAAAAAATTGCATCATATATTGACAATATTGACAAAAATGAACAAGTTGATCAGTCTTCAAATACAAAATTGTAAATAATTTTTTATTCAGAAGAAATTTTAATTTAAATTTCCTTGATGGGAAGATTTAAATTTTATGAATACTTTTGTATGAGTATATATACATTTTCATGTGATAAAAAAATTTCAGCATACGCAAATTTGTGTTCTGCTGATAAATTCGATATGGCAACTATTAGAACACACATACAAAAAAAACGTCTTGCAAAATACAAGTGATTTATAGTACTACATGTTAACTATACTTACTTTCTTTTAGCACTGTTTTCAATTCTTTCAATTTTCTTCAGCCAAACTTGCATTAATTGATCATATCTTTCTGTAAGATATCGCTCCTGAAAGAATACAGCATAATTCCTTTTCAATAATGGGAAAGTTGACAAATAATTTGCAATTTATATTGTAAAATGTACAAGCATAATATAAACCAGTAAAATATACAAATATAACCTGTAAAATGAGGCCAAATTCATTCATTCTCTCTCTCTCTCTCTCTCTCTCTCTCACACACACACACACACACACACACACACACACACACACACACACACACACACACACACACACACACACACACACACACACACACACACACAAAAGAGAAAGAAAGACCAATCTTAAAAAACATTCATTGGTACCAAAAGTTAGTTTAGATTATCTGGTATAACAACTACTGATTAAGACTTTATTAGATATTCATTAAATTCGCAAGTTCTTGACATCAGGAATTCCATCAATCATTATTAAGAAGCCATTAATTTTCTTCAGTTACCCTAATTCTCTTCTCTTGTTGTCTCTTTTTGAAGTGCAGGAGAAGCCTTGGCTTAAATTCAGTATACCTATAAAAAAAAATCCAAGAATAAAAAATGTCAGAGAATCAAGATTTCATTAAAAATATCAATAAGAATGATATTGTATCATTTTTCCTCCTCTGGTTTCTTTTCAAGGATTCTTGCAATGAAAAAACAATTAACAGAAAAACCAACAGTGAAAGGCCATTCATTACTTCTTGAATTACAACAGACTATTGCTGACTGTGAAATCTTACTTTCTTTTGTTCTCATGGTACACTGTAGTGTCTGATGGCTGGTTGTAAAGTGGCTAGAAAATCAATATTGCATTCATTAGGACAGCAAATGCACAAAAAGCTGTTAGAAAAACAACATTGTGAGTAAGCTGATGCACAGAGAAGCCCAGATTCCCTTACCAATTTGACACATACCAAATCTATCTTCGGTCCTAATTTAGCAAACATATTGTGAGCTTCCTCTGCTTTTTTCTGTAAATAAGTGATAATTATTTAGTATGTTTTTTATATTCCAGTAACAAATACAAATCATATGTCATATCTACAATATCATATAAACAGATATATACTGTTCATTGTCACATTTATATCATTATAGAAACAGACAATCACTTCATTTCACAAGTCTAACATCTCTGGAGATTTTACAGAACACCAACCTGAAATTCATACAACTAACAGCAGAGTAAATTCTGCTCATAAAAATCTACAAAAACAAGACTGCTCTTTACCTCATGTACTTATTTATAATTTATTACATCATTTTCAATTTCAATTTTGTTTATTGAGACCAATATCAAGTTTAAATTGATTTTTATAGTGAAATAATAGAGAATCTTTTTCTTCTTTATTACACACTAAAGTTGCTTTTATTTGACAGTGAGTGGGTGGTGAGAATCCTATAGAGAACACACAAATTCAATCTTGGCTTATATCAGGATCAATAATGGGTACTAAAGATATTTCATTTGCGGTTTGCCATCTCAAAGTCTAAACAAATTATCCCTTAAGAATACTTAACAATGTGCTCAAAAACTGTGGAAGTAAAGAATTAAGTTTTGTAAAAGAGATTTCATTGCAACACATTTCAAGCTTTCACTTCTGTGTGTAATTGTAAATTCCAAACTTTCAATCACATTAAAATGCTGGAGATGTCTCCAACTATACTACAGCTGACATAAAACAAAACAAAACTGAATTTTATGCTTGATAATTAGATTGTGGACATACCCTTACCAGGTTTTCAATGTAGAAGATTTAAGCCACACTGTTTTAAGCATAGATGATCAGAACTGTCCTTTGTTTTTTAGCTTACCCTGTTTTCAGCATAGATGATCTGAGCTATACTTTGGTGTTTAGTCTCTGTCACAACAATGTCCTTGACCTTTTGTTTCTCCTCTGGAGGCCTGCATTTCTCCAATTCAAGTTGTTCCTGCAATATAAAATGAGGTCAGATCAGCTAAAGGCATGACAACATAAGCATCTTAATTCCCAAAGCACAAAATACTGACATTTCATGTGTGTGTCAAGAATACAAAATTACTAGAATCTTTACAAATATACTTTTTTAAAATTCTTACAGTCAAAATCAACACCGAATTCCAAGAGAAGTAGTTCAAAAAGAAAAGGAGAAAGGAAAACAAGAGGCTCACAGGCCTTATCAGTCACCTGAGTATTTGTTAAAAGTATCACTAGGCCACAAGGGCTACAGAATCCATAATTTTCCTGTTCTGCATATCTATGCCAAATTCTAATATTCAGCAGCAGTATGAAAACAAGATGTGTTCTTAAACACAAATGATAAAAAGTGCCCATACTGATGAAAGACTTTACATAATACATTTATAAAATAATATATGTTATATCAACACTATATGACTATTTTGAACCAGTCCTAGAGTCAGAACCCTGGGATTGCGAAATTCGCAATTTTGGTACATTCCTTTCATCTTTTCCTAACTATGCATTTTGTTTTTATACAGTATCTGCAAAATTAAAGAAGTTTTTCAAATGATAAAGACAATAATCATTATAATTTTGACCTCACTTTGGAAATAAATCCCCTATCCCTGGGGTCATGAAATTTACAGTTTTGGTACAGAACTACCTGCTCCTTTTGAATATCCATTTACATGTTGTTACAATTTAGTACCAACAGCATTAAAGAAGATGCTTTATAAATGTTTTATACATAAACATTATATGCCAAGTTTGGCCTTGCCTTGGAGTTAGAATCTCTACCAAAGAGATCATAAATTTACTACTTTGGTAGAGACCTTCCTGCTCTATATGACTATGCATTTAGTTTGTCAATTATTGGCAGATTTTATCCAGCCCATAAGGCCTCGGGGGTACAGGAGTTATGAAAATTTACAATTTATGTTCCTTTGTCCTAATGATACTTCATACCAAATTTGAAAATAACTGGAAGGGTAGTTATCAAGAAGAAATTAAAAATGTTCAATTGTTAATGGACATATTTAATCAACATAACCATTTTGACCCCACCTGGTATTATCAACACTCCTATCCCTAGAATAATAAAATTTACAATTTTGGTAAAGGGCTATCCTACCTGCTCCATTTAAATATCCATTTAGTTTTGATTTAGTATCAATAGAATTAAAGAAGATGTTATCTAAACGTTTTACACATAAGCACTATATACCAAGTTTAGCCCTGCCCTGGAGTCAGAACCTCTACCCAACATATTTTATAATTTACAGTTTTAGTAGAGGAATGCCTGCTCTACAAGGCTATGCATTTAGTTTTACTTATATATGCACAGTTCTGGAGAAGAATTTTTTTTGAAAATTGGTCAATTTTTGCCCAACCACTAAGGCCCTGGGGGTAAAGGAGTCCTGAAATTTACAATTTATGCCCCCTTGTCCAAAAGATGTGCTTCATACCAATTTTGAAATGAATTAGGGTGGTAGTTATCGAGAAGAAAAAATGTTCAATTGTTAATGCACAATCGATGCAGACCAACAGCAAAAGGTCACTCAAGTGACTCAGGTGACCTAAAAACCAAAAATGTGCATAATCTGTCAAACCTGTTTTTTCTTGAGCTTTTGAATGTCTCTGTCCACTTTGCTGATTTCTCTGTCCACCTTACTGATAGCCTGCAGTAATTGGTCCTTAGAGGACTGGCTTGTTTCATCAGGTGGGAGGGTCGGTGATATTGCCTCCACTTGGGGATTATAAGTTGGCTCCTAAAGACAAAATATACATTAAAATCTAACTTATACAATAATTTAAAGTCATAATATATATTCCAAATGAATGATTTAATATGTCAACATGTGTGTTCTAAATGAAAAATATCAAAAAAACTTTTAAATAAGTTATAGAATTGATACAAAAAATCCATTTTCCAAATTACTGATGTTTGATTATTACGTGTTGAAAAAATAAAAACCTATACTAATACCTTTTTGATGTCTATCTGTAAAGGCTGTAAATCTGGCCTGTCCATGACAAGGCGAGGTCGTTTGGATGCCTGAGGGCCTGTAGAGGTGGGGATTTGGCTTGTACTGGGGCCTGGGTCCCCACCTCCCTGTGATACTTGAATGTTTCCCATCGTGTCTTGATTGAAGCCACCGTAAGCCTCTCTAGTTCTGTAATAAAATTACATAACAAATAAACTTCAAAAGATATTTGCTATTCATACCTCTGCTAAAGCTGTACATGATAAGAATTCTGAGTTACTAAAGATCACAGTGATGCATATGTATATATGTACCTGAAATAAAAATTATTTCAGTCACAAAAGCCATCATATACTTGTAGATTGTTTACCAATATCACTCCCTAGTTCATTTTACCTATTTACACACATGGTGGGTATATTAAGTAAAACCATACTCCATTTATGCATGTAAATCCCATGGTCTTAAACATGGAAGGCAGGTATTTAAACATCAAAAACTATCTTGGGTGTTTATATGAAAAGTTTTGTATCATAGCAAACTGACAAATACACACTTTGGTACGATTTTATCACATTAGATCACATGTATCTTATCATGGTATAAAAAAAAAAGAAAAATATTATAATACACCCCTGGGATGAAACATTGATCTGATTGGCAATATCAATAGTAACACCCCTCTTTCCCAAGTTTATCAAAAAGGCTGCTAAAATCATGTGCTTTCAGTTTTTGTGGGGTGTTTTTTGTTGTTGTTTTTTTTTTAAATATATATTTTATTATTTTCAATAATTAACAACAAGTGAGATAAAACCTCTACAGAGGCCCTCTATGTATACCTCACCTGGGGTGCCAGGAGCTCCCTGAATAATTTTTTTATTTTTTTTTTGCATAAATTCAATATTGTTTTGCTATTAATAAAGTATAGAGAGAATATGGATAATTCAAGATTGTAAAAATTGAAACAAAAATATGCAATTTTATCGATCATTAAGTTGATTATAGAGGATATCTCTGAGTTACATGTACTAATACATTATGCACACATTTAATAAAACATTTTATGCAATGATAGCATTAAATATTACATTTGCCACGCTGCCACAATGAGTCCACATCACAACATATCATGACCGTTCCTTTTGACTCATTGGGCAGTTTTATCAGAGGACTGAACCCTCTGAATAGCAGCTTTAGATAAAAAAAACCAAGTAATCACACACATGTATACACATATACATACATGTTATTACAACATAATTATGTAATTTTATATGTCAAAATATTTCATAATTAGAAAGAATGTACTAAATTTTCAAAACGTCTATAATCAGCAAGTGAACTGATATTTCTCAAAATATGAGCATACTTCATAACCGAAATTTTGACATGGTGAAAAGATATTATAACAAGTTCCGTCGAGTGAGTTCAATCTACAATACATTTTATACTTGTGTATTCTGTATGCTACATAGGAAATTAAAACATTTAATGACATAGTCTTTCTGTTGCGTTAATGAAAGAATCCTATCATGATGTGTTTCCAATTAATATTTATATTCAAATAGGCACTTAAAGTATTCCATATTTGAATAACATTTTCACATTCAAAAATAAGATGTTTTTTAGTTTCTTTTATGTGACAGGTTTTACAGTTACTATGTGTTTCTCTTTTCCATTTACTGACATATGCCTTGTTACAGAGTATACAGATTTAGTTTTAACAATTTAGGAATCCATGCAGCTTTTAGCACTTTTAATTTGCATCCAATATCAACAAAATTGATAACCCACCTTTTAAAACACCACTAATTAAAACATTCCGTTAAATTCTTTCAGTCTTATCCCAAATAAAGTTGTATATAAGACTCTGAAATTTTCTTTATGTATGCATTATCCAGCAAAGGTTGTATTGAAGCAATATACACTAGTTTAGATATAGCTAATGTCTTTACTATACATGATTTACCAAATAAAGTGAGTTTTCTTCTTTTCCAAGATTCAAAGAATTTCTTCGTATATCTTGATAAATTTTCATCCAATTTTTATTGTAACATTCTTCTTTATCATGTCCAATATAAACTCCCAAACACCTTACTGCTTTAAATGTTGTCCTAATACCATATAGATCATTATATTAATATTTTAGATTTCCTAATAGTATACATTCTGTTTTATTTATGTTTATTTTTGATCCTGCGTGTCCGCAAAAGTCATTTACCATATCTAAAGAAGTTTTCAAGGAAATTTCATCTTTCAAAGCTAAAGTTAAATCATCCGCGTGTTGTATATTTTTTACTTCATAGTTGTTTATCTTAATACTTCTTATATCTGGGTTATATTTTATCTTATCAGCAAGAATCTCTGCTACAAAAAGAAACAACAGAGCTGAAATTGGACAGCTTTGCCTAATGCCTCTTGTCATTTCAGAAGTTTTAGATAACCAGCCATTGTTTTTCATCTTAAACAAAGGATTAGTATAGAGAATTTTCACTCATTTAAAAACGTGTTGCCTATGTTAAATTTTCTAAGACTTTTAAAAAGAAAATTCCATTCCATTCCAAGAAATAATTATTATATATCTCTGAATTACTTGAAACCATATAATTTTCTTGCATTTTTACCACTGTTCTAAAGTCTTTTCAACAAACAATTCTAGAAACATTTTTTTTGTACATTAGTTTATTACCTTTTATTTTGTGTATCACGAGTTTTTAAAAAAAGAGGCAAAGTGTTATATTTTTAGTTTTGTACATTCATTAGTAGTTTTCAAGGTTTTTTACAAAAATTTTGGAAACATCAAATGAAGTAGAATTTTTCTGTGTTTACATAGGATTTCTCTATTATTTGATCAAACAACAATGTAAATCGGTCATTACCACATGGAATGTATAAACAAAAATATGTTTATGAAGATTTTCAGTTTTTGGGTTATGTTTTTTCATTGAATTATCAAGTAAAAATTTGTGAATGATACAAAAATAATTATGGTTTCCTATGCAAATGTTGTATCCATGGGTTTTTAGCAATATTAAAATGTTTACAAATAGTTTTACATTGGGGGGGGGGGGGGGGGGGGGGGGTATTTGTCTTTAACATACCTGCGATGTAAATTTTGAGACATTTTGTAAAACAAGAGTTCTATTGTAGACACAACCTTTTTACTTTTGGAAGGTCAGTGGTCTCTTCCTGGGTACATTGTATCTGGGTTCTTTCTTCCACCAATGAAAAACTGAACACTACCACAAACTGAAAAATTGTTGATTGTGGCGGAAAACAACAATCAATCTAAACACCAGAAACAGTAAAGAAAACCTTATTTACAACTGTAGTAATTGATCCAACAAAATATATCACTGAAGTGAAAAGTGTGTCATTAAAACGGTCCCTAACCACAACAAACACTGTAACATTAAAACGGTCCCTAACCACAACAAACACTGTAACATTAAAACGGTCCCTAACCACAACAAACACTGTAACATTAAGACAGTCCCTAACCACAACAAACACTGTAACATTAAAATGGTCCCTAACCACAACAAACACTGTAACATTAAAATGGTCCCTAACCACAATGAACACTGTAACATTAAAACGGTCCCTAACCACAACAAACACTGTAACATTAAGACAGTCCCTAACCACAACAAACACTGTAACATTAAAACGGTCCCTAATCACAACAAACACTGTAACATTAAAACGGTCCCTAACCACAACAAACACTGTAACATTAAAACGGTCCCTAGCCGCAAACACTGTAACATGAGGACAAGTGATCACATCGCTTACCAAAGTCACCTTATTTAATTATACACATGTGACACAAAAGTTTGAAGCACAAATAATGACCCATTGATAAGCCATGATCTCCACTGGACACAGACAGACACTATATATCTCAAGATGCCTGCATATTAATTTCCACAATCTAATCATTTTTGTTTCATGTGTTGGAAAGATTTCAATACATCTGGTAATCTATGATTGTTACTGTCAGGCCATTCCATAATTCATAAGATTATTCCATTCTTTCTACATATGAATGTTTGAACACCAGTATTATCCACCCCACCCCCCTGAATTCTAATGCCTTCTTTTCTATGTATGGTAAATCCATTATCCCTTATATAGGCCCCACTCTTTCCACATTAGAAATGGAAACATAGTTGGAAAAGAATTGAATCGACATTCTACAATACATGAGGATGTGTTCAAATTATTTATCCAACTTGTAGCTTTGAATTTGACAGACTGTAGCCCTATGACTTTTGAGAAGTTTTAGAGAATTTGTAGTTTGTGCATATTGTGGTTCCATTTTAATCTTATGGGTCATAGATTGAACAAACCTGATGTACATGAGGACTAAACAAGATGCTTTGTTAACAATGATTGCCTGAATTACAACAAAGTAGAACTGTAACACATTGTAGTTGAAACTTTTGTGATATGGCTTATGTTCAAATTTTCTAAAAGTAGGTCAAAGGCCAATGTAAAGATGATCAAGTCAAAGACTTTGATGTCAATGGAAAGGTCTTGCCACAAGGAATACACATAACAAATATGAAAGGTCTACCTCTTATGGTGTAAATGATATGACCAAGGTTAAAGGGTTTTTTTGAAAATTCTAAAAACTAAGTCAAAGGTCAATGTCAAGGTCACCAAATCTGTTATCATTGGAAAGGTCTTCCCACAAGAAATGCACATGCTAAAAATAAAAGCAGTATCTCTTACAATTTGAAAGATATGGCTTATATTAAAATTGTCTATAAGTAGGTTAAAGGTCAATGTTAAGATCCCCAAGTCAAAGATTTTGGTGTCAGTGGAAAGATCTTGCCATAAGGAATGCACATATTAAATATGAAAGGTATGCCTCTTACGGTGTAAAAAGATATGACCAAGATCAAAGTCTGCCACAGAAAAAACTACATGCACCTGTATCCTTGATTCCAGGGGAATAAAAAAGAAAATGCATTTGTTTGTGAAACACTAATCCCCCCCCCCCCTCTAAACAGCAGCAAAGATGATGATGGCCAAGGTTAAAGTTTTTCAAAAGTTGATGAAACCCCACGACAAAGGTCAAACGATAAAAAATTTGGTACCTTAAGAAAGGTCTTGTCACGAGGAATACATGTGAAATATGAAAGTCCTAACACTAACCATTCGAAACTTTTGGCCAAGTTTAAGTTTTTCAAAAGAAAGTCAAACTCAAAGATCAAGGTCATGAGGTCAAAACTTCTGCTACCTAAAGAAAGGTCTTGCCAAAGGGATAAACAATGAAAGTCCTATTACCAACCATTCAAAGGTTATGGTCAATGTTAAAATTTTATACAAGTACTTCAAACCCAAGATCTAGGTCACAAGGTAAAAACTTTTGGTACCAAAAGAAAGGACTTGCCACAACAAGGAATACACATGAACACAGAGAAAACCCTATCACCATCCCTTCAAAGGTTATAGACCGATCACATTACCTCAGTGGTTAGAGCATTCACTTTGTAACTGGGAGGTCGCGAGTTTTGAGCCTTGCTCATGCCATGGCCACATCAAACCTAAGATATAAACATAGGTAGTGATTGCTCCTTGACCAAATGCTCATCATTTAGAAGTGAGAATCACAGGTCTTTCAAATATGACCTTAAAAATGGAGGTCCTGTGTTGCAGCAGGCATTGGCACATTAAAGTACCCTCACTGCTAAAGCCATGAGCACTAAGCATAGGTCTTAATTGTGGTACTTCACCTACAGCTGGTGATGTCTCAATATGAGTGAAAAATTCTCAACAGGATGTAAAACAAACTAGCAACCAATCAAAGGTTAAAGTTTTTATGAACAATCCAACAGACAGATAGATGGACCAGAAACTATATAATGTCCAAGAACCTCTGATTACAAGGCCATAAAAAGCTCACTTGAACCTTTGGTTTTGGTGAGCTATATTATGTGTAAATTGAGTACCTCCATAAAAAAACTTGAAAATTGCTGATATATAAACAAAATTTCATATTTTAAAAAATTTCATATTAATTAAATAGACTAGCATTATTCTGCAGTGTATTGGAAAACTTGAGTCTGTACATTAAATACATACACCAAACATACATCTCTAGGTATGGTTTTCAACTTAAGTATCTCGATGAAAGATTTCTTTTTATTTGGATGAAATCCATTTTTCAACAAATTCTAAATGAATACTGCTGTCAATATATCCTTTGATCTACACTTCATGCAACTTCACCTGCTCTCTGACCATAATCCTAAATATGTCAATGCCTCATCCCTTTTATGTCCTTATCTGACCTACTTTTAAATGACCAGTGTGTGTAGAGTGCATGAACAGCAATACACCTGCTCTGGTAAACTTTTAATTGGAATAATGTCCTGTTTACATAAAATTGAATCAAGAAGTCAACAGAAAGACAGTGTCCTGTATCAAGATAAATGATATAGCATAATAGTGTACACAGACACTCAATAGGTACCAAGTTCACACAGAGTTCACTGGCCCTATCTCCCCCTTTTTTTCCTTTCCTTTTTTCTTTTTTTCCAGAATTGAATCCTATAATGGTAATGTAATAAATCAGCACTTCCTTTCCACAATTGGGGAATAATTTAGAAAATGTAATGCATATCTAAATGCTCTATACTGCTACCTATAAACATTAATATAAAAAATAATAATACACTATGTATGCAATAAAGCTGTACTATCAGAAATTTTCAATTTTGCCTTATGTAGCAAAAATTGTAATTTTAAGGTACAATCATTACTGCCATTAATAAAAACAAGATGTGTTTGTGTAACACTGATGCCCATGGATTACAACAAAGTGGATTGTAAAGGTCACCAGGTCAAAGATTTTGGTGTCAATGGAAAGATCTTGCCACAAGGAAAATTTCCAAAAACTTGGTTAATGGTCAATGTCAAGGTTATAAGATCAACAAATCTGGTATTGTTGAAAGGTCCTCTCTCAAGAAATGCACATGCTAAATATATAAGCAATACCTCTTATGATTTGAAAGATATGGCTTATAATAAAATTTTCTAAAAATAATTCAAAAGTCAATGTAAAGGTCATAAGGTCAAATATTTTGGTCTAAATGGAGAGGTCTTTCCACAAGGAATATACATACCAAATATGAAACCTCTACCTCTTATGGTGTAAAAGATATGATCAAAGTTAAACTTTTTTGCCAAAGACAGATAAACAGACAGGCCAAAAACTATATGCCCCCAAACCTTCAATTCCCGGAGCATAAATATAGGATATATGCAAAGAAGTTGTGCTGTCAGAAATTTCAGTTTTACCACATGTAGCAAAAAATTACAATTCTAAGGTAAAATCACTATTGTTATTGATAAGAAAAAAAAAAAAAAAAGATATGTGCAATAACTTGTGCTGTTAGAAAATTTCAATTTTGCCTCATGTAGGAAAAAATTGCAATTTTAAGATAAAATCAATACATACTGTTATTGATCAAAAGCACAGAATATGTGCTACATGTAGCAAAAAATTGCAATTTTAGGGTAAAACTATTACCGTCATTGACTGAAAATATAAGATAGTGCAATAAAGATGTGTTGTCAGAAAAGTTCAACTTCGCCTAATGTAGTACAACATTGCAATCGTTAGCTAACTAGACAGGTAAGAAAATCTTAAAAGGACAAAGAATTTTAATTTGATATCGATGGTTATCCACATACTTCTCTTTGGAAAATGGTGATGATGTGTTATTCATCCTTTAAATAAATAAATAAATTAAAAAAAAAATAAAAAAATAAATATTTATTTCTTATATAGTATACATATTTGGACATAATCTTACTATGATGGAAGAAAATCTACCTGAATCTGTCTATATTGGCCCTGTGTGCCTGGTAGTCATGAAGGAGGGTGGGGCGGCGGGGGATGGGAAGGTACTCCTCTCTGTATCGGTCCCTCCCTGGCTGGTCAGCTCCCTATGAAAATAATATAGACGATGTCTATAACACCACTATATGCAATTATTGTCTACTTTTACCTTTATTTCAGGGCTCTCTATCAAGCTAGGATGATGTTATGTACAACTAAGTACATTATTATGAAATAGGTAAGAATGTATAGGTAAGAAACAGCTGATACTTCTAGTATCTAATAATCATTTGCTCCATGGGGCTCAGGTCTTACTGGAATTATAGTATGTGTCTGCCTCAATTGTCTACATATACTATCATAGAAGCTGGGAAGTTAATTTCTCTTACATAATTGAATGCCTTGTTCTGTGCCTGATGAACCACTTCTCATCTCAAACATATGACTAATCAAAATTCAGTTCTGGCAAATCTTGACTGAAAATCTGATTATGCACTCCCCAAATGAACTTATATACAATTTTTTCTCTTAATATTATTTCCAATGTGTCTCCTGTAAGCCAAATCTACAGCTTCTTTAGCTAGGCTAATTGAAATTGTAACCTTGACAGTCACATGTTTGTCCTATTTTCATATTTCTTTTTAAGAGAACCGAAAACCAAATCACAAAACTTAAAAATGGGCCATTAATGAATAGAGATGTAAGTCATTATTCTAATACCATTGATCTTGGTGTTTTCAAAATCTGTACTATAATTCTATCGCAATACAACCAGTACAAGTGACCTTTCTTGGACATTTAAACTAGTTGTGTCACATGTGCAATATTAATTTTACTTCACTAAAGTCTTCTGAAGCTCTTGACCAATAGCTGTCTTTCATATATGAACACATATTTGTCATTACCTCCTTCTCCACACATATAATGGGCCTTTATTTACTCTAAACTGACCCATCTGACACACCTTTTATAATGTTTCAAATTAATAATCAATAGTCCCATTTAAATACCTCTGCACTAATGTGATATAGATATTAACCTATGACTGATATGTAGTTCAAACATTAATTATCTTGAGTACAAACTTCTTGTCATATATCATTCTTCAATGAAACCAAAACAAATCAATCACTATTTAAAATCAAATTTCTAGATAATTTAACACAACATGCAGAATTTCCTAACAGAATATCCTTCTAAAGTTTGCTGAATATAAGGCATCATGGCACCAGCTACCTAGGTAAAAGTTTTGGCATGGCCTGAAATGCTGATCTGACCCATATTGACAGAAGCCTCAGTATAGGTAGTAGTCACGGGTGAAACTAAACAGCACAGGGTCATTTAAACATGAATGGGATGTGTGTAAGCGACACACACTAAAATACTCCATGTACATACTACATACAAAACATATAATGATGTAGTACAGATGGGTCACTGAGTAAAGCTCAGATGACCTATATTTTTCAAACATATATAACACATCCTATATAATACAGAAAACTTGAGTAAGTAAACAACTGACCTGTGAGTTAATAATAACAGCCTGGTCTTGGAGTGACTGACAGTGCACAGCAGATTTGTGTATGTGTGTGTTAATGTTTCTATATACCTTGTGACCTTCACCTTTTCTTTATTTAGAATTTTTGATTATGGCATGAGGCAGTGTAAATGATCTAGATTTGACCTACATGGGTCAGTCTGTTCACAGTAATGAAGCATGGCCTGCTGACTGACAACTGCACTGGGTCATCCATCACAGGCCAATCCCTATAGGACAATACTGGTTTATCTTATCCAAAATGTAATTATTGGAAATCACTTGTGGGTAGGGCCTTTTTATTTTTCAGTCAGTAATTACATTTACAAAACACACATGATAATTTTACAAACATCCATATATTTGATTATATAACAAAGTATGTGCCAGACTGAAACACAAGTATATCAATTCTTTCATTCAGTGTCAATCCACCTATCGTTACAGGTAAATCAATATTGAAAGTTGTGGTCAATTTTAGGTTATGATGTATACAAATGTTACCCACACACACACTCACTCACAAACTGTACAGGTACATGTACTAATTCATACCTACAGGCGATAAGAAACAACAAAGCTTGTACTTATGGAAACCCAATGGGTTCATCAAAATCATATCTCTGTAACTTTGTATTTGTAACTATGGAATGCACCATTTGTTCAATGTAAATGTAGAAATGTTATTTGATAAGTATAAATGCAAAACTTGTTTTTGAGATATAGGTAAATCCATCATTTGTTCTGTTAACTTTTAGAAATTGAACTCTCCTGGTTGATAATCAATGTTTACATAATTTGAAAGTGTCATGTGTAACACGTCAGTTCATCATTCATTCAATCTAAATTGCACATATGTAAGCTGTAGCACATCATTATGACGACAGGGGGCATGTGATGTATCAAAAATGTACTATTACATTTCAGAGCTCCTCTAGGCTTATATGTTGAGTATTTTCCATTCTGACATAGCACTGTCCTATGATACATTCAACCACATCTTTGTGATAAATATTAAAAATAATTATATATGTATAATATCTACATACATATATATATATATAATACATTATATGAATAAGTGGATCCAGGATTTCAGTTAAGGGATGTTTGGAAAAAATCTGAGAGAAAGGGGATCTGGGGGCCATCTTTGGGCCCCAAGTTGGTCCAGGATAAAACTCTAGTGGAGTCCACAGTGTGGAGCCTCCGGAAGCTCCCGCATTTTGCTATATTTTGAAAACGAAACAAAGAGTATCTACAGAAATTCAAACCAACAGCATTTTAAGTAAATATGATGCAATTGATTTTGGGAATAAGCAATATATGATTAACTTTATCCAATCATCTTTGATAACACTGCTGCTGGCTACCTGAGTCTAGCATAAACATTTTTCCCATACATAAACCTTCCCACCCCACCCACCCTCCCCCGGGATATTTTGCTACAGAGTAAAGCTTCAATCTTAATCCAGATATCACAAGTGATTTTTTGGAGTGTGCAAATTGGTGGTGTTCATTTTTAATCACTGTAACCTATTTATCAAATTCAGGCTTTATGAATTAATCTATTGTTTTAATTAAACAAGGGGAAAATTTTACTACATGTAGTGTTTCACGGATTGCCATTGGAAACCGAATCATAAATATATCTATATTTTAATAAACTTGATACATGTATATTGTGTTGTGACTTATGCAAGTCAAATAACAGGTAGACAATTTACATTGTATAGGAGTCACGAACTATGACAGTAAGTACCCCTATTGCTACTAATGTATAAAATTCGAATCATCAACATTGAAATATCAACTATGCAGAATAAAAACTTTTGACTAGTAAAAATGCTTCCCCATGGTGGAGTGTTTACTATATAGCAGATCTTTTGGCAAATATTCTACAGGCAAAGGTTTACAATATGAAACTGGCACAGAAATAGTGACTCAAGGATTAAAAATACCTATTAGAAAAATGTAACATTTTGAAATGTTTTTTCTATGTGTAATAATTTAATGACTTGATCTGCATTATTTATATTCCAAAAAATTGGTGAATTGAATTGCATTTTAATATGTGACACATAATTGCATTACATTTAAAAAAGTATTTAGAAGGGGGGGGGGGGGGGGGGGGGGCTTTGTTCAGCAAGAAGTGCAACATATGTTTATTTCTTCTTTTGTCAGAATGCATCAGTCAACTTCTCTTCAGACTGCCTCCCCCTTGAAAAGCGTGTCTGTATTGTTGAATATAATTTTGGATATTTTCATTATTTTTAATTTCGCCTTTGCTTGAGTTCACTGATATGCAGCTATAACTAAGCCTAGAGAAGTTCTGCAAGGTTACAGTGCATTTCTGATACACCAAGTGCCACGTCATCATAATACAGTACTACAGCTTACACATGTTAAAATTTACATTGAAAGAATTATGAATTTACGTGTTACATGTGACACTTTTCGAATTATGTAAACACTGATTACTGAATACCAACCAGGAGAATTAAATTTTCAGAGTCAATAGAATAATGATGGATTTAACTATATCTCAAAACAAGTTTTGCATTTATACTTATCTAAAAACAAATTACACTCAGACAACTTTAAAAAAGTTTTGAATATGAATTTCTGTCTAAACACTGAATGAATAATGCTTGCGTATCAACAATTACACAGTCATTCATTCCAACCCAATGGATTGACACTGCACTAATATAAGTACTGCAATTGTCAGATACATTTAACATTTCTGGATTTACATTTAACATTTTTACATTTACATCCTACATTGAATGAATGGTGCATTATGTACTTACAAATACACAGTTATATGGATAGAATTTTGAACCTGCTGGCTTTCCATATGTACACAGTTAAATTCCATGTAACTTGATTAATCTCACCCAAGACTCTTATTGATTCCCTAAGATCCATATTCTATAGGTAGAATAAAAATGTCTGCTACTTTAAATATTGTAGGTAAAATGTAGATGTATGCTACCTGTATTCGTAGAATATAGATGTCTCCTACTTAAATTTTTTTCACATGACTATCATTAATCATAATCTACCTTGCATTATGGTTTCTAAGGAGGTGCAGATTTTGTTTTGTTGTCACAAAGTGAAAGATAATACTGGTACCATAAACTTGATTTTTTCATGGCCGGACAAAATCATGAACCTCAACTCTTGATAAAATGGAAAGGAAATGATAAAATTCAAAATGGAAAAACATGGTTTTGTTAAGAAAAAGCAAAATTAACTACATACAAAATCATATGAAAACTGCAATCAGAAGTCTTATTGTAACCCCCTACCTGGTAGTCTGGTCGGTACATAGGATAAACAGAAGCAGTTGCTGGCACGCCAGGATAGTTCCGGTGGCTCTGAGGGTCCTGTGGGTAGGGGTACCCAGGTCTTTGTTGTACTGGGCTCTGAGGGCGGGGCCTCTTATATGGGGATGCCACATCATGAGGGTTGCCTGGCGGCCCTCTGAAAAAAAAAAGGATAAGAATTATCCTCTTGCATCTTATGGATGTTGATATGTATGCCAGAGCCTTGTGTTGTACAGCGTACATGAATTCTTATAACTTCAAACAGCTTTCAGTATTAACAGACTGCCCACCCAAAATACACATTTGCATTTATATTTCTTAATGATACAATATAGTATTCGTTTGCTTTGCCTCATACTAATCAAATCTCAGGTACTGCAATGGAGACATTCCTTCACAATGGCGGCAGTTCAATTCAATTCAATTCAGTTTATTCTCTCAAACCATGTATGGTACATAAGGAATAGTAACAATGTATGTACATAATGAATAACACTGGTCGGAGGTACGCAAGAAATAAAAAAGTAAATACACATCACATCAAGGAGGACAGACGACATCATCAATTTCATAAATTTTCAGAATAAACATAGAGTTTTCTTAACAATTTATCATTTTGGGTTGACATTATATCTTTGAATTTAATAATGTTAGGTCTATGTGAATAATACTTCCCTAAGTAATATTTTCTGACATCAGTTAGTGCTTTACATTCTAAAATATAGTGAAAAATCATCTGCAATTTGATTACTATTACATACAGAACAAAGTCTTTCACAGAGTGGTATTCCATGCCATCTCCCAACCTCTACTGGTAAACGATGATTTGTTGTACGAAATTTTAAAAATATATTTCTGAATTGCAGAGATAGCATATCAATATAAATTTCAAAACCAAATGTTTGTTTAAAGATTATGTACAATTGCCCTTTTGAAGAGTTATATGTATCACTGGGCCATTTTTATATAAACTGATCTTGCAATGTTTGTTTAATTACAAATGTTACCTCTTTAGCATTGATATCAATATGTTGTTCTTGCCATGTATTAAACACATATTAAATTAGGCAAAGGGGGTAATTATTGACATTTTTCTGCTCTACCAAAACACAATAAAATCTGTACCTCAACAAAACAAAAATGTGGAAATTTGTCTGAAAGACATCTTGCATACTCCATCAATATAATTACATGTATTTCTATAGTTAGTCACCTTTCACAATTCAAATATGCAATGTCAAATGTGTACTCAAATCTGTACTATCTCCATCCTCTCACTCTCTTTTTCTTGCTTTCTCTGTACTTTTGCTTTCTCTGTACTTTTGCTCTCTCTCTCTCTTGCTCTTTCCTTTGTTCTCTATACTGTGGCTCTCTGAGTGAAACTTTTTTTTGTTTCTCATAAAAATGAATGGCACTATTCAGCCAATCGCTAAGCTTCTGAGAACAGGTTAGTCAGAGATTTGAACCGTTTATAGAATGCATGCAAATTACTCTTGACCATTCAGAATGCTTGTTTTTCTACTTCTTTGGTAAACTAACCAAAAGAGAACCCGTTTGTATACAGATATGGCGATTTCAACATTGAACAATTAACAATTGAACATAGAGATGTGATGGGGTATATAATTTCTTTTCAAAGATAGCTTTGTTGCATAAAACACTAGTTTTCATGGCCACAGACATTATTGAGTTAAATGCAGCTACGCTAAACCAGACCTTCAATTTTAGGCTAAGCATCAATTCTGTTGGTCAACGAATTACATCATTCTTGTCATTCATATCTATGAGAAACAAGAAAATTTTTACGCAGAGACATAGGTGAAAAAGGGAGAGGAGTGTACATTTCAGCCAGGGCTTGCAATGCTCTCTCAGTATTCCCTCTTTCTCTCTGTATTCCCTTTTTCTTTCTCTCTGTGTCATAATATTCAGATGCCTTTCACCATACTAATACTAAAAATACCAGCATTACAGAAGTAAAACCTAGATATCCCAGGCCTATGAATACACTAGAGTATATTGAGCATATTTATCAAAACATAACTTTAGTTGCCTTCTCTTGATTCCTACAAGAAAACTTAGAACTTCTGATGTAAACCATCTCTAATGGCTTTGTTCCTGTAAAAGTTTGGTACAGAACACGAGATGTGCTGCAGGATCCTAATATTTTTTGATTCAACACAGATCATCAAAATATTTTCTTCCATCCTAAGCATTTGTTTTCAACACAATTCTTACAAACAAAATTTATTAATCATTAATTATCACTATCAGTTGACATTCATAAAAACTCTTCCATCTATTATTTCAGCAGAGAAGTCTTGGTTAACCAGACAATAGTTCATAATGAGCATGGGATATTACTGTGTCAGTGCCTCTCTGTAGTTAATTTTGAACTGAGATAGATTCTAATATCTCAATAACATGTCTTAGCAACAATTTCATTTCCTATAGACTGAGCTCATGAAAATCATTTGAATAATTCTAAATCCACACAATCGTATGAAAGATTAGGTAATACCAGTGCTTTTAAAAAAAAAAAATAACTGATTTGCAACAAAACTAGTGGGTCCCCATTTTTCCTGTTTACTATCTATCAGACTTCAATCTGTAAGTTCTATTCCAACCTAAATGTCACTGCACTGCAATTATTCTACATCTACAACTTTGGTACATTTATATATTTAAAAAAAAAAAAAAAAAAAAAGTTTTCATTTTCTAACACAGAAATAGCATAAGAGTCCATCAAGAGGCTGTCTCCAGGTTATATCAGATTTAACTAAATATGGCTTCCATGATGTGTCAAGATGTCAACACCAAATAAACAATAATACTGCAAATGACAATGCCAGGATGTAATATGCACTCCCATACATGACAGAATCCCTACAAATCATAAGCTTACCATCATCTCAATTGATTAACAGAGTTATTTATTCTGATCTCTCATTAAGTCAAAATCCAAATATAATTACTATTTTTCTTAACTGAAGTTGTCCATGACAGAGTTGTCAATACCAGCAGTGTATAACAGTTTGATATCTACAATACCTTGCAGGTAAATATATTTTTCTTCCCCTGTCTAACCAATTTCATTACAGACACAATAATGAAATACCGTATGGTACCTTTTGTCATCAAACAAAAAAAAAAAAATCCGCACTTTTTATACAGTAAAATGATCAAGTCATAAAAATTATATATAACAGTACATTTTACAGACCTAAATCTTCTCCAGAAAGTAGTGGCTTGAAGTGCATTTTGAAAAACTTGAGTATTCCACTGTTGTTGCTGTGAAAGCTGAACTTGAACAGACTGCTGGGTGTGTTGCTGCCCAACAGATTGTGCTGTTAAGGCAGATGTTACATGCAGCATATGTTGTGCTTGTGCTTGAGCCTGAGTGTGCATTTGCCGCATGTGATATTCTGAATTGCCGAACATGATGAACTTCCTCCACAATAATGCCACAGTTTGTTTATGTCATAGAAATCTTGAGCACATATTTTGGCAAACCAATTGGCAATAGAAGTACCACTTAAACTATATAGCCAAAAAATCAAAATCAGCTTGAAGGCACCGTAAGTCAATGATATAGAACACACTATATGGGTGATGGAAAAGTAATGAACAGTCAGTCACTGAGGTACTATAGTGTTTCGATGTGTCTTTAATGGTTTCTTCGTCAGAATGGTACAGTTGAAATAAGGCACCTAATTTGGCACTGGCAAGATAAAAATACAAAGCACCAATAATAATCCAACTATCATTACAGAGATATATGTCCACAGATATGCTTTTAGTCTGCATATAGGAACCAGCTACTTATATCACATGGTCTTGACAGGATTTCTTATGAGCCCTCCTTACTGTCACGAGAATCTCTGCTTTTTTTCATCACAGAAGCATCGGATTCCCCTTTTGGAGAGAGACTAGAACAATACAGCTCATGGCTTCAGTAAGTTCTCCTGTGGCAAAGCAGCATCAATATTTCTTTAGAAAAAAATAAACAATTAGATGAGACATGTCCTATTGAACTTTCCAGGCACATAAACCCGCATTCACAACTGTCATCAGCAACTTGATTAAATTTCAAAAATATCCCATAAAATGCTCACATATCTATCTAATTCTGTCAAAGAGCAAAAAATATCAAAGTACCGGAATCATAAGACATAAGACATTGTAATGATGCTGTGTCTCTGATTTCAGATTGTATAATCCCTTATAATCCTGTTAGAGTTATTGATTGCAGTGACCATACTAGGCCAATAACCGGGGCTGTCACAAGCAGATTTCAACAAAGTCTTTCTTTTCCTACATCTCTGTAACTTCTTCCTTTAAAATCCTACCAAATGATTGCTTCCGTCGACTGTATTCAAACTCTGCAGCTCTGGTTGGATAGCTTACTTGAGGCTCTATGGTGGTCCCTAGAAGGTGCTAACCATCCAATCACGTGGCTCTCCTATGTTTCTATTGTCACCATTCCTCGTAACTGTTAACCTTTCTTGTAGCACACAACAGTCATCAGATTTCGCAACTATCAGGTGAGAAAGTCTAATATTTCTATCGTACTAGACCACTATTTCTAAACTTAATCAGCCTCTGCATCGTCATCACTGCATCAAATTTAGCTTCTGTCAACTCTAAATGTGATTCCTTTTTTTTTTGTTCTGATTGCATGATTTTGTTAGTCACGGAGATTTCATTTAATTTCCTTTACGTAATTTTATTATTTCACTACATGTGATACTTACATCTAATTTTAGCGCACACTGATCCACTACAAGCTTTTTACACAGTAAATGATTCTTAAGAACAGGCACTGTTAAATTTATCATCGCTTACTCGATGTGACTAATTACATTTGTCTATCTGAAGTTTCTGCGAGAGGGCCAGCATCAGGAGTGAATATAAGAGATCAATATATTTTGTTAACGAGCAATTAATAGCTGCAAATGGTGGTAATAAACTACAGCTGTTTGCTGACATTTGAACATCATCGTCACCACATTATAACATAAAATACTAATAACATACACGTACAAAGTATACAATTTACGAGAGCACCCAGTCATTTTATACTAATGCAAAGCTTACACAATATCCAAGTACACTGCATAATGGATGTGTACGTTTTTCAATACAATGACAGGCTATGAAATTTTCAGAGGGAAAATGGATAACAAAACTGCACTACACCCTTATTAAGATTCCTCAAAACCATGTGACTGTACTCATCTTAACCTACCATCCATGTAACATTAATATTTTCTAAATGAAATATATTCAAATTTCCAATGTTTCTTTACAAATTCTAATGACAGCCATTTTCTTATGAATGTGCTGTAGTTGTATGAAACTGGATAAATATTTTATGCCTGTATAACAGCTGGGAATTCCCACAGAAATGAAAATAGAAAGTGAATATAAAAATAAATTTAATTTTTTGAAAATACATACGGGTATGACCTACAATGCTTCATGTCGACATGTTCTAATATTTACATTCTGCTTAAAGAAAGCAGAATTCATTCATCAAGTATACATATATATTTAAGAGATAAATTTAATAATATTTGAAAATACATAGGGATATGAACTGTGACACTTTACATAAGCATACTTCATGAAGCACTAATATGCAGTTCATATCCACATGGATTTTCAAAATTTTCATATTTTCATTCTACTTTCATTTCTGTCTGAAATCACAGTCATTAAATATGTATAATTGTGCAATGTTCACAACTGCAATGCATTCATGAGGAAATGACCATCATGACATTGGGACAGGTAAATAATCATAAATAAGTATTTATTCAACACTGGCTTTTACTGTATGTTTTAAATTTTTATGAAGAAAAAAATTCCTTTCAAATCAAATGATAAGATCAAAATACATTTAAACATGCTATTTAACCATATACAGAAAATGTTGTGAGCACCAACTTTAACACCAGTTTATTTCAATATGTTTTTGCAAATAAATCAATATTTCCATGCCAACACCAACTCATGATAGTGCCTTTTTCTTTAAGCCTCTGCAAATAACTTCTCTGACTTCACAGGATATAATTTTTATCAAAATCACTGTGATATTAAATTACATGAACTATCATCAATGGTGACTTCTACTACATTTAATTCATTAAATACAAAACATAAAAGTAACTATCTCTGTACCTACCACTTTACAATTATAGTAATCCACAATTCAATACTCTATATATTTTTTGAAAAACAAAACAATACATAAACAAAATGTGTTTATAAAACACATTAAATGCCCCAGATCATAGCTGTCAGTTTCTAAATGCATCTTAGCAGAGGTAATAACCTTTAACCTGTGACTCCACAGGCAATCTCAGACTAGCCAATTAAATATGAATAACCATATACAAGTCCTTTCTCAAGTAACTGCCTACAAACTAAATATGTATTTTTAGCAACAGAGACCACACCCTTTGACCCCATGACCCAAAGTCAATCCAAGCAGAACTTTCAACTTTATCTTTGGTTATTCCTTTCAGGTAATTTTAAAAGAGCTTTTTGATTCAAATTGGAAATTTTCAATGAATTAATAAAATGGATCTTAACTGAAATAATAAAATACTTATACACCACAAACATTTACCAAGATTTTTTGTATCAGTGGGATCTACCTTTGGAAAAATTTCATAAAATGTCAATTAAAACTTTCTGTATAACCCTACTTTCTTATACACATACAAATACATCAATAAATAAAAGAAAACCACTGGCAAAACTATAAATTCACAACAATGTGGATAATCTTATGTACTGTAATCATTTACATTGAAAACTGCTTAATCTGACACCTGTATAATCCATTTCACCAGACATTCTGACCCTTACTTTCATTCTCAATATTGCATTTTCATACATTTTTACACCGTTTATTCCAACACATTGTGAACTCTGACAAAAATTTGGTCTCCCAGTGCATGTCGGATTACACAGGTCTCCCAGTGCATGTCGGATTACACAGGTCTCCCAGTGCATGTCGGATTACACAGGTCTCCCAGTGCATGTCGGATTACACAGGTCTCCCAGTGCATGTCGGATTACACAGGTCTCCCAGTGCATGTCGGATTACACAGGTCTCCCAGTGCATGTCGGATTACACAGGTCTCCCAGTGCATGTCGGATTACACAGGTCTCCCAGTGCATGTCGGATTACACAGGTCTCCCAGTGCATGTCGGATTACACAGGTTTCACTATTATTCATGACTGCATGACTTTACAGATCCATAACAATTTCTAGTTGCTGTGTAGTGGAATGATTTCACAATTCTTTTCAAATACAGTGAAACTTCTCTAAACCGGCCAGCTCTTGGACCGAAAAAAATGGCCGGTTTAGGGGGGTGGCCGGTTTATTGAGTTGATTTACCAATTTTAAATTTCTCGCCCAAGTCCCGTTGAGAGGTTTTAGGCTCCAATTCATAATGTTTTATAAATTTGATTTTATCACTAAGTGATAGCTCAATCACTTTACTAGATGAGACATGATTAATACAAAGATTTACAGACTAGCATTATTTATGTAGAAACATAGTTTATATAATAATAAACAAAACAAACACATTGATTTGTGAGATACCATAAGCAGTAATTGCTGCGATTAATACTGTTCACTTTGACCTCATGACTCGTGATTAGAGCAGATTGATTTACCAAAAAAAAATACACATTCTCTGCCAAATGGCTGAAAATTCGCTCAGGCGGCTCTATACAATCAAACAAACAAATCTTACTGAAACGCCATATTTCTAAATTGAAAATTCTCCCTTACCTATAAAAACTTTGTTTACATTCATTGCTTATGTTCTTGATGATAAATTTGTTTTAACATTTTAGAAAGTACTGTAGTAAATACAGAATAGTATTGTCAAAATCTGTTTCAAATTTTAAGTCTTTAGAAACTAAGAAAATTATTCATATTGTAATAACCATAATTATCATTCCAGGTTTGGGTGGTTTTTTTAATTCACTGCCACTTATATCCATAAGGTAGTATGGTGCTTGATAGGCCTACTATTTTCATTCAAATATACAACATCTTTTTATTAACTTTTCTACAGAATTTGCAAGGAATACCTTAATTGGCAGGGGTCACTGACACTGCTGACATCACAGGTAAACCAAGGAATTAGAGAGGCCAATTATTTTTTCACACCTCCCCTGGATCAGCTGATAATTACCTGGCCAGTCAGCCAGTCTCTCATTTTTCACCCTGGTCACATTTTTAAGTCCTCAAATGGTGGCTGGTATTATGAAGGGAAATTATACATGTTTGTTAACAAATATTCTATAAAAAGTGGCTGATGTCCAGTTTATAGGGGTGGCCGATAATGTTAGGGTTTCTTACTAAAGAAATGTTAAGATTTCTGCCAGGAATTTAAAAATCAGCCGATATTCAAGGAGGGCCGGTTTTCTGGGGGGACGATTTGAAGTAGTTTCACAGTTACATGGGATACACCTCCAATTAAATTCATATACATTGCCCCACCAACACAGTTTAATACCCTGGGTTCTGTGTAAGTCCCATATTCCTAGTATTTAAGAATGGAAGTTAGAGCATAAATGAATTCAGACCAGTATTCATCATACCCCATTTCTGTGACTCTGTACATGCAAGAACATAAATATTCCCCTTAGTACCTATGCAGAGATGGTGAAATAGCTTTAAAATCCATCAGACATTGTGTCCTGTAAATTTTCTAATGATTTCAATTCTGACGTTCTATAATTTAACAGACAAAATGTCCACCATGGTTTTAACTTTTTCAGGACACACACAAAAACTACCAGCAATCACTGGCAATCAGGCACATTTTGTAGTCTCTGCCTATGTAATATACGGTTCTTCCATGTGAAAAAAACTTGAAATCAGCCTGTCTTACATAGTAGTAACATCATTCATACTTTTCATGAAGAGCTAACAAGCATCACAGTTGTACAATGTACAAAAATTGACAATGTCTCAGTTGGTTTAACCATTATTTACCTGACACATCACCATATAGATAAGGGAACCACCTAATAAGGGAGGTGTTGACAGGACACAGGTATACTGTTTTCATCAAACTGCTTGGCTTATGTTTTCAATGTCAGAAAAGTGCAATTTTCCTTAAAAAACCATTCTAAAAATTTCACCAAAACTGGTTGAAACAATATAATAGTTATCATAACAATTTTATAAACTGTTTCTTTACAAAAATATACAAAATGTAAGTGAAAAATAAAGACAAACTATCACATAATAGACTTGATAAAGAAATCAATAAAAACAGAGTTATTTCCTTTGGATTCAATATTTTGAAACATATCATTGATTATCCATATATGACATAAGACTTTTGAAATATTTTATGTTTATCAAGATTTTTTACAATACCTACCAACAAAATTTATGTTGCTATCATGCATAATTTAAATAAATCATTGATTTTGCAGATTCTTACAATGTGAAATGAGGGTGGAATCACTTATCAATCAAACAGAATTTATAAAATGATTTTGCTGCCGACTTAAATTTTCTGTATTTCATGTCATGGTTTCAGGGTACAAAGCCTAAGAAGAAACAGAGCCTAAAACAATACAGAACTATGACACACCTATGATGCAGAGTTCTCTTTAAAAACTTTACAATTCTGGACTTAAGATTTGAAAAGCTCAAGTTCAAGAAAATTTTCATGACTTCAGTGTTAAAATTTTAAAATGGCTTTTCATTATCAATGTTCACTTTCTTATTATTTATGCAAACAATGTTTCATAAATTACCCAAACTACCAAATGAAATTTCTTCAAACCAGACACACCCACTAACCCCCCCCCCCCCCCCCCCCCCCAACTGGTTTTCCCTACATATTGGATGATATTTGAAATAAAGTCACAGCAGAAATTTTAACATTTACTTAACAAATACTTCTCACAAAACTGGCCACCCTGAAAACTGGACACCCAACTACTTTTTTAAAAATAGTATAATAATAAATATTGGCCAGTAGGGTAGTGTTGTTCCAATAATCAAATATGATTGGAAATCAATTGATTATCTTATTCACAGCTACAATTCATTATTCTTTCAATAATTGGTCTTTCTTAATGTATTAACAAGTGTGTATTCTGCAGATTTTCCAATTCTTGTTTAGTTGTTTGATGTCCCATCAAGAATTTTTCACTCATATTCAGAAATCACCAGATAGAGGAAAAGTACCAAAAATTTAGATCTATGCTTAGTACTCTGGTCCATAGCAATAAGGGTTCTTTCATGTGCCAATGCCTGCCACATGAGACCTCTGTTTACAAGGACATATCCAAAATACCCATGATTCTCACTTCTAAATGCTGAGCGTTTGGCAAGGGAACAATCACTACCTATGCAGGTTTGATGCACCCATAAAACAAGCAGGGCTCGCACTCACGACCTCCCAGTAATAAAACTAATACTTTACCACTGAGCTATTTCAACCAGTCAAATCCCGGTTTGAGTTTCCTATTTAATAAAACATCACTAAAACATTTGAAAATCATTGTCATTTATTAGAATTTGGCAAGCGCTAGTGAAACCTAGAGAATGTCTAGAAATGAAAGATGATGGTCCTCACAAGAAGAAATTAGATCCATTTGATCATCCAGAAAGCAAAACAGCCATAGTTTGGATATATATTTGGTATTCAAAAAACTAAGAGGTGGGCACCATCAAAGCATAATCTTGACATGACCACCACTTATTGCAAACTATGCAGTAATCTTACAAAAAAGATGAAGCACTAGTTTCAGACAATGAATCTAGTTATTAGACTAGTCTAGTCACAGAGGAAGTCTGAATTTCTTTGTTATTTTATGATTCTTTGTTTTCATTTATTCTCCAATGTTATTAAGCTTACATAAATATCACAAAATTAAAGACAGACAAACAGTCAAACACAAGCCTGATGATTTTTTTTTTTTTTTGGTTTTATAAATCTTTGTTATGATTTTCATTTTGATCTGTTACAGTGTAGTAAACAAACAATTTCTAAAGCATTCATCAAAAAGCATAATTCAGTCAAGCATAACAAAACTTAAACTTGATCTGTAACCACTCAAGACAAAGTCATAAATCAAATTTTTATATAATGCAGTGCAATTTATATGGAATGTTTCCATCCTGTATGTATGTCTAATTGCTTATTGTAAAAATGTTCATGCATGGTTTTTTTTAGTTCTATTGGTAAAATTAAAAACTAGACATGTTAGTCATTTATTCTATTGTATTTCCAAGAGTCCTCATGCATCATATAAAATGGTTTGGGTCAAACGATTGATTGATTGTTTGTTTGTTTTATGTCCCATTGAGACTTTTTCGATCATATTGAGACGTCACCAGTTGTAGGTGAAGTACTACAAAATTAGACCTATGTTTAGTGCTCAGGACCACAGCAGTAAGGGTTCTTTAACATACCAATGTCTGCTGAGACACGGGATCTCCGTTTTTAAGGTCATATCTGAAAGACCTGTGATTCTCATTTCTAAATGCTGAGCATTTGGCGAAGGAGCAATCACTACCTATGTTTACGTCTTAGGTTTGATGTGGCCATGGCATGAGCAGGACCATCTTTGCAACCCAAGGGTTTTCAGTCCACTCCACTCCACACAAACCCTTGACAGATTACGCCATGAAAACTATGGTCAAGTTTTCATTGGTTCCAAGGTTCAACCTTGGAACCAATAAAATGATAGCTTTCATTCAAAAAGAAACATGAGTGTCAACAAGCCAAACATGTGTGATACTTAGGAAAAAGTTTTGGGACCGATCTCTATGATAGAACTGTGTCGGTTGTGTGGTGGTCAACTACCACTGAAAAATCATAGGGTATTTTTTTTCAGCTTTATTTAAAGTTTTCAAACAACTGTCAAAAGTTCTGAATTACAGTCCATATCAAAATGACAATCTGTCCCAGTATACTTATTTATGTATGCATCAACAAGCTAAACAGTTTAAGAGAAAATTTACTAGACCTTGAAAATGAAGTTCAGACACTTAAAGTTGGAAAGTCGATCATATTGCAAGACTTGAATCATAAACATGCTTTACAGTATGAATATGTGTGTTTCAAAATTAACTGGAATTTCCTCTTACCACACTGGTGTTTCCTGTTCTGGTGCTAGCGAAATTTTTGTCCCTATTTTATATTTTCTATAGCACATAATTTTACTTCAAAGACTCTTTAGTTGATTTTGTAATAATTGTTTACATTTATAACGAACAATATCATGAAAGCCATTACCAAAATGGCTAGATTATAAAGTTCAAATTCAGAACATTTGCTAGGAGTCACCACAGCGGGCAACAGTTTTCATGGCATAATCTGCCAAGGGTTAATGTGGAGCAGAGTGGACTAAAATCCCTTGGCTTGCTAAGATGGAGCAGGGCTCGAACTCAAAACCTCCTGGTTGCGAAGTGAACACTCTACCACTGAGTTACAGTACGAGTTGTTAAAATGAAGGAATTGATTATTATTGCATTAGATATTTCTTGGTACAATGATGAAATATCTAATGATAACTGAGATAAAATATCACTAAATGATAGCTTGTTAGTAAACCAACCAACCCTCTAATCTGGCGGGGCCTTTGTGGTGGAGTGGTTAGAGCATCGCGCTCAAAACTACAAGGCCTCTCACCTCTAGTCGGCATGGGTTCGAATCTCACTTGCGCCGATATATATGAGAAAGTTTGCCAATTTACTTTCGGAAGGTGTGTGTTCTCTTCCTGGGTACATTGTATCTGGGTTCTCTTCTCCACCAATAAAAATTTGATGCCACCAGATAACTGAAAAATTGTCGAGTGTGGCGGAAAACAACAATCAATCTAATCTGGCCATTTCATTCATTCCAACAGCAACCTACCAGTTTAGAGAGTTTCACTGAATTATATATATATTTTCATCATGTTCATCAAGATCTTGTTAACTGTATGTCTCAGTCTTCAACTATTTAATTGCCCAAACAACCCTTGAATTAGGCAAAGTACTTTAAGTAGCTAGATATATGTGAAGTATTCCTTAATTTAAACATTAAATGCTAATTAATTAATGCTGGGATCAGTACTACCAAAATGTTATCATTTACAGTGGGACCTTCTTAATACAGACACTAAGAATCCAGACACTTCTTGATGATTTTTTTTTAATGGGAACCACATTTTTGAATGTAACATTGCATCATTAATTTGTAATCTGAATGGTCATTTTTTAATAACAAAACAATAAAATTCACTGAAAATTGTTTTCCTCAATTTGGACAATAACACAGGAAAACACACTTATAATGAATTCACGCTTATTGTAAAGTAATATTTATTCCCCTATGAAAGGAAAATACCAAAAATTTTATTGGATATAATTGGTTACAATGAATTGATTTTTTGGTTGGCCCCGGAAGTTATACCTGTGTTTTACTGTATTTTATTTTTTGAAAGGTCAATCTTTGACAATTTTAGAAAGGTATAATTTGTAAGAAAAACATGGTGTCAGATGGACACAATTATCTATATCCCATTAACATGTTCCTCCTGCTATATATGCTGTATTGATTGGATATTGCCCTAGGAATAAAAAAAAAAGTGTTTTATATCAAGCTATATAAGTTATACACATGTAAATTACAAAATTTAACTCAGTCGGATTAAAAAGTAATCAAGCTAATTTCCTATTTGATTATTTCTTCTCTGCGTCATTTAGTGAACGCTCCATTTTGAAATATTCATGATCATGTGATGTTCCAAGCTAAAGTTAGAATGTAAATAATAACATGGTGACATAAAAAACGTGGATATTCTTTAGGCTGTTGGCAGGACACATACAGTGATACAAGACAGTCAAGGAAAACAGGGTGGAGAGAACCACTTTGAGCAATTTGTGTGAAATTTCATGTTTAGCATAATATCATTATTCAGTACAATTACATACTGTAAACAAAGTCCTCATCTCCCATGATGTTTCTGTAAATATTTTAAATTTATATCTCTACTAGAAAATCACTGTTCTACTCTTACACTGAATAGACCTGTACTCCAATTTGTCAAACTCATGTCAAATATTATTTTTTTATTTCGTAGCTTATTACATACTGTAAAAAAAATCCTCTTCTCCCATGATGTTTCTAATAATATTTTAAATCTATATTTCTACTACAAAATCACTGTTTTACTCTTACACTGAATAGACCAATACTCCAATTTGATAAAATTCATGTCAAATATTATTTTTTCATTTCATAGCTTAACAATTCATACTGACGAAATTTTGGTCTGGTTCTTAACATGAACAAAATACTGTTTAATATGGCATATATTCCTTTAATTTGGTGCATATGGATGTGTCAAGTAAATAGAGTATGTCAATCAAGAGATGTGTACTGATCTACAATGCATGCAGTTTTAAACAACAAAATATCAATCATCAATACCATACAAAAAGTGTGCACAGTCGTATGTTAAAATTTTAGTCTGTTTAAATTATAAGAGCATGTACATTTTTCTGTGTAATTAATGCATACAAGTGAGAGTTATGACAGATTGGCTGTGGATTTCCAAAATTCATTTTTTTTTTATATCACAAATGCCTGAATGGGACCTGTTTGACTAATGCCCATTACGATACACTCATAGTCAAACAGAAAAATGAAATCAACAATAGATATCCAATGAATTGATAACAAAACACTGGATAATAGCGAGTTTATTCTATGAAGTACAATGTATGAAAATTTCTTTATTTATTCGAAATTATTCCTGCATACATTTGAAATCTTATGTCATTTTTCTATTATGCTATAATTAGGTTCACATTTAATTATACCACTACAAAAGCTAAGGATAAATATTCAAGTGGTATTATAATATAGAAACATTTAGCAGCACTTGTTGAATGATTTTTTGGCAAAGTAAAATATTTTTTATGTTCAATTAGTATCTATAGATTTGCAATATAACAATTTCTTTGAGACTCAGAATGAGATTATATTTTTAACAGTGGAAATACCTAACTACATCTCCTCTCTTAAGGTGTCAGAATGCTGAGTGTGCCTAATAAGTGCTAAATATTTTACACTAACTGCTTGCTACCATACTTTCAATTTAAAGCAGCCTTTCCTTATTTAGAATTTAACACACAATACTGATAGCCTCGAATTCAAAGTACATAACAGATGACACATGAGACCACTTTTATAGTGTGTTTTTCATTTTCTTAGGTAATTTGGTTTTAACCTGAATATGCATATGAATTATGAATGTTATGAAGCTTGTTTACCAATTGACATGATATAAAATGATAAAAATATTATACGATGCGCAAAGTGCACCTCTGTTTACAATATAGAAATATGTAACCACTTAGTATGCCTGTGACAGCAAGAAATGGAAAATACAATGATAGAAGCATAGATGTTTATTCCAGAAAGATTCAGAGCAAAACGTTTTACATAGAGCATATATTCCTTGGGCGGTTTTAAATATAAAATTAATGTTGCCTGTCAATTTTATTCCCCTTCTTTTTTGTCATTTGTTTTGTTCTTTCTTTACTTTGCCCTGTTGGGAAAAAAATTCTTTCCCGAGATGACGTTCATTGTTCATATTACACTGCCTTTTATAGATATTAGCACTAAATACATATTGAAGTTGGAATTATGTTACGCTCAATGTAAGAATAATATAGAATACCGAGGAGGGGGGGGGGGGGGTCTTTAAAAAAAATATTCATGTATTCGTTGTGAAATTTGAATGTAAAGGGCATATAAACCCCTTCACAAGTACCATATACATGTAGATTTAATCTATATGTGATGAAGCATATTTCGACGATGCAAATATCTGGTACTCATTTTAAATGCACCCTCATTTACCTTTCATTTGGAGGGCGTCCTGACATATTTCGAGAAAATTTATGTCGCCATCTTTCTTCCCGGAAATGAGAATGTTAATAGTAGAAATGACCGGAGAGAATATGCAAATCCGGAATTCAATTAATTGGTTTGTAGATCAACATTTGATCAGATATATGAAGATTCGGTGCATTTTTGTTCACATTTTTATTAATGTTAATTGATTTTCAATAGATTTTGCTAGGTGACTTTTCTTTCTTTTTTAAATGCCCTGTTTTATCATGTCACCATATAGTAAATATAAATAAATCCTGTTTATTTGTTTTGTTTTGAACATATTTTATTGATCAAATCTAAAGGATTGGGAACAAGTTCTAACAACTTACTAGTCCCTCTCCTAAAATATTATAAATACAAAATGTCATGCAAAATAATAATTAACATGTAAAAATGTACAATAATTAATTGAATTTACAAGTTTCATCTATGAACAGCTGAAAAGATATTTATATTAGTTTGCAAAGGCAAATTCATATCACCACACACTAGCAGCTTTGTATTAATATTAACCAGATCAAACATAAAAAGGCGTTTGTATTGTACAATACTCAAATATTTGAATAAAAGGGACGAATACTTTTGCTTTATTTTATAGATAAGAAGACACGGGAGGAAATAAAATAATTTTAGTGAATTTGGAAATAAAAATCAAACAAGGAACTTTGAAGGTTTAACTGAAGAAAATTAAATAGTTCATTGAATGAATAACGCATAAGTGTGACGTCTCTATATCAGCGAAAAAATGTTGAATTGGTTTTTTTTTAAGCTATCCTTTCATATTATGACCTGTCTTGAACCACTGAACACTATATCCCGATATAAATTAAAGATAGGTTCTTGAAATAAATATAAATCGATTCAATCCAATTAGAAATAAGCAGATTTCTTATAGAAATGTACACATCTTTGATAGAATTTGACCCCTTCTTTAATTGATTTAGTGATAGGATATTGTATACATGTATATTATGTGAAAGTGGCAGTGATTGAAAATTGAAATAATATAATATATATATATATATATATATATATATATATACAATACAAATAATAATTAACCGAATAAATTAAATGGTTTGGTAAGCAGGTTTTCAGAATATCTGTGGGATGGTTTTAAAAATTCATCGGATCTTCTGAAGTGTTTGACGTGTTACCCATGGCAGATTGCAAAATGTGAATTTTTATTAATGTATTGAATTATAATAAGATGAGAATCGCAATAAAAATACAGTGAGGATAACATATATAAATCTTATACCCACCTCCACCATCCCATATATATATATATATATATATATATATATATATATATTTCATCCATGATTAAAAGAAAAAAGGCAGCAACAAAGAGGACTACTTGGAAATGTTTGAATGAAGACATATTTATACTATCTGCAATCTGTAAAGATAAATTTATGTGTTATTTACTGAAAAGATCCACGATGCCAACCACCACCAACAACCCCACACGAAGTTAATAAAAACAGACCCCCCCCCCATGTGATATAAAAATAGATCTGATAATTACTCCACAGATCATCAATTTAAAAATGTGTTATAGGGTGATCACGTACTCCGATCTTTAGAAGTGTCTGAAAACCGCCAGTAACAGTTTGCAAGATGTGCAGTTATAGGCCTCGTAAGATGAGATTATACATCCATGTGAAATCCTCATGAGCTTATATTGGTTGTTGGTCTATCCCCACCTAGTTTATATATCGGCTAAGCAGGGCTAGTTACGTTATTCACCAATCAAGGGTACTGGGGGGGGGGTATGTAAAATTTATTGTAAATTTTTAAAAAAAATAAATAAAAAATAAATACATCATATCATAGATATAATACGTGAACCCAGGAGAACAAAATCACCTAGGCCTACCGTATATATTGCATTGTTTGACAGTCTTTTTGAGATCCGCCCCTTTTATTTCCTAATGAAAAGACCGAGATAACGAACAGTACTCAATCTCGTACGAGGAATAAGCATCCCCTGTCAACCGGTCACACCCGCCGTGAGCCCTGTATCTTGATCAGGTAAACGGAATAATCCTCAGTCAGAATCAGTGTGCCAAGAACGGTCCAAGAAATTGATATAAAAAATGTCTGACAGCACCAATGAAAAGTTATACTGGCAAACTAAATCGTTATAACGACCATAGAATTTGCGAAATACTGACTTTAGTGGTGCGCATGCAGTTAAAAAATCCAAATTGTTTTGTCATTTTTATTAATTTATTGATTAATTAACGGTAATAAATAAATTGCCAGTTCAAATTTGAAGACTACAGCAAGATGCAATGTTCTCTCCCGATTAGCCGGCATTATAGAACAAACAATCGAGTCCATAATTACTATATGGTAGTACAGATATAATGCTTTTTTTTTTTAATCTCGTTTGCTATGATGATTGACAGCCTTTAAAATGATGCTTTCTGCTACTGATCTTATCCCATCATTGAAAACATTTCTAATAATTGAAAATTCTTCACCTACTAAAAACCCTAAAGGAGTTCCAGAAGATTATCGTGGCAGTACGTCGTTAGTTATACATTTCTGATCTCGTTGGCTTAGAACTTAGAAATCTGTCACTTCATAAGCAGGCGATCCACACCAGAATCTGATGCATCAACTCGTAACATCGTCAGAATCAGGTGATTGTGTATTGCTACAGATTTGAAAACAGGTCTTACTTTAAATAGATTTCTTTCCTAAATACCCGCATCTTCACTTTCCGAAGACATCAATTCAAAAACAATTCTTCCCGGGGGGAGGGGGGTTGTCATAACCTATTTTTAGTTTTTTCCCCCCATATATATGTACCAAACCACCAGAAGGGCTTTGGAATCACCCTTCTAGATCCACACATGGTATGTATTATAAATGAAGCTTTAACATAATCCATCTTAACACGTACTGTAAATTTATTAATGAGTGAAAACAAATTCATTAAGAAAACCATTGATATTTTTACATGTATTTGTAGCTATTTGCTAAAATTATTATAAATCTCACAAGTAAATTCAGGGAAATAACGACTCGCAAAATATGTGTGTCAAATGATTTACGGAAGTCAGCAACAGCAAAGAAATTCTTCTGACAAAGTATGGAAACCGAGGTCTCTGTTAGCCAGACTAGTCTGTTCAGCTTTACAATCCTTCCGTTAGCTGATCTTCAATTCTTAACAGGTAGTTCTCAAGATTCTTCAAAGCATCCACAGAGCCACTCAGTCATAAGTGACATACTTTGAATCATCATCTTCACTACAGGTTCCAGAAAACAAAGAAAATGGAAACCGACACAAGGTTTTCTTTAAATATTTAATGGCAATAGAATATGGTTTGTTCACTTTCAAAGATTTCATGCGATCTATAGGTATAATGTCTACAACTGTTCAATGTTATCCTTTCAATGATGTCATTCCTGCTCTCATTATTTCATCTACTAGTAAGAGGTTTGTTGCTATTACAGTACTGCAAAGAAAAATGAGATTAGTACTTCAGTACATTTTGTGTTTGTAAAAGAAAAATTGTTTCAAAAGTATGAAATTTTCACATAAATGGGGTACTCTTTTCCACCACTGTTTTTTAACATGTAATTTCTTAATACTGCTTTGTTTGCCTGTACTTACCAGGAGTGAAGTAACTGTTTCTTTACTCTATAGTTATCTAAAATTCCAACATCCAATGGTAGAATTGCTTCCCCTGAAACAGAAGATGGAATCATGATGAAAGATAATTATGCACACAGCAAACCACAGGATGAAAGTGTAAGAGAAAATGTCATAAAAACAGCTAGAGAATGTAATAGAAAAACTGTAATTTCATAAGTTCATTCTGAATACATATTACATACATGAACATGAATAATTAGTTCTCTACTGACCTGTTTTGATATCTAGTCCTACAGCTTGCTTCGGCCCTGTATATTCCTCCTGCAGTTTGACAATAGATTCCTGGGGGTCTAGACCCGAGTTCTGAGCCAGGACTTTCACAACAACCAACAAGGCATCAGCATAAGCCTGAACACCTGAAATGAGGGAGAAAAACTTTTAAAAGATGATGACAATAGCAAGAAGTAGCATAGTGTATTCATTGTAAATTTCACACAAAAACACCAATAAATAAAACAAAATACCAATAAAACAAGACAGATTTTTATGTTTCAGTTGAAAGTATCAAACCAAAATTTCTATATCTGGTTAGAACATAACCTTGGAAAAAAATCTAACAAACATGTTTTTAAGTAGCATCCATGTATATGCCCACTCAGCTGCAAAATGTAAATTTCATTTTACATTCCGACATTTGTTGGAATGGTTGCAATTGTTTGTGTTAATGAAAGAATTATTCCATTCCACAGCGATTTTATTTTTTACTACAAAAAGTCTTCCTGGAAGATTGCTATTTTCTCAATTTGAAACTGATCACCACCCAACAGTAAACACCTTGTTTTGTAAATTTATAGCCATCCTACTCCACATAAAACTGCACATAAAACATGTACCATGAATACAAGTACTTGTATTGGCAATTTTTTATGATCAAGGACATTATATTAATACACTGTACAAGAGCTGATGTACTGATACACTACATCACTGCATTAATTCATGTATTACAATTTTTCTCATTGAACCAAATAGTTTGTGACTTTAAAATGTGCTAAATTTAGAATATGCTTGATGTTATAAACAGAAATGTATATAAAATTCTTCATAAATGTTTTACACAATGTACCCTATTGTACAGTAGAAATTTTCTTTCCTCTACTACAGTCTCTAACACCAACTAAATAAAAACTAAGTAAAATGACTTGCAATAGGGAAACATTCTGCACCAACATCTTGTGGGTATAGAAAATATCAGCAAGTGTTATATCACAAGTTTAATGCAGAATGTTTAAATAACAGACAAACTGATATTGTTTTTTACCATCAAATAATCAACATTCTAGATAATAAATATATGTAATAATGTATTAAAGCTGGTGAAGTAAACTGGTCATGAACTTTAAAATAATTTCCCCTTTAAAAGCAAAAATTTGGGTTAGTAGATCAATGTGTCACCTTACCTAGTCTAGCTCTGCCTTTGACCTCATTCTTGAACTTCATTAGTTCCTGATATGCTGCTATTTCAAATGCTCCCGCTCCAGGCAATACACAATCTACACAAACCACACACAAAATAATAATATCATAAAATTAAGTTTAGGACATACGCAACATTTCTAAATAATGTAGATTTTTTCATGACATTTCATGTTTAATTCACTTGCATTCTACCTTGTTTCTATGAAAAAAAAACCTTGGGGTGTATTACCATGTAAGTTTTAGAGTTTATTTTTGATAGTTCCTGGTTGTTGCAAGTATAAATGTAAAGTCAGCTTTTATGTATTCAGTAAGTTGTATAAATGTAACAAAGAAGTAGACAAATAATCTTTGGAACAATCTGATATCGAGCTCAGCACCATTGCATTACTACTTAGGTGATCTAACCACTGAGTTACTCAGGTTGACAGTAAATTTATTACAATGTAAAATTTAAACCTATTTCAGAAATCATACAAGAACTCTTCATATTGATAAGATGAAAAAAATATTTATTAAGAAAATGTCAGAAATCAAGTCTGAAAGTAGCAAGATTGCTAAGCCTCAAAATCAAAACCCATATAAGCTTGGAGATGTTGGAAGCTTTTTTGTCGATGGCTTACCATCTTCAATGGCATTTTTGACAGCCCTAAGTCCATCCCTGATGGCATCCTTGATCTGGGTCAGTGTGTGCTTGTTTGGGCCTTTAACCAGCAGTGTGACTGACAATGGGTTTTTACAATGCTCCACAAAAGTAAACTTGTCTTCTCCCTGTGCATAAAATTAATGACCATTACTTTGCTGCTTACATTTCATGTGATGCTAAACAATATTATGATCAATGTAGGGCAATATGGGGTTATATGGATCTACCACAAGTAATATCATTTTCAGACACAGACATAATAGTGAACTTGCAATATTACATGATTAGATTAGAATATTTCCAATATGTAAAAAAAAAAAAAAGAAAAAAAAAGAAAAAAAAAAAAGATATAAAAATATCTGGGTTCTTATACTTGGTGGATTCCCATGGCATAAAAATCCAGATATAGAAATTAAATTTTTAACCTCTGACATCATTATACAATATTGCTGACTACGCTGTAACTTATGGAAATCACAGAAATAGAGTTTATCTTATAAATTTCTTACCAAAACATGTTCATAGATCAGACCAGCATGACCTAAACAGTCAGGTGTAAGGTCATCCACAGAGTTCATGGCTATTCCTCCACAGGCCAAGGTCAATCTGAGTATTGGCAAAAAAATTCTAAGTTTTGAATGATGACAAGATATACAGATAAATATATAATAACTATGGGATAATTCCTCCTTTCCAGTATACATATCATTGTATGTTTTCAATATGCAAATTTAAACTGATCTTATTTTAATCTTCTGTTTTCACCTTTGAAGGCCAGACAATGTTTTTCCTCATTAAACAGAAATAATTCTGGACAATAAACACTTAAAAAATAAAAATCATTGAATATAAAATTGGACAATGTGTATTCTTATCACACAAAACTCAACACAAGATGTCTCTAATGAAGTATGAAGTTAAATGAGGATAACAAATATTAAGGGTTTAACAGCAGTTAATTCTATCAAGAAGGCATACTCCCCACTAAAACAAAGATTGTAAATGAAAGTTTCATCTGAATATTAAGCATTTTCTGTGGATTTAAATTCTTTGCCCATCATAATGGGTCATAAAATTTTACTTGCAACATGCAGCAGTTTGTGCAAATAAACAAACCTGAAAAGTGGGGATATTAAAAAGTGTATCTGGAAACAACACTTGATGTGATTTATTTCAAATGTCTAATGTATCAAAGGCCATATAAAATCAATTATCTGGTTCACACACACTTCTGTATCTATTTTGAGGGTGCTGCATGCTTAACTTATAGAATAAAGCTAGTTGCAGTATTATATCATGCAAAATATTTTCCAGTTTAATCTTGGAATAGCCGAGTTGAAAATTTCATTGCTTAACTGATGGAATAAATTGTTAGTTGCAGTACTACATCATTCCAAAGAAAAATTTCAGTTTCGATTCTTGAATAAGGTTTCTTTTCAAAACGACACCCACTAATGACTACTAGACACTGCATGTTCAATATCATACTGGATTATTACTTCTCTGGAGAATTTTCTGGATGCATATTCAATCAAATAATTTACTATAAATATAACTTGGTTATGGTGTGTATAATGCATGACTATGGACAACATTGAGTTAGAAAACAATATCTTCTGATGACTATGAATGAATCAAATTAGGGATGTATGCGCTATGTTAGCTATTTTCTATGTTTCTTTTTAAAACCAAAACCTTCCATTTAGTGCCAAACCATTACACTATAAAACCAGTTTTGAAATTAATGAAAACTATTTTCAAACCATGAACCTAAACTCAAACTAGTTTTGGATCAATAAATTTGCCCAATGTTTAATTTCCATCATTAAATATAATTTTCCCCTCCATTCTTTAATGCAAAGACACAGGGATGAAAATAAGCACTCACCAGTGCCAAATAAATATTGCAGTAGGTGATCAAAAGTCATAATTCATCTTGCTCACTTGGCGAGCAGATTTTTTCTCTTGGAATTGTTCATTACAAACCATCCACTTTTTACTTTTATATGCATTTTTGTTTTTATGATAAAAATGATTAGTATTTGAATGCTTGTCTTAACAATGACAATCAAATAGATCAACATCAGAATGACAGGTAATTGAGAAATGTGGCATTACATTACAGAGGTAGCAAACCCCAAGAAAAGGACTTCAGATGGAAACACTACTTTCATGACTACAAAGCTAAATATTTTGGAAGTTTTTCAAGAAAATGGATGGAAAATAGTACATGTATTTAGAGTGTTTTGGTAAAAGTATTAGCGATTGTCAATAAACAACACAAGTATTTTTATTTCTTAACATTCTTAAATTGATTCATTACCAAGTGTAGGTTTCTGAAAATGAGTGGGGGCTCCTGAATGTTGCAATTTCAGTATCCACATGACTAATAAATTACTACAAGTTTATTTGCAACCTTGCACTTGCCTTTCCATATTTCTCCTCTTTGCTCGTCTCAGTCCAACAATGCCTTCATTTGCCAACATATCAAGAGACATAGGATCTATTCCCTGAAATGAAGCCAGTCTTATTAATCAAAAGACTTTCAGAATTAGGTAAAAATGCATGATTATGCTTTCTCATTACAGTAAATTCTGGTCTTCTATGACAGTCCTGAGTATAGCATTAATCCACAAATCAACTCAAAAACCATCTCAAATTTAGTAGAGAAATTCTGCACAGAAATTCCCATATGTGTACTTTTCAATTTTGCAACATCAGAGTTAACATCATTTTGCATATATGAGTTAGCAATACATGTACATTGTACAACAATTTCAGTGCAAACCATACATAATGCTTTAGTTCAGTCCATAGGCACTACAAAACATGTTCCACTAATCAAGCCCTGACATACAGTGTAAAAGACAATGCGTGCTTACAAGCTTATAAAATCCTTAAGCTTTAATTCTATAGTAAGAGCCTTACCTTCTGGTTGATTACATAGAAGCTCTTGTTGTTTCCTTCACAGACCTGCTTTTTCAAAGCTATGATCTTTTTTACCCGTTCATCAATGAAAACTCTCTCGGCCTTTACCAGCTTCTCTCTCTCGGCAGCACTCTTGTACATAATACCAGAGTTGACTTCACTGTAATTGACAAGCAATTAAATGATTAGAATTGACTGAATTACTGTTCGTATTATGATTACATTAATTCATGTAATACATGAAATAGAATAAAATTAAAACCTGAACTTGACCAATTTATCATTTTGTTTCAAGGAGGTAGGTTGGGGTGGGGGGGAGGGGGGCTTCTTGATAAAAACTGAATTTTTGTCAGACATTGAACTTTGATCTTGACTCCTCATCCATCGAAATGTTCATGATGAATGTGGGGAAATTTACAACTTTAAAATTGCTATTCTCAAACAGATATGAAAATAAGAAAGGAGAAAATGTCAAACAGCTGGGTCTGTGGCCCCACGCAGGGTCACCCTAAAAACTATGTGATTTCTGCAATTCTGAGTAGTATTTTCAAACTTCTACCTTTACATATATCTCTTAGACATTTTCAATGTTTTTCAGAGTTTATTATATGTAAAAAACTCTATATGCACTTTCAATGTACGTGTTCTTCTACTAAAATATTCAGAAAACCTTTCACAATACATCCCTTTTTTTTTTTTTTTTTTTTTACTTTTTCTTTTGATACAAGATCTCACTCAAAACAAACAAGTTCAAACACTGATCTTTAAAGCCATTTTAGATTTTAACATTAAGTAAATCAATAAAATAAATGATACTTCAAATTATGAATCAGTTGTCAGATTCCTATATCTACCACCCTCGCCACCTTAGATGTGCATCAATGTCAAAAATGATCATACTGGCAGAAGATTTTCATCACTGATCAAAACATTTAAAATAAATGCAATGAAATAACTTACGTTTTCTCGTATTCCAACGAGACATTGCATGTGAGGACGAAGGCGTCCTCTGACCTCTTCTTCATGTCAGGGTGCCTTGCCCCATGATCCATGACAATGCCCTTAACCAAGCTGTAATATAAAAGAGCAACACATGATACAACAACAATTAAGGACTATCAAATTTCTCAAGAGCAGATATTTAATAGTTAATTTACAGAAAAGTCACAGCAATGTTTAATCTAAGATATGTTGACAAACTTGAAATGGGTCAGCAAGATGCTTTTTGCAGAATCTAATTTACTGTGCCCAAACTTTTGTTGCACAATTTTTAATTTACTTCAGTTAAATGTCATTTATAAATATACAGTTTGTATTTCATACAAGTATGAGAAACCTATTGATTTAAAGGTGTCCTGCCTGACTTCTGTATTCAGTAGTATTTAACAACTTACCACGGGGGAACAAGAATGCAAATTTAACATCCTCCAAACCCTATGCTAGTTTTTTTAAAAATTTCCCACAAGATAACTCGCAAACCATATATACACATATTGTCCACCAACTAAATACGGTTTTTCTAGCAATGGTTGTGTCTCTTTGTTGTATTTTTTAATGTATACTCCTCGTATGATACTGCAGGTCCTACAGTACCGAGGTATTTTGCTTTGACATACGTCATGAATGAACCGCGTCATCTATCGGCGAGATACTTTTAGATAATAAACAACTAATGCACACAATACTTGTCTCAACTGAAAAAGTAAAAATGTTAATAATTTTGGAAAATACAGTCTGTGAATTTATAATGAGTGAAGATTCAGCATTTTTTAAATATCACTTTTCTTAATTTTTGTGCCTCTACATTTTGGAACATTTTACTTCATTGTATTAAAATTGTTGAATTTCATTTTTTTAAATTAACTTTACCCAGATTCACATTTTACAAAATAACGAACTTTTTCACATTAGTAGCGCCATTAGACTGCCATTCGCTGCATTTTTGTAAATACCACAGTATCGTAGTACCCTCATTTTCAAATGTATACAGATATGGCCTCACAATCAACCATTTGTAAACAAGCAATTACATTTATATCTGTTTGTTTATATATATATATGAATAAAAACAACAGTATATAAGGTATTTATAAAACATGAACAATTGAGTGAAATCAGTCTGACAGATATTAGAATGAATTGAAATCGTTATGTACAGTGGTATCATAGGACTCCAGCATAGATCTCGATCTCATATTAACTACACTTAAAGCATTAATAACAGATAACCCAAGTTATCTTTGATTATGTGGTTCTCCCTGTCCAAGCCACAAAAATTAAATGGTAAAATATGATCAAATAATTGGATGTCCATATAATAAATACCAGGTATTGATGTCCTTGCATGCAACCCTTTAATTGTTTAATAATGGTTTGTGTGGTTTTTTTTAAATGTTGTTTAATAGCATGTGCTCTGTTTTTACAGATATTACATGTAAACTTCAAAAATTATATCTACACTGCAAATGTACAATCCTTTTTTTAATATGTAGGAATATCCAGTGCTGAGGGATGGACAGTCAAACAGACAGCTCGATTAGTACAAGGCATCCACCATATGGTGGGGTCTTAATGATTGACATACCAACACACAGAAAGTCTGCGGAAATTTGTACCAAGCAGTAAGAAGTAAATTTACAGAGTTTATTACTCACGTAGTGTCCATGTCAGTCTTGTGCATCATCTCCATGATTTCAACCATGTGAAGATCAATTGGTTCTTTTCCCTTTCTTATGGCCAGGACAGCATCTACAACTTCCTACCATGAAGAAACAACAGTGCCTTAGACTGAAATTCACTCTAGATTGAAAGTGGTAATAGACTTATCAAATAATGAAATTTAAACATTTAAATATTGCAATGAATGTTTTTCTCAGAGTGAAGTAGGTTATTATCATTAGTCTAACAATAAAAATGACTGCAAATGACAGTTGCATTGCATATCTGAATCACTGTCCATAAAGATTACTACTTTGGATGACTTTGTAGCATACCTCTGTGAGCAGGTCAGCTAGTTCTGCATGGACTTTGGTACGGAGAGAGGTCCTAGCCACTTGCAGCAGGATGTCTCTGTCAATTTCCCGCGACACTTTACATTCCTCTAAGACCTGGCAATACATAATGCACATGAAATGAAAAACAAGGTTGAAACAGCATGTTCCCTCACAATATATATGTATTCAATAATTATACATGTTATGTGAAATGATTAATACATGACATATCAAACAGGACTGAAATGATTATCCATTTTCACCTTTATGCTTTTCAGTAAACTGCTTCTCGATTTATAAAAAGTAAATAGTCTCATCCTCCTTTGATACTCATAAAATAAGTAATATGATAATGAAACATTTGTGAACATTAAATGTTTCACATTTTCTTGTGTCCTTTTAAACACACTCTAAAAAGCTACCATGACACTGTTTTCATCAAGTCATATTCACATTCTCCATCTGAAAGCTAAATGTTCAAATCCAAATACTATTTTAAAAAGGTGCTTCTAATCATAGAAATACAAAAAGTTGAACTGAAATGAACAGACATGTATTGCACTGAACTGATCAACAAAATGGAACTGTGGCAGGTCATCAACAATCCTAATTAAACTGCTAATCTGTATCTGTATAGAACAAAGCACTTGCCTGTAATGCTTTGCCTTTAGCCAGGTCAAATCCCTCAGTGATCAGGCGTGGATGTAGTCCCTACAAAACAATTATTCACAATCAATATACTGTGCCAGTCAAGAAGGTCCTCATATTCTAGATGAGTGCAAAAAGTTTAAAAATTCAAACCCCAAAAAATTCACAATCAACAAGCAAGTAACAGATAGGTAATCATACATTGCATTTGTTTTTCTTGTGGGAAACTTTCACATTTATATCAAAAATACATTTTACAGTTTACAATGGGTTTATCCATTTATGAATCATGTACCTCTGAGATATATAAATCAGCCTGTTTCAGCAGCTCTCCTATAATCAGAACATTAGACGTGGTTCCATCTCCAGTGATGTCATCCTGTGCAGTAGCTACACGTGCAATCAGAGAGGCTGTTGGGTGTTGAATTTGCTATAAGTAAGGAATAAACCTGTACATCAAGAAGTTTGTTTTTGCTAATCGAATCAAGTAGTTGAAATTTCTCATGAAATGATTTCTAAAATATGACTTACTAATCAAAGTTTTCAACCAACTTCTTTCAATAACAATCACAATTACTGAGCTTGTGATTTGACATAGTTTTACTTAATAATCAAATGTAGCTTTTAATATTTCAATTGAAATGAGCTCTCTGCAAGACAGGACATCCCCTTGCAATGAGTGTCTACAAGCTTTTTTCAATGAAGTCCTGTAGGACCTTGTCCTTTGACCATTTGACCTCAGATTCCATAGGGTTCTTCCTCTCTTTATAACAAAGCTTCATGTGCAGTATCAAATCAATCAAGCAAACAATGTGGCCTGTAGTTTGTCTACAAGCTCAGTGTTACACACACACACACACACACAGTCCCATTACTATATTCCCTCTTGCAATGAATTGCAAGGAGATAATAAAAATTCATGCTTAGGATTAACCATGTCATATTCTGTTGAGTTCTTTCATACTTGTCCACTCAGGTTGAAAACAACTGATTACAAAAATGCACCTTGCATGGGTTGAGTGTTGCCAGTAAAACCTATAGAAGACTTTAAGAAAATTGTAATGCACAGAATTCAATTCCTGAACTGTATTATCTCTGCTTACTAACCATTTCATGCAGGAGTACATTTCCATCCTTGGTCAGTTTGATGTCACCAGATCCAGAAACCAGCCTGTTCAGAATAATCATTACTTGTTACAGCCATGTCTCAACCACCATCAATAAAATGATGCAAACTGATTTTAGCAGTGCAAATTGTAATCAAATAATATGTCCTAACAATTCTTTACATTTTACGATAATTACTAAATAAAAAACATATATATTGCAGTACATGTATGTCAATATTATACATATTGCATCTATCATTGATATATTTTACATCAATTGCAGACTATAAATTTTTTCCACAGGTGAAAACTTTCACTTGCTCATAGGTATGAAAATTATTTTTACAGAATGTATTTTGGCAGGCATGGAATTCCAAAAGATAAGAATTGATTAGAAGCATAGCGTTAATTACTCATCTGTAAAACATTTTACTGTTGTCAAAAACAACTAACATAAAAATAAACCAAGTATAAGTGACTCTCAATAACTCAAATTTAAGGGACTTTGGTAGAACTTTAAGAGATCCTGAATTTGAGGGATCAAAGGTTAAGTCAAATATCAAAATAACTGGACTGCATATTTCCTAGGATTGCTTTTACATGTTTATTTCATACTATTAGGTAACTGACTTGATATCAACAACACAGAACTTTATTTTGCAAAAATAAAAAGAGTTTTTAAAGTTTAAATTATGTTATCAATTTGTTCTTTTTTTTTTAATGCTAAAATAGACGTACAGGTGCATATAAATTTTTATAAATCAAGTGTCACGTATTACACAGAGCACCATCTTCACAATTTCCAGTCACTTTTACACAAAGCAAGTTCTTATAGATAACTACGTTTCATTAGCTTGTCCCTAAACTATTTTCTCAAAATTACTGTTTATTTGTGAAGTCAAAACCAATGGGAAATTTTAATTATATGTACCTAGACAATAAAAACAAAGGACAGGTGTAGAGATGAAACTAACCATATAAACTGTTAACTATCCACCCTAAAAAAAGCACAGGTGATGTATCACCTATGTAAACACCTAATTAGCAGGGTCAAGCTAGCTCCAGGCATTTACCTTTATCCAGGTAAAGTCCAAGCAAAATAATTAAATGCTTGATTGAAGGTTTGTCAATTCTACCACCCCTTCCTGAGATCAAAAATGAAAAACAATGAAATATGTTTCATGGAACCTAAAAATCGAAAGTTTGAGAGATTGAGAGTAAATTAGCTTAGTTATACATATTGATTGATTGTTTTACGTCCTGTCGAGAATATTTCACTCATATTGAGACGTCACCAGCTGTAGGTGAAGTACCACAAATTTAGACCTATGCTTAACGCCGTAGCAATGAGGGTTCTTTAACGTGCCAATGCCTACTGTGACACAGGACCTCTGTTTTTAAGGTCATATCCGAAAGACCTGTGATTCTCACTTGGCAACAGTGAAATCACTTCATGTTATACATACATATATATATATATATATATATATATATATATATATATATATATATATAAGTACCATGGTTTCACTGTTGGCGAGACATATTTAGCAATAAGACAGTCAGACAGAAAAAAGGGTAGAGAGAACCACTTTGAACAATGGAGAGGGGAGTTAAAATAATGTTCAACATGAATTCGCCATTCAGTATGACTACATCCTGCAAATGAAATTCTCATCTCCCATGACGTTTCTAGTAACATTTTCTTGCAAAATTGAGCATTTCCACCATGAAAGTCACACCTTCATAAATATGCATTAGAAAATCATTGTTTTCTCCTACATTGAGTTGACCAGTACTCCATTAACACCTGTATATAATTTGTCAAATTTCTCAAATTATATAATTTTTAGTCATTTATCATACTGACAAAAATTTTGGTCTGGTTTTTAACATCGAACAAAATGCTGATTGATACAACACATATACCATTAACATGTTGAGAACACTTCCCCTGTAGCGAGATATTTGTACGAAAACATGCTTAACCCTCTTTAGTGAGAAAATAAACATTACCAAACACAGGAGTTTTGATTGATAATGACACACACTCAACATAATATAAACTGTCTATAAAATTGACAACACAGTCAAGAAATTCATATCAATGCTGCTGTAACAGGGAAGGAAACTGAAATCCAAGCACATAGTGTTTTTGTTTTGATTTAGGCCAAAAGAAAATATATCTGTGTTTCCTATTTCACTCCTTCAAAAATTTGGTAGGGTAGGTAAAACATTTTATGAAAATACCAGATCTATATATAAATTGCAATACTTTTCACACACTTTGAAGTTCTATAATAGTCAAAATGTAAATAAGAGAAACTCGAACACGAAAAGAATAAAAATCTGGTTTGAAAATTCCATATTTTTATTTCATTTGTATATATCGTCAGTAAAATATCTAGGGTCAGCAACAAAATTGTTATGTAGGGTCAGGAAACCAGAAACACATATATTTTATTTTGGCCTCATAAATTTGCAGAAGCATCAGAGACAATTTAGCACTTCTTCGTCTTTTTTCTTGGTTGTATAGGATATATTTACTTTAACTAAAATGAGAGAATCATGTTTTCTCAAGAATATCTCATCCTAAGGGAAGTGTTCCCAACCTGTTTAACATTTTGTTAATTTTGAATTGAAGTTTTGAGTAAAACTTGTTTCATTCCTTGTGTTTTGTGATGCATAAATTTTTCTACAGATTTTAAACGTGAATTGCACGCCATAATTGATTTGCACTATATATATATTCCTATAGGTATCATTTTCTTTGAGATTAAAAAAACGATGTAAAATATATTTAAGTTCAGATACAATTTAATATCAATATTTTTTGTTTATATGATTAGTCAGGATGATAAAGAATTTTACAAATAGTGTTTATTATTTGAAGGATAAACTGGCTTGTCAGCTTATTCATAACTTGCTTACTACATGTAGGCCTTACAAAATACTATTCACTCTGTCACCGCCCTTCGCACAGCTATGTTCGATTAGAATTCAGGCCAGTTTACATTTTGTATTGGTAAGCAAATTACAGTGTTTTTGATATTTTATTCTAGATAAACTAATATCAATATTTCATTATGAAATCTTTTTTAAATAATTTCAACAATGAGTTTATACAATCTTATTTATTTGTATTAGAATATCCCTTGTGCCGGTGAGAGAGTTTGGGTGTGGCACTGCCATACATTCAGGGTTTGTTATCAATGTAATTGTGCTTTACTTTTCCAAACATTTATTTGTATATTTAATATGATGTATATTTCTGGAAAAGAAATATTGTATATAGGGTGATTTTGTTTTTATTTTGTATAGCTCATTGCCAAATAAAATACATAGAACCAAAACTCTTTGTCATAGTTTTTTCAGTAAAGGGTAGTATGGTATAGACCTCTATCATTATTATAAACAAGGTATTATTGTATCTCGGAATAATTATATGTTTCGGAATTTAACTAATCGAAAAAAAAAAAGAAGAAGAAATTTATTGTTTATTTCTTCATAGTTTAGAAAGGGGGTTTCTACAACATTTCTCAACATGAAAACAGTTTTCTACGATCTACGGATGCCTTTTACATTTATACACATCAATTAGTTAAATTCCCAAACATGTAATTATTCCGAGATAAAATAATACCTTGTTTATAGATGTAACAGGAAGAAAATGCAAAGGATCAGACTGGGATTTGCACCCGGGCCCCCTGAATCTCTAGACAGGTGTTCTACAACTGAGCTAACTGGCCACTGGCAATCAAACCTGGCTGACCTCTACATTCCTCCCTCCTTACATGTCTTCATACCCTGAAGATAACAACCCAGTATCTTTATCCCTTGCAGGCATTTTCACCTGTTAGTTCCAAAGGCTGGTCTACAGCACCAAAGTAACAGGAACAGAGAAAATGCAACGGAGCAGACCAAAATTCGAACCCGGGTCCCCTGAATCTCTAGGCAGGTGCTCTACCAACTGAGCTAACTGGCCACCAGCGATCAAACCCAGCTGCCTGCTACACAGACAAAATTACTGGTTTCTCAGTTATTCACTGGTGTGATATATTCTAAGGGTAGATTATTCTAACTATGGACAAATGGACGCCTTTATCAGAATAACTAATGTGAATTTGATGGATGATAAGTACCTTTATGCTTTGAAATGGGAACGTAGTTTTTTTTGTTTGTTTTGTTATTGTGCGGGGGGGGGGGGGGGGGGGGGGGGGGGGGGGTTACGAAAAGCGTATAGGCTTACTGCATAATATGCGACATATAGTCCAATACAATACATTTGGTGTAACCGCTTAAGTTGGCATCTGTGTTTAATGTGAAATGAAATAACTTTTTTTTTTATTTTGTTGTGTATGGTAAAACAAATCAAAACATGAACAAACCACGTGTTCTGGAACATTCGGACAGATCTTAGATGAATTTATCTACTTACATTTTAAGAGTACCCTTGGGTCCTAAATTGGATTTAAGAACATCTTGAAGCCCCTTCGCAGCACTTATATTAACAGCTAAAGCTTGAGCTGCCCTAGCAACCTCTGCTTTAGGGTTTAGAGTCTTGATAGCCGACATGTTTTATTTCGCGTTCCTAGTGAGTGGCTTCCCTTTAGATGGTGGCGCACTATGCAGGGAGCAGTTATTATGCGGGTATTAATGCCGCAATGGAGGAAGCGACGTGAATAAAAATTGCAGTAGATCCTCTAATACCTCATATATTGCATTCGATAAAGTTTCCCAGCATCTGTGGAACAAAACTATTAGAATATATAAAACTATTTGAAATAAATTTATAAGGTATATTCATAAATCTTGCCGAAATGAACAGAGCTCGAAAAAATACTTGTATGAACTGAGGGAATAAACTTGTTTAACTAACAATATCTCCTAAATTACCTAGAGTATTTTCATTCCGTAAAGTTTTTACCCATCTAAAGATCCATACCATTTAGAAAATATAAAACATTTGGGGACATATTATAGATAAACATAAGGAAATCCTACCGGAATGAAGAAAGTGTGCAAATTTTTACAAGAAATCCGAACAGTCATTCTCTTGTAAAACTCAAATTTTAACTGCTCAAATAAAACTCAAAAACTTAGGTTTGAGATTTTTTCGAGACAGGAGTATATATTGCAGTGTAAAGGAAAACTTGTGATCACAACTTTCAACTTCACCACAAATACAAAGAGGTGAATTGCAGTTTTCATTGAACCATGTGAAGAGAACTACATTCTAATCTTTATAAATTTGGCATGAAGAGTTTGTCTAAGTAAAAATAATTTGGGATTTTAATGCTACCTGTATTAATACATTTTTTAAAAGTGAGATTAGGAGGGGTTTAACTGGACCATACCAGCAAATTTCTACCGAAATCTCTGGTGTAGAAAAAGCCATTATAAATCAAGTGACCACAATTAAGAAATAAGCGACGGCATTACCATTAATCAGCATGTAATTTGGTTCTGTTGAATCCAGAGAGTTTGCAGTTATTTAGACCGGACGGGATTTCTTTTGCATGAATTCGAGGCGGTGCATATTCCATTTCCTTATTGTAACTGAATGACATAGCTTGGTTCTAGGGTTGATTTCCTCAATGGATTCGATGCCCTTGTGATATAACTATGACCTCGATTTCTTTGTGACACGATGATGTAGGTTAGGTAATTGAATTCGATGCCCTTGTGATATAACTATGACCTCGATTACTTTGTGACACGATGATGTTGGTTAGGTAATTGAATTCGATGCCCTTGTGATATAACTATGACCTCGATTTCTTTGTGACACGATGATGTTGGTTAGGTAATTGAATTCGATGCCCTTGTGATATAACTATGACCTCGATTTCTTTGTGACACGATGATGTTGGTTAGGTAATTGAATTCGATGCCCTTGTGATATAACTATGACCTCGATTACTTTGTGACACGATGATGTTGGTTAGGTAATTGAATTCGATGCCCTTGTGATATAACTATGACCTCGATTTCTTTGTGACACGATGATGTTGGTTAGGTAATTGAATTCGATGCCCTTGTGATATAACTATGACCTCGATTACTTTGTGACACGATGATGTTGGTTAGGTAATTGAATTCGATGCCCTTGTGATATAACTATGACCTCGATTTCTTTGTGACACGATGATGTTGGTTAGGTAATTGAATTCGATGCCCTTGTGATATAACTATGACCTCGATTTCTTTGTGACACGATGATGTTGGTTAAGTAATTGCATTCGATGCCCTTGTGATATAACTATGACCTCGATTACTTTGTTACTGTATGATGTTGATTAGATGGTTGGAAGCATATTATGGTACAACTTGTGGAGCTGGATAAGACGATGATTTTCTCTGCGCGTTGATAATGGTCTTCATCCCGTTTCTTTACATAAAGGATGTCTGGATGCCCGTCTATTACCTCCCGTAACTATTTTAACTGCTTCTAACTGTATGTTTTCAAATTTGTTGATTAAATATTCTGGAATATTGTCCCATATAATGTCAGCGTATTCTAGGAACAGTCTTACAAATGAAAAATATATTTTTTGCATAGTTTTCCTATATATAAGATAAATTTAACACTTCGCAACAAATTCGCTGTTTCACCTACATGCACTTTCCAAGATAAATGACTACTAAAATGACCACTAAATGTTTAGGAGACGTGACTTCTTTTAGATAAACATAATTAAGCATCACTGAAGAACGGAATGGTTTCTTGACTTTATTAGCCATAGTTAGACAATTGTGGGATTAAAGGATACAAAATATGGTCTTGACCATTTGTTGACTTTTCATTATTTTTTCATGTAGATAATTACTATATAGGGATTCTGAAGTGTCTGCATTATCGACAACAACATAAAGTGATATATCGTCAGCAAAACAAAAAAAACAACAACAAACAAACAAACAAACAAAAAAAATAAAACAAAAACACACATGTAATTTTTATGACCAAATCATTTGTATTAAAAAAAGGTAGAGGACCAAGTATACTCCCTTGGGGTACTCCAGCCTTAATGTATCCTATGTCTGATTTGCTACCATGAACTACGACGCACTGTTTCCTACCACATAGGTAAGTTTTAAACCAAGAGAGTAATTCGCCACGTATTCCTTTTTTTTTCAAGCTTGAATAATAGCCCCTTATGCCATACTTTGTCAAAGGCTTTACTTATGTCGAAAAATATTACACCCCCCTGGTCAAGTGTATTGTAAAAGTCATTGGTAATACTTAATAAATGATTCATAGAGTCCTTAGGCCTATTTTAAAATCAGACTGGTGTGACGTAAAAATAGCATTGTGACGAAATAAAAAATTGTATAAATATATAAAGACACACTTTTCCATGCATTTACCAAAACGCTTAATAGGGATATTGGCCTAAACCGGTAATTTCTGATGATGCTGTTTTTGTCTCTTTAAATACAGGGATAATATTTGCTATTTTCCATTGGTTTGGGACAATAGAACTACAAAGCGATAAATGATAGGACTGATATGAAGGTAAAACAACAGCTGATGATGCTTGTAGAGTAGCACTGATACAGTCCGGCCCAGCAGCCTTGTTTGTATCTAGTGTTTCCAAGACATCTTTAACGTCTTGAGTAGAAAATACTATGTTTGAAAGAATGTTTATGTAATTAAGATTGCCATCGTTTGGTAACTCTGTATTTTCTTCGTTTACTACAGATTGGGAACAGAAATAAATATTGAATATATTGATTTTTGTTGTTGTTGTCATTTATCGACAGGCAACGTTCATCGATTTTAACAGGAGGGAAAGTACTCGAGATTTTAGTGTCGATTCTTTTTAATTTTGTTCACCATAGTTTAGAAGTTAAATTACCTGTTTTTAATGTGTCAACTATTTTTGTGTAATAGGGTTGTCTTGCGTTTCTGATTTGTTTATAAATATATTTCCTGTTTTCCTGCACTGTGCTCAGCCACAAGGAGAACGAGGGATTTTTAGCAGTTGAGTGGTGATATTTACGAGTTCTGGTAAATTTCTGAATATCGTTGTGCATGCATGGAGATTCACTAGGGCGTGATGTGGTAACGTTTTAGGAGTTCTTTTTATGGCTGAATCTTTGATGCAGTTCGAGATATTATTGCAAGTTTGATCAATATCTTTACAAATCAGAGCACCCTAATTTTGATTCCTTAAGTGGGTTTGGTAATCTCGAAAATCTGTTTTGTAAAATGACCACATCTTTCTTTTATATATTCTAGTATGGGATTTGAGTAGTTTTAATACATAGAAAATTGGACAGCGGTATCTTACAGTGTTCTAGAGAATATTATCCCCAGCACCTTAAAATTCGACAATATCTATTCAAACATTGATTATTTTACTATGACTAAAGTCGCGGTAGCTCAGTGGTTAGAGCGTTCGCTTCGTAACCAGGAGGTCGTGAGTTCGAGTCCCGCTTGTGCCATGGCCGCGTCAAACCTAAGATTGATTGATTGATTATTTATTGCTTTCCGCCACACTCAACAATTTTTCAGTTATCTGGTGGCGTCCAGTTTTTGTTGGTGGAGGAGAGAACCCAGATACAATGTACCTGGGAAGAGACCACCGACCTTCCGCAAGTAAACTGGCAAATTTGCTCACATAACGCCGCGGCCGAGATTCGAACACGTGCCGACAGAGGTGAGAGGCTTTGTGATTTTGAGCCCGATGCTCTAACCACTCGGCCACGGAGGCCCCACACTATATAGAGGAGATAAAATCTAATACAGTAGAAAGTCAGAACACAATATAGAGGACATAAAATCTAGTACAGTAGAAAATTAGAACACAATATAGAGAGGAGATAAAATCTAGTACAGTAGAAAATCAGAACACAATATAGAGGAGATAAAATCTAGTACATTAGAAAATCAGAACACCATAGAGAGGACATAAAATCTAGTACAGTTGAAAATCAGAACACAATATAGAGGACATAAAATCTAGTACAGTAGAACATCAGAACACTATAGAGAGGACATAAAATCTAGTACAGTAGAAAATTAGAACACAATATAGAGAGGACACAAAATCTAGTACAGTAGAAAATCAGAACACTATATAGAGGAGATAAAATCTAATACAGTAGAAAGTAAAAACACTATATAGAGAGGAGTTAAAATCTAGTACAGTAGAAAATCAGAACACTATATAGAGTTAAAATCTAGTACAGTAGAACATCAGAACACTATATAGAGAGGAGATAAAATTTAGTACAGTAAAATGTCAGAACACTACTGAGAGGGGATAAAATCTAGTACAGTAGAAAATCAGAACACTATATAGAGGAGATAAAATCTAGTACAGTAGAAAGTAAGAACACTATATAGAGGGGATAAAATCTAGTACAGTAGAAAATCAGAACACTATATAGAGATGAGATAAAATCTAGTACAGTAGAAAGTAAGAACACTATATAGAGGGGATAAAATCTAGTACAGTAGAAAATTAGAACACAATATAGAGAGGAGATAAAATCTAGTACAGTAGAAAGTCAGAACACTATAGAGAAGACATAAGATCTAGTACAGTAGAACGCCAGAACACTATATATAGAAAATTAAACTCTACTAAAGTAAAAGGTCATAACGATAAAGAGAGGAAATTAAATCTAGTACAGTAAAAAATAGAACACTATACGGAGGAGATAAAATTTAGTACAGAAGATCGTCAGAACACAATATAGAGAGGACATAAAATCTAGTACAGTAGAAAATCAGAGCACTATATAGAGAGGAGATAAAATCTAGTACAGTAGAACGTCAGAACACTATAGAGAGGAGATAAAATCTAGTACAGTAGAAAGTAAGAACACCATATAGAGGAGATAAAATCTAGTACAGTAGAACGTCAGAACACTATAGAGAGGAGATAAAATCTAGTACAGTAGAAAGTAAGAACACTACAGAGAGGGGATAAAATCTAGTACAGTAGAAAGTCAGAACACTATATAGAGAGGAGATAAAATCTAGTACAGTAGAAAGTAAGAACACTATATAGAGGACATAAAATCTAGTACAGTAGAAAATCAGAACACTATATAGAGGAGGTAAAATCTAATACAGAAGAAAATCAGAACACTATATAGAGGAGGTAAAATCTAATACAATAGAAAATCAGAACACTATATAGAGGAGATAAAATCTAATACAGTAGAAAGCCAGATCACTATATAGAGAGGATAAAATCTAGTACAGTAGAAAGTAAGAACACTATAGAGAGGAGATAAAATCTAGTACAGTAGAAAATCAGAACACTATATAGAGGAGGTAAAATCTAATACAGAAGAAAATCAGAACACTACAGAGAGGGGATAAAATCTGGTACAGTAGAAAGTCAGGACACTGTATAGAGAGGAGTTAAAAACAAGAAAGTCCGGAGATGAGATCTAGTGCATGAGAAAGTCATCTGATCTGCTACTAGTAAACAATTCTACAGATGCATGTATTTACACACTATAGACTTAGACTCAATATATATAGTAATCGAAGTTCAAACCAACGTCAACTATCATGCAGCTCTAGATGTACATGTGAGGAATTTCTCCTTTCTATATTAATTAAACTTGTACGTTTTCCCCTTTCCGGTACAAGTTTCACAACTTGAAAGGTTTTCAATTTCTTTCCAATTTTAACGCAAATAAAACAGTTTCCCGCAAAAGTGTACCTCAGAGGGCACTATGCAGGTTTCTTAGTGTACGCATTTGATTTATAAATATACAATAAAATGGAATTTTTTCGATGGTACACACTTTACATTGAGTAAAATGAGGAAAATAATGAAAAGGAAAACCCTAGGTCCAGTGGTGGAATGCTTGTGGTTTATAAAGGAGACTGTTAATTCAGAAGAGATATAAATGATTCTAAAGGTGCAGAGTGACTGGCCAATTTTATAAGTGTTTAAATTAATTGTCGAGAGGAGAAATATTTGCAAAAAATCGGGAATTGACAGAGGAAATTATCGTAGTAAGGGCGTATATCACGAAAGCCTATTAGGATCATTTAAAAGGCAAAAAAATATCTCTAGCGGCGTACTAGTGCGAATCAAAGGTGTAATAACCAAAGAAAATGCATCATAACGCGACTAAAAGGTGTAATCATGCGAATGAAAGGCGTAATAACACGAGAGAAAAATGTAATAACACGGATTTAAAAGGTGTAATAACGGAAGCGGAAAGGCGTGATAACGCAAATCAAAGGCGTTTTCACGCGAAACATAGGTGTAAAATTGACCAATGTTCGTTGAATATACGTTGCATTGCATTGTAACCTTTTTTGTTGCCGTTTTGCTCTTCACGAGGTACTCTAAATGTTCCACTTCAGTGAAGTCTATGTTCTTTTCGAAATTTACAGACACTTTTTTCTTTTTCTTTGTGGTTCTGCCCTGTGCCTGTGTGAAGAAGTTCTGAAAGCAATCACTCTCACCCACCAGAGATTATCCGGATCTCAACGAGGACGCCAAATGTAACAGGGACTGGTATTTTCCTCTGTTGATGATCGAACCTAAGACCTCTGGTACAACATTCCAGTGCTCTAACGATTCAAGCTAAAGGGTTAACCCACAAACCAGAGCTAGTAGAAGGCCATGTATCTAACACTACCACACACACAAATGCATTAGTTCTAATGTTAAAGGGACCTGCAAAAAAGTTGGTTATATATCGACATGGTATTATTGCACCTTTCGTTTGCAAAATACAAAAAAATACAAAAAATCCGGAGGGAATTGTGTATTGGCATACAGTCTGACATCGACCCACTGTGTGTCGATCAGGAATTGACTGGAGTGCGTTTGTGTACGTTTGAGCCAGCATCACAGGAAGAGATCCTTGAGGTCATTATGTCAGCATCACCTAAATCCTGTGAATTGGATCCGATGCCAACATCCTTACTGAAACCATGCATGGATAGTACTAGTATACTTACCTTCGTAACAAACCTTATTAACCAGTCTCTTAATCAGTCTGTATTCCCATCATCTTTCAAACAAGCCATAGTGCGTCCCCTCATCAAAAAAGCTGGCCTAGATTCTCAGGAATATCGAAATTTCAGACCTGTTTCGAATCTTTCATTCATCTCAAAGATTCTTGAAAAGATAGTCGCAAGACGCTTGGATCATCACATAGAATTGAATCATCTTCATAACAACGTACAGTCGGCATACCGAGCCTGTCATTCTACAGAAACGGCCTTACTTCGCGTTCATCACGACATTGTCGCAGCATTAGACGCGGGTTCCAGCGTCGCATTAATTATGTTAGACCTTTCCGCTGCCTTCGATGTCATTGATCATTCTATTCTAATAAGAGGTCTTGAATTTGCTTTCGGTATTTCTGGCTCAGGATTTGAGTGGATTAAGTCATATCTTTCAGATAGGACCCAAAAAGTGGCCATTGGATCCACTTTCTCCAATGATTTCCTTCTCAAATGTGGCGTACCTCAGGGATCTGTCCTTGGACCTCGGCTCTATGCAATTTTCTCCAAACCAATTGGCGAAATTTGTCGGCGTAACAACGTCTTACATCATCTTTACGCCGATGACACACAAGCCTATCTGGTTTTCAAACCAGGAGAGGAGTGGCGAAATACTGCCAGCCGCCTTGAGTCATGCATGGATGAGATTAAAATGTGGATGTCAGCCAACCTGTTAAAACTTAATCAGGACAAAACAGCGTTTCTTGTTTTCTCTCCGAAACATCTAGCCATTGACTCATCATCATACCATCTTAACTTTGGTGACACCATCATCCGTGAAACACCGTTTGTGAAGAACTTGGGTGTTTGGTTTGATAAATCTTTATGTATGCAAAAACAAATATCATCTTTAACCCGTGCATGCTAACACCAGCTTCGTAATATCGGACGAATACGGTCACTCATTACAGAAGATGCGTGTAAGACCTTAGTCTGTGCCCTTGTGACATCTAGGCTCGACTATGCCAATGCTCTTCTGTTCGGCATTAACGCATCTGACCTGGAAACTGCAGAGAGTGCAAAACATGGCGGCAAGAATTATCACGCGAACTAAGAAAAATGACCACATTACCCCAGTGCTGACTTCCCTACACTGGCTTCCCATAGACAGTCGTATCAAGTACAAGATTCTTGTGTACTCGTACAAGGTGGTTTACAAGATGGCGCCACAATACCTGGAAGAGGTGATTACCGTTTATAAACCTCAACGTTCTTTAAGATCGGAAAATTCCCTGACACTGATGACACCTAGATGTCGAACTTCCACATATGGAAAAAGGCGGTTAGACGTGGCAGCTGCGACACTATGGAATGCATTGCCTGATAACCTTCGTCTGTGTCAGACTTTGAACAGTTTTAAAACGCAATTAAAAACATATCTTTTTAGACTCGCTTATTATTAAATGTCTCAATTTTAATCATTTTCACTTTTACTTAATTTCAAAAAAAAAAAAAAAAATCAAAAACCATTTACTTCTAGTACTATGTAACCTGTCTTTTAAAAATTAGTATTTATGTAACCTGTCTTATGATTTATGATGTACAGCGCTTTAGAGCGATTATTTTGATCGAATAGGGCACTATATAAAATGATTATTATTATTATTATTATTATTATTATTACGCCCTTCTTTCGCATGTTCGTTGTTTGTGACACACTGATGCCCCCGTAAGGCAGCAAAGTAATAATGGTACCTGAAGTAAGGTTTTGTCACAAGGAATACACGTGTAAAATATGAAAGCCCTATCACCAACCAGTCAAAGTTATGGCCAAGATTAAAGTTTGTCGAAAGTCGGTTAAGTCCTAGGTCAAGGTCATGATGTAAAAAATTTAGGTACTAAAAGAAAAGTCTTGTCAAGAATTAGTACACATGTGAAAAAAATAAGCCTTATCACTAACTATTCAAAAGTTATGGGCTAGGTTAATTTTTTTTTTAAAGTAGGTGTAGTTTACATGGTACCCAAAGAAAGGTTTTGTCACAAAGAATACACAAGTGAAATATGAAAGCCGGCTAACGTTAAAGTTTTTGAGGACAAAGAGAGATAGACAGACCAAGTCCACAAATTTCAGGGCATGGAATTCTATATATGAGCATCGGGATCGTTCCTCAAGTGTTTAATGTCACAGCACAGGAGTCACTCCACCCCCATATGGGGCTTCCAGGGCCGAGTGGTTAGGCGCGGGTTCGATTCTCGCTCGCGTCGATACATTTGAGAAAACTTTCGGAAGGTCGGTGGTCTCTTCTCAGATACATTGTATCTGGGTTCTCTCCTCCACCAATAAAAACTGGACGCCACCAGATAACTGAAAAATTGTTGAGTGTGGCGGAAAACAATCAATCAATCCACTCCCCATAAGCCGATCGTCGCCAGTCACGCGCGACGAAGGGGCTACTCTCTCTCTCTCTCTTCTGGCTTTTCGGTTTTCTGGGGATCTATAATAGACAAAATATAGACAGGTTTTGTAATTCCTTGGCACCCAGTGTGGGTCACAATCTCTATTTTTGGACATTACGCATTTTCACGCTAGAATATATAATCTAGACGCTTTCCCACAAATCCGTTTGCGGACTTGAATAGGACTAGTATGGCCCCTACACACACACATGTGTATACACACACACACACACACGCTTGGAATGAGCTCATATATAATATTGTATTGGTGGGTCTATTAGGCCTACATCAAAATAAAACCAATACCAAAGTGAAAGTAGCATGTTATGTAGCGCCCTCTGGTAGAAATTGATAAAAACTAATAAATATTTAGAATGCTACTACGGTCCCTTTCTTCTCCCCTAAGATGACCATGTTATTATTCATATGTATCTTAACACAGCAGCGTAAATACCGAAGGGTTTCCATGAATGATACTTTAAGCGTATGATTCAATAGTTGTAGAAAATTACTCCATCAGCTAAAAATATGCAATGACTTCTCCCTGGTATATACACAACTAATGGTGACGTCATTCACACCCCGTATTTAGGGACATCGTGTCGCAATTGAACTGTATAAACACGAAGGATGGACTATCGATAACAGTATATATCTCACAGGTTATATCATACAGAAAAGGTATGTTTTTTCAATATTCTCATTTAATCGCCCACTCATTTGTTGGCTACATTTACGAAACAGCTGATGAACAGCAGCATTGTACACAATGGTTAGCAGGTTTTCACTGATTTGGCATTTCGTTGTTGGTCAGCGCATGCCCGAAGGCTATTGACCTGCATGTAGATTTTAGTTTCAATACTTTTCTTACGAACTTTTAAAAAAAAAGTTTGTTTTATCCCATGTGCCACGTGTTTATCACGCACCGGTTTGATCTTCACGTACACTGTACTATATAATGAACTTTTGACCTCGGTAATGATATTCTCGTTATGATTGACAGATTTATGCTTACGTAACATTTAGATAAATGACATAAGTAGTGAGTAGAATATAGAAAAGAATTCCAGAAAGTATTTTGTTACTGTTATGAAAGTTATATTATATTGAAATGACTTTGTGATCAATGATCTGGAATATTGAAATCAGTGGGTGATTTTGATTAATAGGGAATTCCTGCTGATAGCAGTAGATATGTCATCTTGTGACTCAATGTGGCCTGTGAATTACATGCAGTTATCATCAGTTGCAATTCACTAATGACTAGACAATGCTTGATCAAATTTGGGCTAAATAAATGAAAAAGTGTCAGAATGACAGGGACTGAAACTAGGGACCACCCACTCCTTATTGATGCAGGTGTTCCACAAACTGAGCCACAGGCTGACATGCCTGACCCCCATTTCATTCCATTTCCCCTCCAGATATATGGATTTAGTACTTTACTCACAAAACAAATTTGGTTTGGTTTTAGCATATATTTACAGTCTTGTACAGTTCTGGATCACATTTTTATTAACAATTGCTGGCAGTATGATTCACAAAGATAACATAGGTTTCAGTCTTCTTATGAGAAGATCAAAGTTACTGTAATGAAAAATAAATTATCTGAAAGTTTTTGTATATATCCTTAGTATTTGCATTTTCCATAACCAAGTTCATAGGTCATTTCTGAATCACAGAAATCTTTGAAACAACTGCATATAGATTGATCCAATCCAACATTCAGTCAGTCCCAAACTTTAAATATACTACTCAAAGTTTGATAAGGATCATATTTTTCAGCACTTGTAAAACTTTCAACAAAGGTGAATGACAACCAACACAGAGTGATTTATGTTCAGAAATGTTTACTTCAAGAAATTGTGACAGAAAAATTTGGCAAACATGACATTTCATCGCATACTCCTAAGGTAAAGGGAGAGTACCCTGAAAAGCATGGTAATTTCATGATCACGGAATTGTTTAAACTCTGCACATTCCATTTCACACTGCACAAACAAGTGTCAATAGCGGGTATGGCCTCCGTTAGCTCCAATGACAGCTTGGCAACGTCGTCTCATGCTTCCAACGAGGTTTTGAATGGACGCAAGAGAGATATTGTTCCATTCTTGGATCAGAACATTTTCAAGTTCCTGGAGGGTGGCTGGTTGTACAGGACGACGTGAAATCGCTACCTGAAGCATATTCCAGACATGCTCGATAAAGTTGAGGTCTGGAGAACGAGCTGGCCAGTCCATATGAACAATTGTCTCACGTTCCAGGTACTCGTCCACCACCCTAGCACGATGTGGACGTGCATTATCGTCCATGAGGATGAAGTCAGGACCAACAGCACCAGCATATGGTCTCACGTACACATCCAGGACTTCATCCCTGTAGCGCACTCCGGTCATCGTGCCTCGCCTTAGGACATGGAGATCAGTTTGTCCAGCTCGACTGATTCCTCCCCAAATCATCAACGACCCACCACCATATCTGTCATGTTCAGCAACATTAGCGTCCTGATATCGTTCTCCTGCCCTTCTCCACACTCGTGCACGACGATCTGTGAAGTCAACACAAAACCTCGACTCGTCTGTGAAAAGTACAGGGGCCCAATCAGCAACCCTCCAATTCACATGAGCCCTGGCCCAATTCAAACGATCTTGTCTGTGTCCCTGAGTAAGAGGGATGCGAATACAGGCTCTCCGGGAACGAAGACCACCTTCATGAAGACGATTACGCACAGTTTGCGTGGAAATGTTAACTCCAGTTGCATTCATTTCTAAGCGCAGTCGCCGTTGCAAACCGATGACGTCGTGCTGAAATCAAGAGAAAACGGTCATCTTGCTGCGTGGTGGACCTTTCTCTGCCGCCTCCATGTCGATGAGAAGCTGAACCATGAGCTTGATACCAGTTCCAAGCTCTGCAAACAACGCTCTGACTGACACCCAATAGCTCTGCAACGTGACGTTGTCTTGCACCATTTTCGAGCATTCCTATGCATCTGGCCAATTCTTCAATAGTCAAACGACGTCTTTGACGTTGTGGAGGCATTTTCATAGAGTAACAGTGACTTAAACGAGGTCAGATGTAAAGACAATGGCCAAATTCAAATCAACGACAAGCACTCAGAAATGTGAATAATGTGGGTACCATGCTTCACGTGCTACTCATGATCACTGCAGCATGCATTTCCCTACCTAACCTGTGTTTTGAGGCTCAAGAGGGGTCAGTCCAACACTATGATGAAATTTGCGTGTCTTATCAATTCATATATTGATTTTATAATGTAAGAACTATATGATCCTTATCAAACTTTGAGTAGTATAGAATATTTGTATGTTTATTCCACTTAAGATGTACCTAGTTTCTGTAGAAATAAAAATAAATCAGACACTAGTTGAAATCAATCTTCACATTTTTGACATATTTATTAGCTGATGTTATATTATTAGTATTTAAAGATAGCCAAAATTGCAGCATTCAAGATTTTCTTAATTATCTTTCTCTGAGTCTGTACATGTATAGTGTTATACCGATCATTAGGAAAAACCGATTGTCAATGAAAAAAAGCTACTGATTTTGATGATCGGTTATTTTTTTCTATAATCGATCATTGGATGCATATACACTTCTTATAGAATGCATTCTGGTATTAGCCCATTTCCACTTCTACAAAGCACAAAGATTGCAATATGAATCCTAAATATACATAAGTTAAGATTTATTTAATATAAAGCACAGAAAAATTCACTACATTTGGATACCCACTTCTGCCCCTGCTGGGAGTTGAATTCACAACCTTCAGAACCAAATCTCTTAACAGCCTTTGACTAGTGCACTAGACCATTTAGGTAAGTCATTAAAACTTGCTTTTGATGATGATGGAATTCTTGCCATGTTGTTACTCACTACATGGTCATTGAGAATGCATAATTGATGCAAGTTTAGAAGAATGCTGCATTTGAAATATTTTACATAAAGCACAAAGATTGTCATGAACTTTTTAACAAATATAGCTTTACATATGATTATATATTTGTATGTAAATATACATATGTTAATGAAAAAAATCATGAAATACTTTGTAAGATTATGCTTTTTAAGATAAAAACGTCTTCCGATTATAATCAGTAAAATCACATCGGAAGCAGCAACCAATTCCAACCGATGATCGATTATGAAAATTAACCGATGTCCCATCACTAATGTTATATCTAAACAGGATATAAATTCCTTGCTGTTTTCTTGTGGTGCTGGTGAGGATGGGAAACTTGGAAATAAAGAAATGATAATAAAGGCATATGCTAATGTTGAATAAACTACAGGATACTTTTTTAATAGTAAATTTATATGCAATATGTAGTATATTTACTGTCTCAATTTTCTAAAACTATTTTTTTGGGGAGGGAGGGGGGCATTATCCATTGTGGTAATCAGGAAAAAAAATTATAATTTGTTGTATTTATAATAAAATTGTGTGCATATTATATCTGACAGTACTTTTATAAATCCAAGAGTACCTTGAATATGAACTGAAATATTGCTCAACTTTCAATGTGACACTTATGACAGCTGTTGACACAACTGACTGGAATACCAGCAGATGGTGTTTCTTTGGTAAGGCATCTTGATTACTATAATACAATCACTGGAAAAATATTTATTGGAGAAAAATATATCAATTAAATGCATTTATGTTTTGTGCCAAAAATGTGGTAACTGTTATACTCTAGCTACAGACAACTTTTCCCTTCAATGCAAATTTTTTTTTTCTAAGTGCGTAAATGACCAAGATGTCAAAGTCCTTATGTATTAAAGGAATGTGACCAGTAATAAACCTGGATTGGATAAAAAGTTCAACAGTTTCGTATCTCTCAGTATCAATTTTAACATGTTTTAACTTTCTAAGTAGATATCATTTCAATAATTAAGTATTTTAAAATAATAATTACAAAAGTGATTTGGAACTGGCCATGATCCAGAACTTGGCAAAAGACTGAATTTCTGATGATGTAATCAAAAGGATCAGAAAGAAGTTCTACGACTCAAAAGTTGTTTTCCTTTACAAGATTTACCGTTAATGTAATAAACATGCATCCTATATTATAGTACTGTAAATCAACTTCAGTTTGCATGGATGTAAAATCTCTGAGATTCATGAGCACATGTTATGCACCAGGTGCATTGGTCATGGGTAAGGTGCAGATATCTATAAGCCCCCCCCCCCCCCCCCCCCCCCCCAAAAAAAATTGTGTGGTTCCTAGTCAATGTATGCTTTTCAGAAATAGGATAGGTAGGTCAGATTTTTTTTTTCTTTCTATTTTGCGTGTATTTGATGACAAATTAAAAATATAATTGATACTGAAATATCGTGTAAATATTGATCAAACAGTGATACAGTCTGTACTTTTTGATTTCTTAATCAACTTACCAAGGACAGATAATTATGATAATTGGGTCCCGATTCCAAGATGAAAAATTTTGGGTCAGAGTCGAAACATAGGGTAGGTTGGGAAACTGGAACAACACAATTATTTTTTTATGTTTAATTGATGCGCTAGCTATTGTGGTCATTCATAAGATGCAGATTTCTCAAATTGTTTTAAACTAGCTACTAGTGTGGTCATGGATAAGATGCAGGTACCTATGATTGCTGTGAACTAGCTACTAGTGTGGTCATGGATAAGATGCAGGTACCTATGATTGTTGTGAACTAGCTACTGGTGTGGTCATGGATAAGATGCAGGTACCTATGATTGTTGTGAACTAGCTACTAGTGTGGTCATGGATAAGATGCAGGTACCTATGATTGCTGTGAACTAGCTACTGGTGTGGTCATGGATAAGATGCAGGTACCTATGATTGTTGTGAACTAGCTACTGGTGTGGTCATGGATAAGATGCAGGTACCTATGATTGTTGTGAACTAGCTACTAGTGTGGTCATGGATAAGATGCAGGTACCTATGATTGTTGTGAACTAGCCATTGATCATGGATTTTAAAGATGCAGACATCTATAATGGTTTGTGAACCAGCTATTGTAGTCATGGATAATTCCTTTGTACAGCATGTATCTTAACAAAAACAACATTGCACAAACATCAAAATTTGGTTAATGACATAATAAGTTTTAATTACAGTGACTTTGTTGGTTTGCTGAGGAAGTGAATGTTATAATCTTAACTGTCTTACACTAAGACATACAGCATGTGGTAGCTAACTACACTGGAGTGAATGTTTAATGTGGTAGCTGGCTACACTGGAGTTAAATGCCCTGGAAGCAGGATGTAAATTTTATAGAAAAGTTTCCTTTTATTGAAAAAGGATAAAATGATGTATTTTCTAGAAAGTATATTAAGAATTTGTTTTTATGGGGGAAGATTTTTCTCTATCACTGGTATTAATGTGTGAATAATCATTCACACACACACACACACACATATATATATATATATATATATATATATAATTTGTGTATATTTGAAAGTACATGTGAAATTGCTCATCAACTCAGTGAATTTGATAACTTAATCTTTTTCAGTGAAATCAGGTGACAGCTTCTGAGGATATTATATCACCGGAGCAATTGTAGTGCGAGTTAATAAAGCAGTATCTCAGTCTGAACATTCACAGTGTGAATTGATAAAACAGTATCCCAGCCATGAGTTCTGACAGTGCCGCAGGTGTCCCTGTAGAGGAGGGACTGTTTTCAGCACTGGACTTTTTCATCCTATCTGTACTAGCTGGTATGGCTGGCTACTGGTATTTCTTCAAAAACAAGAAACAGGAACAGCCGACATTTAAAAAGCTCACCGTGCAGTAAGTTAAAATAAGACCTCCACATTATGAGATATAATTAGTGAATGATTTTATGTACATGGATATACATGTAGTTTACTGTCATAGTTTCAATCTCTAGCAATCTGAAAGTGGAGTTATTGATTTTAAAAAATGAGAAGTGTAAAAATCCCATGAGGAATCATATATCCTAAGTGTGAATAAAAATTCCCCTAAGGAATCATATATCCTAAATGTGAATCATAAATCATACATCCTGTGGGATCTGGGTTGTTAGAATAGATCCTCAGTACCCCTTGCTTGTCGTAAGAGGCGACTAAATGGGGCGGTCCTTCAGATGAGACCGCAAAAACTGAGGTCCCTTGTCACAGCAGGTGTGGCACGATAAAGATCCTTCCCTGCTCAAAGGCCATAAGTGCTGAGTATAGGCCTAAGTTTTGCAGTCTTTCACCGGCAATGATGATGTCTCCATATGAGTGAAAAATTCTCAAGCGGGACTTTAAACAATATATAATCAAACAATTATAAGGAATCCTGAATTGTAAATCATATAAAAGTTCTATATCATGAGTCTGAGTCATAAATCTTTTGAGAAATTCAGTTCATAGGAAAAGGAAGGGGGGATTGTCATAACTTGAAAATAACCAGAAAATGACACACTTTTGGGAGGGTCACAAAAAAGTTATTTCAATAGCAGATAAAACACAAATTTCAAGAAAATGGGAATTTCAAGGAAGGAGAATGGCAGTATGTTTAGTGAAATGAAGTTTCAGCATTTTCCCTGGTATTTTAAGTACCTTTGTTAAAAGCATTCTGGTGGAATTTTTTAGTTGTCAATGAATAAAATTCCAAATCAGCACTGTTTTTATTAGGTAACGACTTCCCTGCAGACATAATGTCTGTAAACGGATATTCGTCAGTTTTCTGAGCATAAAGTACACATAATGTTTCAGATCATAACTAAAAATCAATAGGATTCAAACTGTCAAGCATCTATACCAGAAAAAAAGAGCAGAAACAGGTGAATTGGTGTTAATCCTAAGTAAAGGGTATAATGTGTACATAGAATTTCAGGTGGTTTACCACTCAGCACAAATTTACCCCATGTTTTATAAAAATGTTAGCACAAAAGCATTACAATATTTTGTTTTATTCTAGACCAGTTCAAGGAAGAGTGAATGATCCCAGCTTCATTAACAAAATGAAATCTTCTGTAAGTACATTTAGTCATATCAAGGTTAATCTTGGGTTTTGAAGTTGATTTCATTCTGAATATTGTTTGCATGATGATGTTTATTATTAAGTGATTGAATGCTGTTGTGAATATTTACAGGGTAGGAATGTTATTGTGTTTTATGGTTCACAAACTGGCACAGCAGAGGAGTTTGCTGGTCGATTAGCAAAAGATGCTCAAGGGTACGGAATGAAAGGCATGGTGGCGGATCCAGAGGAGTGTGAAATGGTAAATGCATTTCATTCAGACTTGTCAAAAATTATTATTGTGTCTTTATGGAATTGAAGATTGTTAGTTGAAGGAGACTTATATTTATGTCCTGATTGGTCCAATGTTAGTTTGTTGTGAAATATAATTATTGTTTTATTTCACTATTTACAGATTCTTTATTGGGCTCTGTTTGACTTTTACATTATTGCCAAACCTGTGAAGAATTAGAATTATTCTTTAGTATGTTTTATACTCATTTATTTTGTAGGACAACCTTAGCAATTTACCAGAGATTGAGAATGCCCTGGCACTATTTTGTATGGCGACTTATGGAGAGGGCGACCCAACAGACAATGCCCAGGAATTCTACAACTGGCTACAGAATGGAGAATCAGATTTAACTGGGGTGAAATTTGCAGTAGGTTCATTGTTTTATCTGAAAAGATTATGATGCTTTTCTAGTATTTGAATTCTTTTGAATTTAGTCTTTCATATTCCCAGACTTAGCATGGGCATTTATCAGAATCATTTGCCATCAGAGGTTTCTTTGGAAAAGAATCCATTATAATTTACAAATCACATACTGTAGAAGTGGATCTGTCTGAATATCATTAATTACGTGTATTTCCTTTGCAAATCATATGTGTAGGGTTTAATTACACAAGGTCAGTATTATCAGTTGATAAACTGCATAACTACTGGAATACCAGTTGGGTGTAATTTACACAAAAATCTTGTTTGGGGGGTATTTAGTGTAAACCCCCACATACAAATTTTCCATGTTTACAATATATGAGTATATGCAAAAAATCTTGGAGGGTGTAACTAACAGTTTTGATAATTCACTTTCATGTCTGATTTCAGGTTTTTGGCCTGGGAAATAAAACTTACGAGCATTACAATGCTATGGGAATATATGTAGACAAAAGGCTTGAGGAACTCGGAGCCGAGAGAATCTTTGACTTAGGATTGGGAGATGATGATGCAAAGTATACAGAATTATATTTAAATTTTATGGCTTTCTTATTTAGAGAGATGTCTTTATATATACATTATGTATAGAGAATTGAAATAAAAACAACAGTAAATGTTAACCTTAATTCAATTACTAGTTCATGTAGCTTTGATACTGTAAATGTAGTCTCAGGTCTGACAAAATCACTGGCAAATGTTTAGTAAACGAATTTGCAATTTATTTATCAATCGCATGTGCTCTTTCTTTGGTTTTAGTATTGAGGAAGATTTTGTCACTTGGAGAGAGAAATTTTGGCCTGCTGTATGTGAACACTTTGGAGTACAGGCCACAGGAGATCAAGTCAGGTCAGTACTTGTGAAATGTTGTATAGGAAGTCAAATCAGATTTTTATCTTGTTGGAATGAATATCTGAAGCATGAATGTCATACCCCTGGCTTTGTCAGATGATGTAGACAATCATTTTTAAAAAAAAAAAAAAAAGAAAAAAAGTTTTCTATTTAGATTTGCATAGATGATGTGCCCATGGCTAAGAAAATGACTGTTCTTGATTCAGAAGATGCATCTGACATGTATTTTTCATTGAATGACCAGGTTAAAGTTTTTTGCTGCAGGTTTAAGTATTTAAATGAGACGTGATTCAGCCTTGCATGAATTATGCATCTATGAATGCACATAGTCGTACCCGAGTCAGATGCTGCATCTGAGCTGTATTTTTGGGGATGGGTGACCATGTTATAGAGAAGTGAGACAACCTCTATAATTTTTAAACTTGAATGGATAAATCATCAATGGATGCACACAACTATTTATGATTCGGATTGTATCTGACCAGCATTTTCTAAGACCTCATTATAAAGTCACTCGTCTTGGGGAATAGAAGTCTGAAACTTAATTAAAGGTGTTATTTCAACTGTGATACATGTTTGCTTATCTATTATTTTTTCTATGATTTCAGCATTCGACAATACAGTTTAACTGTACATGATGATATAGCAGCAGAAAAATGCTACAAGGGAGAGATTGCCCGATTAGGATCATTTGCAAATCAGAAACCGTAAGTATGGACGTCTGAAGTTTGTGGACACCTTATTGGGTATAGAGAAGATATTATCCATCTGTGTGTGGTTTAATCTTTGTAGGCCATATGATGCTAAGAACCCATTCCTGGCACCAGTAAATGTGAACAGAGAACTACACAAGGGTGGAGATAGATCTTGTATGCATATCGAGTTTGACATCACAGGGTCAAAGATCAGGTAAAAATAGATTTTATGTTGAGAAGTTATCTGTGTACAATGTAGGGATTTAGCATGCATTTAATGTGAGTAAGCAATAAGGCATGGTAATTTTTTTTTCCTTAACAGGTAAAATCTTAATCCAATTTATTTATTTTTTGGAAGAAAGCAAAAATACATGTACAGGTAGTTCTAGTGAAAAACAGTGCACACCAGACACAAAAATTACTAAACTTCTTAAGTTAGATTATTTTGCACAAAATGAGAAGATTAGTGCATGTAAAACCTTATTTACATTGTACATTTTACTTCCTGTGTCTGTAGTGTAATGCTCTGAGTCTATGTATTATAGATATGAAGCTGGAGACCATGTAGCTGTTTATCCTGTCAATGACCCAGATCTGGTGGAACTGATCGGGAAAAGACTGGAGGTGGATCTAGGTCAAATGTTCACACTTACAAATGTTGATGGTATGTTGATGATAGGGGTGAGACAATACGCAGACCTTACAATACACATCTCGATACATCAATACAATATGATACATGTCTCAATATTATAAGGAATTATGTTATTGTAATATGATGAGTATTTATTTGTCTTTTGATAATAAATCAACAAATATGATAAGAAAATAAAATCACATTTGCTTTGAAATTGATAATTTTCCCAAATTCTTGATCTATATGTACACAGTGCCTTCATAATATCAATATCAGGCACATGTTGGTCATTTTCTGCACCGGTAGCCATTTTTCATACTCACACTAACGTCATTATAATAAAAGGATTCTGATTTGATAGTCAGCATTCAGTCCACCAATAGAGTTGCTTCTTGTATTGTACATATTTTCATTTTCCAATTCCCAATTTTTGATAGGTCATTCTTGTATTGTATCATATTGATTTTATAATGCCTGTGTCATAAAGCATATTAAAAAGAAATATCGGTGTATTGTTATATCATCCCACCTCTAGTTGATCAGTCGGGTTTTTTATCAAAAGGGATCCAACAAAAGTACAAGACTTATAGAAAATATATTAAACACTCTATCCCATAATTATGTATATGTAAAATAGTTTTATAAACACACACTTCTGCTTCGTCCAATTTCAATTAGTTGTGTCAGTACATGTTTTACAATGTCTGTTTTATGCCACCGTAATTGGAGGTTCAAGGGTATATAGGTTTTGGTATGGCTGTCTGTCTGTTTATGCACAAAATCTTTGATCTCTATGTCAGCTCTCTTAAATGTTTTAAATGTAATTAAATGTTATATCCTGGATGGAGTACAAAAGCTTACATGCATGTTGCATTTCTATTGTTGAAGAACATGAACATTTAATTAAAATCTAAAATGATGGATCGTGTTTCAGAGGAAGCCAGCAAGAAGCATCCCTTCCCTTGCCCCACCACCTACCGCACTGCATTTTCCCATTACCTGGACATCACAGGAACACCAAGGACACACATTTTACGTGAACTGGCAGAATATGCACAAGACCAAAAGGACAAAGACTTCTTGTTCAAACTCACATCTTCAACACCAGAGGGCAAGGTCAGAGTTCTATATATATATATATATATATATATATATATATATATATATATATATATATATAATTTCCTTGCATGTAATTCATATACATATACATTTTAAGTGATCACATCTTGGCACTTACATATCCTCTCCACGATTCCTTCATTAGACAAAATTCTAACTTGTAACATGCTATGGTTATATAACTTAAATTGTCCTCAACCACTTGAATACTTTAACAATGAGTTGTACTTTGAAAAAATTAAATGATATTTGATTTCATGACGTGAAATGGAATTTTTGAGTTTGAAATCTTTTATAAAAAGGAAGTATTCTTAACAGTGGTCTGTTCTTATGAGATAGATAAAAAAGAGGAAAAGAACTTCATTGTTTGATCAGTTTTCTCCAAGTTATAATGTTATTGTTGCAGACTCTGTACAGTGATTGGGTTGTGAAGGACAGAAGAAATATTACTGCTATCTTAGAAGACCTCCCATCTGTAAAGCCTCCCATTGACCATCTATGTGAACTGTTGCCAAGGTTACAGGCTAGATACTATTCCATATCCTCATCTCCCAAGGTTTGTATGGTGGTGGAATAATCTTGCTTACTTTTAGCTGGAAGAAGATATACTATATAGGGGCAAGATGAAACGATTGATGTCAGATAAAAATCTAAAATTAAGTAGTTGTTGGGAGAGGGGTAAAAATTCCCATAAGTGTCAGTGGTCCCACATCGATTGCACAATATTTGGGGGTGTACTTAATCTTTTTTTAAAAATGTTTGTTTAAAGCGAGATTTAAAAGTTACATGTACACTTTCATTTATGAATGAACAGCAGAAAAGGTATGTAAAGTGTTTATTAGTGCTTGATTTTCAGTTTGGATCAAGACTCATTGTATTTAGTGTTAAGGTCATGGAAGTCTATATGAAAACTCTATACCATCTCAATAATCTAATATGAAGTACTCAAGCTTACTGTTCCACAACCTCATTGGTAAAGGTCTAATGAGACATTTGGAATAAATTTTACATCTGATAATAAATTCCTGTTTAATTACTGAAGATATATAGTCAAGTATTTAAATGCCATCAAATTTGCAAGGAGCTGACACCACAGTCTGTCAAAAGTTTTGTTCAAATGGAATATTATAATATAAGCTTGATGACTTATCTCATTTTGTTGATGACATCAATAAAGCCCATTTTGACACAATGGTGGATTGTATATTTTATAAGTAATAATATAATTTTATCTTTTATCTATCAGTTATCTGTCGTAATGTTTCAGTATGTGGCTCACAACTGTCCGAAGTTGGAAGGGTATATCAATGTACTTTGGGTTGATGTCAAACGATCAATGTAAAATAAATATTTAGGAGGATGACGTAAAAATGTCCAAAAGTTTCCACTGTTCAACATTGATTACACAACATTTTAGGAACAATTTAACTTTTAAATGTACATTTAAAGTGATATTCAAAACTACTTGTACACTTTCATTTGTGAATAAACAGTAGAAAAGATTTATAAAGTGTTATTAGTAATTGATACTCCGTTTGGTTCAACATTCATCATATTTAGTGTTAAGGGTGTTTGGGGTTTTGATGAAAACTATATATGAACTTACTTTTTTGTCTGATATTGAATTTGTTTATCTTGCCCTTTATTCAAAAAGGACCCAAACTTCAGGAAGATATTGGTACAAAATCTATGCTGAGACCACTTCAAGCACAGAGTTTTTGAAACTGTGTGCCAGATATTTTATGGCTGATTGATTTAATTGTAAAATACATTGCTGTTATAGTAGTATGAAAGCACAAAGATAAATGTAGTTCATAGGAGACATTGTAACAGCAATTTTTTCCCCGTGAATATCAACTTTATAAAAACAGACCCTTTATTAAAAATTATCAAACCAAATTATTAATAATGTTAATCATATTACTATTCAGGCAAAACTCTAGTGTACATAGATTCACCGTTAGACATACACACACTCACAAACACACATGGACCAGGATGGGGCCACAAGAAGGGTTTAAAGTTTGAGTAGGATTCTCCAAAACTCTTCTTCTCAACAGCCACAAGGTTAATTAATCAAGTCAATATCGCAGTTTGATAAGCAATCTTCTTAATGCATTGTAGATTCAAACTGATACACAGTGAGACACTTCCTGCCAGTATTAGGATTTATATATTTTACATGGGTAAATGCAGTTGCTCTTTTAAGTGTTGTGGTCTATGGGCCTCATAGTATTACATGAATTAGTTTGCAGTTTTGCTGTTACAATGATTTTATTTCCTGCTTAGAAAGTTGATAAACAGGAATAGAAGAACATGAGTTATACTTTATTATGTCATTAACAAAAACTAAATGTAAGTGTTTGTTACAGGTCAATCCTACCAGTATTCATATAACAGCTGTTGTGGTTAAATATATGACAAAGACAAATCGCACCATGAAAGGCGTGGCCACAAACTGGCTAGCACTAAAGAGACCAACCAATGGAATCAAGCCTACAGTTCCCATTTATGTTAGAAAATCTCAATTCCGTCTACCATTCAAAGCCAACACCCCAGTCATTATGATTGGACCAGGAACAGGAGTAGCTCCCTTCAGAGGCTTTATACAGGAAAGGAACTTCCTTAAGAAAGAAGGTAATAATATATGAGTTCCTCCAAAGATGAAAATTTGAATTTTTATATGTATGAATGTACTTGTTCGTTCAGTTATATGTATACTTTTGAAAATGTTGATCGCCTTTTTTTCCCACAGTGCGCAATTTTTTTTTCATGCAATATCAATACTTTTTTCAGAATTGTTTTGAATTTGCTGAATTTCTACAAAGAATATTTGGAAATAATCAAAGAAATGTAAATGTAACAAATAGAGCAATGATTTTTGAGTCTTTGTGATTTTTTTCATCAGGGAAGCCAGTGGGAGATACTGTGTTGTACTTTGGTTGTCGACACAAAAGCCAGGATTATCTATATGAAGATGAATTGGAGGAATACATAAAAGACGGTACCTTGACCAAAGTTCATTTGGCCTTTTCTAGAGATGGGCCCGATAAGGTGTACGTACAACATCTACTTAAGGAGAACATGGATGAAACATGGAAAATGTTAGAGCGGGGTGGACATATCTACGTGTGTGGGTAAGAAATATTTGAGGCTCAGAGTTACGGGTTATGGAAGATTGATTTAGCAATGAATGTGATTCTAAAAGTTTGAAATGCAAACTATCCTAAGTTGTAATATATTGCCGGTATTCTGGTATTTAATATTTTGAATCAGAATGTCAGTAAGGGCTTTTTATTCCATAGATCGACTGAAGCAGCAGATTTTAACACAGATAAAGTTGTTTGTCACAAATTAAAAATTTTAGACCATACAGCTTACTTATTTGTTTCAGAATAAAGAAAATTTCCTAACAGTATTTCTCTTTTCCTCTGCAAGGAATGTTGGTTAATTTGAAATTGCTTATTTGAAATATCTAATCATCTGAAGTATATGTAAATGAACAGTTTGCTGAGCTAAGGAGTTATTTTTATAGCTATTATATATTGAAATACTTCACTTTAGTTGGTGTCATAGTAAACAAGTGTCCCTAGACACAGTTCTCTATCTAAGAAAATATTCATTACACGTTTTCATAAGGACAGTAAAATTCTAGTGAAGGTTTTGCTGTTATCTATCAATTACATTTCCAGTGTTTTTGCCTTTAAAATCTTTACTGATTGTAATGATAGCTATATCTTCATGAATCAATCTAATTAAACTAGATCTTTTGATCCGCTCACATATATCGCTACACAAGGTGTAGCGATATATGTGAGCGAATCGAAGGATCTAATTTTAATTAGATTGTTCATGAATTTGATGCAGCTATGAACAATTTGGGTATGAATCTTGATAAATATAGTATGTCTACTTTAACAGCTGGGAACACTGACAGAAAAGGAAGTAAAATGTAAATCTAATAAATAAATTTCAGTTTTGACAATACATGAGGGTATGAACTGCAACACTTCACACCAGAATACTTTTCATGAAGTGCTAACATGCCTCATGAATTATGATGATGTGATGTGTCACAGTCGATGTCCTCACATATTTTCAGAAATAAAATTTTTCTTTTTTTTATCGGTAGATTTTGGTTTCAACATGGTGGTGTTAAAACACACACCCATTACAAAAGTACCACAGTATTTTGATGCTGGTTGTTTGTTTGTATTATGTCCTGTCGAGAGTTTTTCACTCATATCGAACCCAGCGGGGATCTGGGCTGTTAGAATAGGTCCTCAGTACCCCTTGCTTGTCGTAAGAGGCAACTAAATGGGGCGGTCCTTCGGACGAGAACGCAAAAATCGAGGTCCCGTGTCATAACAGGTGTGGCACGACAAAGATCCCTCCCTGCTCAAAGGCCCTGAGTGCCGAGCATAGGCCTAAATTTTGCAGCCTTTCGCCGGCAATGGTGACGTCTCCATATGAATGAAAAATTCTGGAGTGGGACGTTAAACAACATATAATCAATTAATCACTCATATCGAGATGCCACCAGATGTACATATAAGAGAAGTGTCACAAATATAGACCTATGGGTAGAATTCAGGGCCGTAGCACTGAGGGTTCTTTTATGTGCCAATGCCTGCCGTGACACAGGACTTTGGTCTTTTTAGGTGATATCTGAATGACCTGCTATTTTCACTTTTAAGTGTCAAGCATTGGTGATGGAGCAATCACTACTTATATAACATCTTGGTTTTGATGTGGCCATGGCACAAATTTAATACCTCTCACTTATGAAGCAAATGCTCTACCAATGAGGTACATGAAATTAAAATTATGTAGATCCTGTAATATAAGAAAGTGAATAATTCTAACATGAACTTGTACATTGAAGATCCAAAGGCAAAGGCGAAAAATGCTCATATTCATTTCTGGTGCTAGAAAAAAGTATACAAAATGATATGTAATTAATCATCTAAAAAAATTAAATGGTGAAACACTGGGTGCTGTGTGCACTTGTTTTGTTGAAACTATGTATTCTTCCAAAAACGTAACTAATGCATATGATGATATCAATAATATTAATCATTATTTTAATTATGAAGCAGACGCTGTACCACTGAGCTAATGTGACTGGTCACAGTCATTTGAAGCCTGATACCAATCACTGACTTGGCTCAGTATACTTTATGTACATGTATATTGACCTTAATTCATTTTCAATTTCGTCAGGATGAAAATAAAGAATTTATGGACAATAAGATCAACTTTGTTCAATTTTGGATATATTGAAAACAATTAGCAGGCTTTCCGGATTTCAAATTGTATTTAAGAGAACATTTGCTACTATCAGCAGACTTAACCTGACAAAACACATATATGTACCAAACAAAAAATGTCCCTGGTTATACAGAATTTGCTCAAATTATTGCAAAATCACACAGACACATACACACACATCCAGCTCATAAAATGTTTTTCATTGTTTTGCACATTAAAATTTCAGTGATGCTCGCAACATGGCAAGAGATGTACATGAGACTTTAGAGAAAATAATCAGGGAATGTGGCAACATGGACAAAGAAAAGGCCACCAATTATGTGAAACAGATGCAGAACAAGGGACGTTACTCTTGTGATGTGTGGAGCTGAAGAGTGCTAATTATTATAGTGTGGAAGTATTTTTGAGTACCAGTAGTTAATGATATATGCAAGACATCAGTAATATGGAGCAAACTTTTGTACAATAGAGTTTGTAAAATGTAGAGGTTTTGCACCAAAATGACGAAATTTTTTAAATGCCTGTGCTGTTTTGTGTAGTTCATAGTTAGAATATTGTCACCATTCAGACACTACACAGGAACTGCACTGTATATTTTGTGTTAGTTTGTTTAGAGTCAGTTTACATATTTACATATAAAAGATTTTAATAATCTGTTTTTTTTTTGTAATCATTTTTAAATTGTCACATAGAGCACCAGATTACTTATTGAGATACTGGTCAGTTAAGCTCTTTTGGCAGAAAAAAGGGTTTTCATCTTCATTCAGTAAGCAAAACATTCAATCGGCATGAATGTTAATTCATTTGATTGTTTTGATTCTCTCCATAGTGTGATAGTCTATGGAGTAAATCAACACCCTCAGTTTATTAAGAATGGGAAAAAATATGGGTATTTGTAATTGTTTGTTACATCAGATTTTTCCAAAGATTAAGTGAGGTCATTTGCCCTTCAAAGTCATGATCATGATATGCTTTTGGTTTTATCTCTGACTGTCATCTATATTCAGATCAAAATGACCAAAACATAGATGTCCATGATGACCTAATACCTCCTTTATGATTGCTTGTTTGTTAGGATTCAGAATATGTATTTTGTTTTTACTGCTTTATAGATTTCTTACATAAAGTCATAGTCAACTTTTACTACTCTGATTTCTTAAGTACAGATTGTAATATTAATCAAAGTTAGTCTATTTTCTTATATAATATATTATCTAGTATCAACAAACTCTGTATTTTAGATGGCACTCTGGTTCTTAATGTTGGGGCATGATCCAAAGCTGTGCACGTGTGTGTGTGTGTGTGTGTGAAAACATGTCTGTATTGTTTTAGTGATGTGAAAGAGAACATCTTGGAAAAGTAACTATAAATGTCCTGGTGCTGAAGTGATGTAAGATTTGTGTTGTATGTTAAACTTTTAAAGATTTTTATTTCTTCAAATTTTAAATGTAATTCATGTTTGTAAAATAAAATGATAAATTTTTAGAAATCTAAACATTTGTTGGAATGTTGCAATAATTCACTGTACTTCTGAAAACAAAATGTACATGTACCTCAAATTAATTTTTTTTATGTTATTTACAAATAGATGCATCATTACCTTTTTTAAAAAAAAAAAATTATATTTGTTTGTCATTTTGGTACATACATAACTGGCATTACTATAAAACTAGGATTTGTACAATGGTCAGTAGATTGAAGCACATCAAGAAGTGTAGATTCAGAGGTCTTCGTGGACCATGGCCTCAGGGGCCACATAGGGGTTCAAAGATGACATTTTAATATATAGACAACATTTTAAAAACTTACTTTCCTGTAACAACAAGATACAAAATATGAAATAAAAGTGCAAACATCCTCATGTAGTGCAAGTTGTGTAGTCTCAAATTCATTTAATCATTGAAACAACCCCTCTCTCTCTCCCCCCCCCCCCCCCCCCCCAACCACCACGACCAAGGAGCCATGATAGAGGAGTTAAAAGTTCTCCATCATGATTATGATATTTTATTTGATTTAACAAGGATTGTAACTATGAATTTGATATGTAAGCATTTTTAATGCTGGTTCAAATTATGTCTCTTAGACCTTGAGGAGGTGAGGGTTTAATTGTATTTTATGTTCATTTATACAGGAGTTTTTATTTATTTTTTAAAACTTGTATTTCAAGAATCAGAAGGCTACAGATTCGTTAAATGTTGGAAATTCAAAACGATTGAAAAGTTGCTGATGTTTTTGGAGCATTTAAAAATGAACTATGGTGGTAGTGGTGCTTACTGATCTATAGGGGAGATTTACAGACAAGAGGACCATGTCATTTGTATTTTTCAAAGACAGTAAACAGTTTAGCTGATTGCTGCATTAGCAATCACAGGTGGACCATACCAAAACTTCAGGTGGACCGATTTTTGGTGGTCTTGGGCCTCCGGTCCACTTTTAGTGTCAAACCCTGCAGTATGGGCTTTAAAGATGTATTTTCATATAAAGTAATTGTACTGTATGAAGCCCTGGGTTAGAGTTACTGTATAATTAAAGTCTACTGTTCATGAAAATAATATACAAGCCTGAAGCCCTGCAATGTATATAGCTGTCTAATAATGGACTTGACTGATTGTTGAACCTCGATGTTGGATATCTGTTTAGGTACAGAGGCTGAAGTGAACATAGGCAGCTGAATTGCCAGTATTTATCACCTCTAGTCGGTGCGGGTTCGATTCTCGCTCGCGCCGATATATGTGAGAAAGGTTACTTTCGGAAGGTCGGTGGTCTCTTCCCGGTACATTGTATCTGGGTTCTCTCCTCCACCAATAAAAACTGGACGCCACCAGTTAACTGAAAAAGTGTTGAGTGTGTCGGAAAATAAACTATCACTCTAATATACTGGACAAAAAAAGTTAAGAATCATGATTTCAGAATTATTTTATTCATAACAAAACCAAATAAATTATGTTAAATATATACTTAAAATGTTCAATGACAATGGAACAATACATTTTAAACCTGTTTTTACAAATTCAACAATACGTTAAGCAGCCAGAGCAACCATTGTCAGGTAACCCCCCAAAACAGTTTGAAAATCAGTATGAGCAACAATAACAAATTTCATTACAAATGATTGAATCTTTATAAAGGCAATATCAATAGGGTGTATGTCCACCCTGAGCCTGTATAACGGCATGACAACGCCTCTGCATACTTCTGATGAGCCTGCGGAATGCAATTTGTGGCAACCTTGCCCATTCCTGCTGTAAAGCTAACGTAAGCTCCTGGCGGTTTGTCGGAAGTACAGGGCGTCTGGAAACAGCTTGCTGCAACATGTCCCAGGCATGTTCTATTGGATTTAAATCCGGAGAACAACTCTGCCAATCCATACGTTCAATTGTCTCTGTAGCAAGGTAGTCTGTCACTATACGTGCTGTGTGGGGACGAGCATTATCATCCATTAACACAAAGTCGTTGCCTATAGCTCCCGCATAAGGTCTCACAATTGGATGCAGTATCTCGTCCCTGTAAATTGCACCGGTAAGATTGCCATTAATCACGTGCAAGTCAGTACATCCACCAATTGTGATTCCGGCCCAAATCATCACAGAGCCACCTCCAAAACGATCATGCTCTGCTATACAACAATCAGCGTACCGCTCTCCACGCATGCGCCATACACGCCTACGACAGTCATGAAAGTCCACGCAGAACTGTGACTCGTCTGTGAAAAGAACAGGCGTCCAATGATGCAGTCGCCAGTTTTTGTGATTTTGAGCCCAATTGAGTCGTGCTACGCGATGTCTTCTCCTCAAAATGGGACGAACACCAGGTCGATGAGCCCGAAGGTTAGCAGCATGAAGTCTCTGTCTGAGAGTTTGTGGTGTTATGCGCACCCCACTTGCTGCATGAAAGTCTGTATTGAGTTGGACAGAACTCTGAAACCTGTGTCTGCGAGCCATAAGTGACATATAGCGATCCTGGCGAGCGGTTGTGGACCTTGGACGACCTGATCTCGGTCTCTCAGAAACATTACCTGTCTGCCTAAAACGATTCCACAACCTTGAAATCACACTTTGGGACACATTAAAATGTCTAGAGACAGTTCTCTGGACTTGGCCAGCTTGAAGCATACCTACTGCCTGACCAGCTTCCAGAGCAGTTAAATGGCCCTCATGGCTTTTATTGTCAATAATTGTTCACCTAAGAGTCGATTAGAGCAATAAATACCCACAATAAAATGAAAATCACAATTTTTCAATTTCAATATACACGTTGGCACACTTTGATTTTTACCCCTTGCTTGTGTTTGGGCGAAAAAATCGTGCACTTATGACGTTAATATGAAACCAGGTAAATCTGTTGTGTTAAGGACACATTGGAGAAACTTTTCATGTTAAAATTTGTAAAAATAATTATTTGGTTAATAAAAATTTTTGAGGTCAAAATTATGATCCTTAACTTTTTTTGTCCAGTATAGAATTTCTCATCCATACTTTGGGTGTTTAATTAATAGGACATATATATGTTTATAAAGATTTGTATAGCTAAATAAATTAACAAATCTAAGACTTAATTATTGAGTTGCCAGGTGATGTAGCTACAGTCTTGCAGCTACAGATGTGATGAAAAACGGACAACACACGCTATCCCAGTTTACCTCTTTCAGTCCAAGTCCTGGTATTCGCAGAAAAAGTATGCATAGCGCTTACGACCATAGCAGTGAGGGTTTTATAAAGTGCCAACGCATGCTACGACAAGCATCTCAGTTTTTTAAAGTCATATCCGAAAGCCCCCATGACAAACTACTACGATTTCCTTTTAGAAAGTACTCAGTTTGTCCTATAAGAAAATATATACTTCACTTAATGCATCCAGGATATGTTTTTAATTTATTGGAAACGCATAATTTTTTCCCCTGCCATGCAAGGGGTTAAAAGGTCACCCGGAAGACCCACGCCTCTCACTTCTAGGAGAAATCACTACCTCTAGGGTTGACGCGACTATAACTCGAACTCGCAATCTCCCGGTTACGGAGTGAGCACTTTAACCGTTCACCGAGGTACCGCGACCGGTCGCTTTGTAATGAACAAGAAAAATGTTTCTTTACAAAGTCGTACAACCTTTTTGATGTAAGAAATAACGGGTGAGAATGTTGTTATAAATGTTATTCTATCTGTCAAATTAACAATGCACACAATAGATTAACGTTATACAAATGTGCTGATTAGATGATGTGTTTGTAAGTAAGAACTTTTTGTTTGATTATAGGAAAACATTGTTCTGCGCAAAATTTCAGGAAGAGGAATGAAGGATCACAGAATGTTAAAAAGGGGAAAGAATAGTAGATTTAAACGATTTAAATTACAAAATAGGAATTCCAAATTTAATACATGTATATGAAATTAAAACTATGTAGATACAGTAATAAAAGAAAATGAATAATTCCAACGTGAACTTGTACTTTCAAGACGCAATGCATGTAATGAAATCTATAATACCAATCATTATTTGAATTAGGAAGTGAACAAAGTTAAAAGGAAATACAATGTACAACTAAATGAAGAAATCCCATTACAAGGTGAATGCACGGAAGCTATCCAAAACTTAAACTCGAATAAATCACGTGGTCTAGATGGGTGAACAAATTGATATTGATAATATTTCATGATCCACTAATAACCGACTATGAAAAAAAAATTACATGAATTATACACAACGAGTAGCCATGATTTCTTAAAAATTTGAGAGAAATAATCTTGCAACAGAATTTCTTTTATATTTGCTAGAAAACTCCAAAGAATTTTGATAAGTTAGCTAATAAGAATCAAACCGCACACATCAAAGGCTGCTATATAAGAAATAAAGCAAGATTAATTTCTTTTTTTTTTTTGATTACTACGAAGAAATAACAATATTGAAGTATTGCATTTATCGATTTAGAAATGGGTTTCGACTCGGAAGAATGGGACTTCTTGTTCAAAAAACATGAGAAAAATGGAGTTCAAAGATAATTTCTTTTGAGGTTGACTGAAATATCATATAATATTCCCAATGTATAGAGTAACACTATCAAAAGCATGTGCCAAAGAGTTCGTCAAGGATATCCTATTTTAGCGATATTTTACCTATTAATGAAATCTTAACTACAGGGTAAAGACAATATAGGCAAACAATATTTAATACAATCAAGCTCTCGTTCTTCCTCATCTTTTTCTTCTTTTTTGGCCAAAAACTAAATAAATAAAATAATGATAATAATAATAATAGACATGATCTCATTGCGAGCAACGAGTAGGTCTTCCGTCGGATTAGATAGGATCTTATCCGTGATAATTCCACTGATTAAGAAGGCAATAAATGAATGGAAGAAGCACCTAAATTCATCGAAATATAACGAAAATCACTTAGAAGACGATAGTTATCAATTTTCAACAACTTCCGGTTCTTTTTTATTCAGTTCCGGTATCTTGCAACTTCTTAAATCCAACGTTAATTATTCTATAAGCGTGCAGGAATCGTCCCTGAAAGTTTCAAAGAAAAAAAACAACTCATTTTTTAAAAACTTTCCGGTGGAAATGGTATGACTTGAAATGCTCAGTAAGACTTTGTTATCAACATTTAAAAATTAAAAATTTGCAGATTTTTAACTTACTTTCTGTGAAAGACGGAAGTGACGGCAACAAAATTGAAAGATGCATGTCACATCTAAGAATCACCATCTATCATTCCTGAAAGTTTCAAAACTCAGTTTAGAACCCTTTCTGAGAAAACGAACGGATAAAATCCATTTTTTTTTTGAAAAAGGAAAGTGGACATACCTGACGAATGGAAGTGAACTTTCAAGAAGTATTTGACGATACTCTAGAGATAAAAAATGCCAATGATATATGTGAAATTCATATCAAAAACTTCATTTATAAGCGAGTAGTATGAAAAGAAAATAAACTGATTTTCCGAAGTTTCTCTGCAAAAACCGGAAGTTGCTGTTTTGACTTCCGGTAAGTTGTACATTTTCTGAAACTACGAAAGAGAATTTATTACTCCATGCAAGTATTGCTGTAAACGCGAAAATATGAAATTTGACGTTTCTTTGTTCGAGGACAGTGCCAATCTGATTCTGCACGTCTACAAACTGAGATCTATCATTTATATTCCGATAAAAAAAAAGGGAGGCAAAATCTGTTTTGAAAAATATGAAATCGGACATATCTCATGAACGGAAGTGAATTTTTGGAAAACAAAATAACAGTACCAAGATTATTTCAGAAGACATCTTTCCTTAGAGTTTCAAGAAAATCTACTCAAGATAAATCGCTCGAACCCCCCCCCCCCCCGAAAAATTTCATTTTTTCAACCACTTCCCGTGTAGACCGGAAGTGGCGGGCAAACATGAGAACAAGTTATGTAGTATAGACTATTGGTAATCTAGCATCCCTGCAGGTTTGAAGCGTCTATCTTTATTCATTTTAGAGAAAATGAAGAAACAAGTTCTAAAATTGCCTGCCCCATATCTAAGGACCGAAAGTGAATTTACAAAAACTTTTGACGTTACTTTAGATATTTATACTGTCTACAACATATGTAAAATGCAAGCGGGATATAAGGCATTGAGAAACGAGAATTTCAAAAGTTCTTTTTAATTAACCGGAAGTAGAGGTTACAACTTCCGGTGGGATTAACTTTTTTCGACACTTCAAACGAGGCCTAATAAAGTTGTATAGGACTCAATTTGAAATTTTTGATTTATTTTATCTCTTCCGGTGACGACCGGAAGTGACGGCTGATATGCCCAACCCGATTCTGCACGCCTACATAGTGAGATCTTTCATCCGTGAAAGTTTGATGATTCTATCTTTTACCGTTTCCGAGAAAAAGGGTGGACATCAGAACCCTGGGCGTATTCGTACACTGAATAATCACTGAAAGTTTCGAGACAACCGTTGGAAACGGAAGACCTTAATAATAATAATCAAAAAAAAAAAAAGAAAAAAAAAAGAGTGATATACAAGACATACTCCAAATGGAGAATACTGTACGTAATGGCTAGGGTCAAGATTACGACTGAGTACATTTACAGTATAAATTGTCGTGATCTGAAATACGTTTGCAAACGAGATAAGGATCATGAAAGGGATTGTTCTTCTGACGATTATTTTCCTCTCAGAGACTTATTGGTACGTATGTGAATGATACAACGTGAAAGGAAAACCACGTATATGTCGTTTAATAGAACAATTGAATTTAGAAAATTAAGTTTGAACTTCATTTGAATGTAGGGAGGTGTTGTGGAATTTCTTTATCTATAGTTAGAACAAAATTGGCAAATTGTTCTGGTTTTGTGACATAATCTGGATTAACTGACATTGTGGGACGTATGATCTTTGATATAGCAATAGCCCCCATGGAGGGAATCCCCATGGAGGGCAGTTACTGTTATGGGAGATGACGGATAAACTCTGGACCTTGGGTGACCTTGACCACGATGGCCATCTGACGCTGGCTGAATTCGAGCGGGAATTCATCACGAACTTTGACCATGATGGTAGGGATAATATCGTAGTCTTCATTTCTTGTTAACATAAAGAAACTGACCGCGATAGAATGATAGACGTAGCGGAAATAATTTCAGGAAGTGGATGTGTCGTGAGTCACGAGTTTGTCCATCAATGGCAGCACAACTTCTTGGATACGCACCATGCGTCCGTGCACGTGTTCCAGCACTTCGACAGGAATAGCGATGGTGCTATTTGCCACAGTGACACACAGGCTCTGTTTACGGCCGTAGACCAAAATCGTGAGTATATATATAATGGGAATCCGGGAGTTATACAAATGCAAGTATGCAAGAAGTAAGCAAAAATAACAAGATACATGAGGTATGATCTGCTTAAATAGATACCTAAACCACGTGCTCGCATAACATTGTGTACGGAACAAACGATCTAATTAAATAAATTGGGGTTATTTCAAACCTCACACGATATCATCTACAACAAAGGCGCTTCGATGATTAAAATAAGACTTGTGACAAAGAGAAAGCATAACAATGCTGCCACATCTGTTTGATTCATTAATTGTATATTGTTTTACGTCCCGCTTGAGAATTTTTCACTCATATGGAGACGTCACCATTGCCGGCGAAGGGCTGCAATATGTAGGCCTATGCTCGGCGCTAAGGGCCTTTGAGCAGGGAGGGATCTTTTTCGTTCCACACCTGCTATGAAAAATTCTCGAGTGGGACGTTAAACAATATATAATCAATCAATCAATTCAAAATTCACTATCAATGTTCCTTCAAAGTCCATCAGGGACATAAAAAGATTCGTTGGGTATGATCCCGTGAGGACCCGGGTTAGAACAGGTCCTCAGTACCCCTTGCTTGTCGTAAGAAGCGACTAAATGGGGCGGTCCTTCGGAAGAGACCGCAAAAAAAACAAAAAACAACAACCCCCCCCCCAAAAAAAACCCCGAGGTCCCGTGTCACAGCAGGTCTGGCACGATAAAGATCCCTCCCTGCTCAAAGGCCCTGAAAGTCGAGCATAGGCCTATATTTTGCAGCCCTTCACCGGCAATGGTGACGTCTCCATATGAGTGAAAAATTCTCGAGCAGGAAGTTAAACAATATACAATCAATCGATCGTTGAGTATGTCAGGCGATTAACTTGATCATTTGCATAAAAGCCATTATGCATAAAATATCACGTTTTCATTGTTAGTCACCTCACATACTAGATTTCTTGTATTTATATTTGAAATAAAAATGAAAATTTAAAATTGATATATCTAATACCGCCTAACAGAAATTGAAATGCCTACAATAGTCCCCGCCTACTGACGTCATTATCATGCAAGTGAGAAATTGACCTCTTATTGTGTATATATGGAGAAATAAACACATTGAGGCTCAAAAGGGATATCATAAAGAAATCGGTTGTAAATATTTAGATATATATATCTTGTGTATTAAGTGAAAATGTTTCTAATTACAGAGAATAATCTTCTTGAAAAGGACGAATTCGATGCATTACTGCTCTTTGTAAGTAGAAACAAGCAAAATTACCCCCCCCCCCCCCTAAAAAAACCCCAAACAAACAAACAAACAAAACCCAAAACAAACAAACAACAAAGCTGTTTTAAACAAATGAAACAAAGATATGTGAATTTTTTTTTTGTCCTTTTCAGGTATATGGACAAATGCCACTGCCGTGAAAGAAAAACCTACTCAAAACATATTTTGCAAATATCATTAAAAAATAAATACATTTCTGAAACATGTACAGGTCAGTAGAACGACTATGTATGATACCAGCATTTCAGGGACCCCGTAAAACCAAAGCAATACTGAGTTTCACATCATTTGCATTCGTCTGGGGTATATGGAAGGGAGAAAATGTAACGGACCAGACGGAGATTCGAACCTGGCATCCCGAATCCCCAGTCAGTTGCTCTACCAACTGAACCTTCTGACCACCGGTTATCGAACGGGGCTGATCGCTACATTTAATTTTACTCAAATTTAGATAAAATGTTAGTTTTTGTTGACCCTTTTCTTTCTGGAAACACGGAGCATAGCAAAGCAAAACTTTTCATATACGTAATGGCAATCTGATTAAATGGAAAATAAGTCTATGGCATAAATGTGACCTTTTCCATTTTTCATCCAAATCAAATTTCTCTGGTGTAGCATTCCTCCTCAAAAAAATTCCATCACAAATTATTCCCATGTGAACAAGTCATATTCCCCACAAATTATCTACATTATTGTTTTACCCATGTGTCAACACAGTGCCTAGTGTCTTGATCCCATGATGTTCCCCATTGTCTACAAAAAGGGGTTTTTGCATGCAAAGTCGAGTTGTTCGTATGTTATTATTATTCTTACCCTTATTATGGACAAGATGAAGTTATCCGGGGAATTGAAATGTTTACAGAGAAGCTGGTTACCTCCATAATTAATTTGAAATCTATATATATCGATTTTTTTTTTTGATTTTTTTTTTTACTTCGTAGTTTCCTCGACGTAAATCGGCATTCTGTAGATAGCGTTAGATGACGGGAAAATTTTTTCCCAAGTATTCATATTGAAATTTCATCCAGTGAGCTTACTAATATATGAATTCCCATTGATCAAAATATCACAGGTTTTACGTTTTTGCCAAAACATTTATAAATGGAGCGCATGTTGTCTAAAAGTCATTAAGATGTCTCTTATAAACTTTGCTTTCTTTAATTTGGGTATAAATGCATCATATTTGAACCAAAACTGGTTATTCAATGAAGGTGAGTCAAACATTAATGCTCCTGGTCCATGTTGGTATCTCAAAATTTTGCTAATCCGTTTTGTTACATGTTTAAAGACAAATTGCACATTTTCAAAAACAGATTTTTTTTTTACGAAATGTGTATTTTGAATTCAATAGACACATAGAATTTCTAAATACATATATTTATGAAATTACAAATCGGTCTTCTCCCCTGAGATGACCGACATGAGAACACGACACGCCCCCTCCCCATATATACCAGAGAGCGCTCTCAAGTTCGCATTTTGGAATGGAATTTGAGAGCGCCCTCTGGCAGAGGATTAGTTCCCCTCCATTTCGGGAACAAATCGCGGACAAGACACAACGACAATCGTCAGTCAAACAGGTATATTGGTAACTATACCATTTAACTGTTTTGAACTTGTTAACTTCGAAATTTTCTTGTTACATGTTTACAGCTATCTAGTTTTAAAAAATTCATTTGAATTTTGGAGCTGTTATACACATGTTATCTAATGAATGAATGACCTTCAGAATACAGTGACATATACATGTAGTGCATGTAGCTCTGTTTGTGAAACGCCGATGCCCCTGGATTACAACAAGGTGGAAATGTAGAATTTGTAAATGTCACCAGATTTTGAAGTCAATGGGAAGGTCTGCCCAGAAGGAATACACATAACAATATGAAAGATCTCTCTCTTATATTGTAAAAATATGACCAAGGTTAAAGTTTTTTTGTTTTTTTTTTTTTTGAAAATTTCCAAACTTGGTCAATGTCAAAAGGTACACAGATTTGGTATCGTTGGGAAGGTCTTCTCATAACAAATGCAAAGTATGTCAAAGGTCAATGTAACGTTAACCAGTTCAAATATTGTGGTGTCAATAGAAAGGTCTTTTAACAAAGAATACACATACCAAATATGAAAGGTCTATATCTTATGTTGTAAAAGATATGACCAAGGTTAATGTTATTTTGAAATTTTCCAAAACTTATGTCGAAGGTCAATGTCAACAAATCTGATATCGTTGGTAAGGTCTTTTCAAAAGAAGCAAATGCTAAATGTAAAAGCAATGCCTTTCAGGATTAGAAAGATATGGCTTATATTAGAGTTTTCTAAAAGTAGGTGAAAGGTCAGTGTAAAGATTTTGGTGCCAATGGAAAGATCTTGCCACAAGAAATACACTTTTATATGGTCTACCTCATATGGTGTAAAATATGACCAAGGTTAAAGTTTTTGTCACAGACAGACAGACCAAAAACTAGATGTCCTTGAATCGGGGACATGTAAATCTAGGCTGCGCTTCGGTTGACAATGATTTTCTTGGGGTGAAGAATTTCAATATTACCTCAACTATATAATATACATTTACTACACTATCGTGAAGCTTGTTTCACAACTTTCCGAAACGGAAGTCTTTTCACGTTTCCGTTGACGTTCTTTGCACATTTCCTGTTCCTGTCCAAAAGATGAACATGCTTCTTCTTCTTCATATCTCTCCCTGTTAATAGCTTGTTCCAGAAGGACTTCCGATGGTATTTTCAGAAAGCGACTGTTTCCCTTATGGATGGGGTTAGAGCCCAGAATATCGGGAGCCACAAGCAGGTGTCTGTCTTGTCGTCTGTGCATGGGTCTCTGTAGCCATGTTTTCCCACGGAATGGACCTTCCAGCACCACAGTCTCTTCCTTTTCCGTATCGGTGATGGTAATAGCGGGTACAGCCAAATTTACGGCTTTTTCGTAGATTTTAGAAACCGTGTACCACGTGGCGTTGATTATTGATGCTACTAGTGCACCCATAGTCACAAGAAATTCGTTTTCGTGAACGCTTGTTTCTGAAATTGCCATTGTGATAATGCCCACTGCTGTCAATAAAACTGAAAAAAAATGTAGGAAAGTCATATTAGCGATTCATTTTCCATTCAGCAGAGGGAAGATATCTGCATACTTTTCTACTGATTTGGTTCCATTTATTGAAAAATTACATACGACTCTAAAAGTACTGCTATAGTAAATCTTTTGACATCCGATTATCATGTGATCAAAATGTCCATGAACTAACGCTGTAAAATTAAGAAACTCTTCTGTCATAACTGTATTTGAAATTCATTCTGAATCAATAAACGAAAGTTGGACCGATTATTCTCATACATTTATTCACAGGCGCTCGACGTTTTGTATGTTCATGATAAAAAAAAAAAATGTCTTCCTGTAAACAAACTATTCACAAGGTATGTCACGCCGCCATCTTGGTTTTCTTTTCTCAAGCTGCATCGCTTGCAATTCTCGGCGAAAAGTTTGATATAATATTATAATTAGACCCCTACAGTTTAGAAGCTACTCTGTCAAGGTGTTACCTCTCACATAACTTAATGAAATTTATTTTAATACACACACACACACTATATATATATCCATCCGTGTGGTTAATTCACACATAGTAGCAAGAGTCTACTTTTTTCAATATATATTGCAGAACAAGCGTCGAGTAATGCCAACTTACATCCTCCAAAATGAAGAAAGAGCTGCAGCTTGTGCCATTCATCCATGCACTCATACAAAACGCCTGTTGGAAAGTCTTTTAGCAACAAAATGACTTCCATTACTATCCCCATGCCAAAGGCTGATATGATTATTTCGAAAGCATAGTCTGAAACAAACAATCTCCAGTTTCAGGATTTAGCTAGTAATTTCGGTTATTATTTTTTTCTGACATGTTATCATATATAAGGTAAACTCAAGCATACCGTGAGCAAACTTATTTTGATTCGTTATTTGGCGGTTTGTAAGAATGACAATCTCCAGAGACAAACAGTACACAGTGAAAGCTTCCATTATGATTCTGAAATTTCGTCTGGATTCTACCGTGGTGGTGACGTAGAAATGGGTAAAACGGTGTTTCGGCGGTTCGTGCTCCATAATTTGTGATAGTCGGAGAAAGAAATATGTGTCAACACCAGACACGAGTCGCACATCCGGTTTACAGTTGTCAAAGGAAACAGAGTTTGTGTATACATACACTAAAATATCATTTTTTTATCTGTTGTAATACGGGTATTAATAACATTTTCATTTTTCAGCACCTGTTTAAACATGTTAATCAGTCAGTATGACCATTTAGCATTTTGAAAACAATGCGCGTCATCAAGTAGTAACTATCTGAAACCCTTTATAAAATGCATAATCAAAAAAAGTTACGAAAATGTACAAAAACACAAAATAAAAAAAAAACCCAAGAAATTATGCTATGTTCTGCATCTTTTATGAAAGGTAACAAAATTGGACATATTACATTCATGTCAATTTATTAAAGCAGTATTATAATTCAACATTTCAATATGAAATTCTAGGATAAGTTTTCCATTTCGAATGAAAAAAAATCTTGTAAAGTTCAGTGTATCACAGACATAGCACTTTCTACTTCCGGAACGTCATGGTTGCTTCACACGGCTTTGCATGTGCCCATTGGTTCCCCCATGCGGACTTTTTGTTCGTTGGTGACGTTGAACGCAAAGTTTTGTGGGGCTTCAAATACCAACACAATAGTGGACCCAAGGTTGAACTCGCCAAACATTTCTCCTTTCTCTACATGGACTGGATTCTGACGGAAATCTTTATCGAAGTACACCCCAGGGGTACTGCGGGTGTCCGGGTGATGTTTCACGTTCGTCGTCATTTCCTGAAAAAATAAATACAGGCACATGTATACACGCATTCCACGCCAAAACAACCTGTCATTTATTATTTCTACTATCAGGTTATTTTAATATTACCATACAGACGCGTCTTTTTAAAATACGTAGTGTACCTGATCACTGTAGATCTTGATGGAGCCAACATTTGTGGCGCCTACAGCTGTATAGGAGAAGAATCCATGTTCCCACTCCCCCATGTACGTCACTCGTTCATTAAGAACAAACAGTCCATGGATCCAGCGGGCAACGCCTGGGTTTACGCTCAATAGTTCTCCTACAAACAATACAGAAATATCTGTGGTCATTACTTTAAATAACTTTATACCCGTATAAGTGTTGTTGAAATTCATTAATTATTACACTTCTACATTTTGGGATGGGTTTTTTTCCCCGACTACACTGCACTATTGTGAGCCTACCTGGGAAATGGCGTCTATAGTTGATTGTCCATTTTGTGGCAGAGTGAAATCTATGGTAGTCTCCAGGTGCTAAGTATACAACACAGTGGTACAATTTGTTTCCAGGTTTTATGTTTAGTCCCTTAAAGTATTCCTCGTCCGTCTGGTTCGATGCTAGTTTGGAGTCGTTAGGGTCCGTCATCCATGTCTGGGGTCCCAGAAAATGTTTGATAGAGTAATTCACGCCTTTTACTTGTTCTAAAATACCATTTGTCACTTCTCCAAAATGGAGAATCTTGCCGTCTGCTGGATTCGTCTGGAAAAAATATCCAGCTACATTTGGAAGAAATTGCACATACTGGGTATGATAATCAAAAATTTATTTCAAGACATTTTTGAAGAGGATGCTGTAACTAGTGTAGAGAATTTACCAGTTCCTCTTTCGGTGACACTAGCCTAACGTCTGGCTTCAGGATACGTCTAAAGAATTCACCAAGGTTGCGATAGTTCTTCAGTTCCGGTTCCATGGCTTCGTTCAGCTTGCAATCGAACATCCAGACGTATAGTCCCAGCAGGGGGCGCCGTAACATGACTGGCAAATCTAATTGGTTGAATTTACCCCATGCTCTGGATATTGCCTTAAGGGGCATAATACGGTACATCTCGATCTGTAAAATAAAAAGAGACTTGTGCCAACTTAAATGCACTGAAAGAAATATATACCTGAAAGATTTTAATTGTATTGTTTTAAAAGCAAACCTTAAATGAAAGAGAAAGCCATAGATCACACTGCTCACTTCTGTCACCTTGTTCATTGAAGGTGTTCAATTCTATAAACTGTTACATCATTGGATACCCAAAGTTGATTTCGTCTTTGTGTCAATACATGTATATTTAAGCGTATTGTTGACCAAACATTAAATACAGTGACGAAAATCACCTGTGGGTATCTGGCGACGTTTTTCTTTAATGGAGCCTCACTAAAGTTGTGCCGAATTGGACAAAAAGTTATCGTTCTTCTGTTTATATATATATAACACCTTTCTGTTAACTGTGACTTTGTAAAAAAAATTTCTGTTGAAAAGGTCTTACCTGAACTCAAGACGACAGGCAAACTTTGAAATGCTCGTTGGGTCGCATATTAGATGATTTTCAAGGACTTATCAAATTTCAAACATCTTTACTGTTAAAATAACTTGCCTCTAATTGTTTAAGTAGTTTTACTGATAAAGTTAGTGAATATTTATTCAGTATTATTTTTGAATGTGAATTACAAAATTTAAGTACTAATAACAATAAAATTAATAGGGAATAATTTTGGGGCCACCATGGGTCACCTTAAACATGGATAAAGCCGTTAGTTGCAATTCTCTAAGCCCCTGTCGTTCGGAGGCCCGCGCTTACAACCTGTGTAGAAAATTAGAATATTTCCAACCAAAAATGATGTCAAAAAACATCATAAATATTTCGAATTTAATATTTTGATAAAGGTAATTTCTAAATGTGGAAAAGCCGCTTCTTACCGTGCGATTAACATTTTTACTTCCTCGTTTCTTTCGGCCACTGGATCTTTTGCGCACTAATTTATGACGAGCGGACAGAAGTTTCTTAATCTGTGTTAAAGGAATTCCCCATCCAAGACCATAGTACATAATTTGACGCCGACTAATGCTGGCCATTCTGGCCAAGGCCTGCCACCGCATCATTTCCCATAACTTGGATAGTATTTTGTCGGGCCTATTTTTCCCTGTCAACAGTATTGCTAGTATGATTGTACTGTACAGTACACTTTGGTCGAAGTCCACTTCAGCGAGTGGTAAAGAAACTAAAACAATCATTTGTCACTTTCTCTTCTGTAGCACGTGACTTCTGTCGACGTTTTTTTTCTTTCTGATTTGATACAAATCAACTAATGGAGTAGAAATTAAAAACCGCTCTTTATATTAACTCGAAAATTTTAAGCTCCGTCGGGTAGTTTATGCAGAAGTCTCCAATATGTGACGCAAATCTTCGACGATGATACATTAAGGAATGGAAAAAAATTAAAAAAGAAAATCAAGATGAAGCCTAAACCCAACAAGGGAAGCGGCGAAGTGACCGGTAACATTGCTAACACCGGGTTATATACGTGTGTGTATGTGTATGACGAGATACATAGATGTGTAAAGTGCACAGTCTATTGATAGCGTTGTGTAACGCTTCTATCTATAAGTATCACCTATGTAATCAGGTGGTATCCATTTGAACTCCATGCTTAACAGGTATTGTACCTAAATCAAATGTCCATACCCCATAATATCATCCTCAAAATTTCAAATTAACCATCAAAATTATAATTGGATAAAGACCTGCGATATGTATTTTTACTGCGAATTTTATTTTCATTTTCTATCTAATTACCCACTTCTCTGTGAGTTAGACTGTTAAGTCGCGGTTAGACCAGGGTCCTATATATACTACATAGGGCCCTGGTTAGAGGTGGAGGGGGGGGGGGGGGGAGAGGAAGGGGGGGGATTGATGTGTCAGTCGTAACAAATTTAATCATCCTAAATTTTATAGATTACAGTTTGCATTCATTTAACACCTCAGTCATGTCATGTCATGTAATAGAAGGTCTTTTAAAGTATAACTTTGTGACTCCCCCCCCCCCCGCGCTGAAAATGTTAATGAAAATGGTACATGTAACATTAACTTTGTTTTATTCACACGTGGATGATTATCTAGGTAAGTAACTTCTTTATGTGGAGTGCAGGGTCACCTCCATGTATCCATAAAAGGGGATGCGGACCGAGGTACGGGATTGAGGGTAGGCTAGAGGTCCAGGACTGAGGGTGAACTAGAGACCCACGGAGCCCTTTTACAGCCACTGGGAGAGAAGTCACCGAAAGTCCTCTTTTTTTCCTTTTTAAACAAAACCTCGAGTGTTTTAAAAATAAAAATCAAGGTGTGAGACAATCACACCCACTGACCTCTTACGATGCATGTTGAATTTTATTATTATTAATTTTTTTTTTTACACTATATTTGTTTAAGGAAAGGCATGGACCATCCGTCAAGAACATGGACACAATTTTCCCCTTGCTGCTATCAGTGTTATCTCGGAGTATGTAGGAAGAACACTGGGGACTAATGCAACCTGACATATACCTGGCAAGACCTTGAACTGACCAATCACTTCATTCAGTGCCAATCACTGAGTCAGCATGCATTTACGAAAACCAAACACAAGCATGGCCATTGAAAGTCATTTGATTTTTTCAAACTGACTTTTATGCATTGTTTATTTATTATTATTAGATGTTGCTTTGTAATTTTAAATTAAACTTTATCATATTTCAAAATTAATACACGTTCTAAAACACGAAGTCGGATACATAATTTTTTTTTTCTTAAGCTATATTGTAACTTATTTAAATATTTGTCAACAAGAAAAGGCAATTCATCGCATTCATTTTAATGTGTACTGTACATAATCTTTTGTAGTAACACATGCTGATAAATAATTGTGATGTTTTCGTTTCCTGTTTTGAATCCTAGCGCCTACTTTGAAACGTTTTCCAACAAGACACAAGCTCAATTACCATCGGAAAAAGAAGCACGTCAGACTTACGGTTGAATAAGATCAATCACCATTACAATATTCTCCAATTCTACTGTTATATAAAAATATGTTTGTGCATATTATTAAAGTTTAATATTTGTATTTGATAAGGAAAACATATATTCCTATTCACATAAAAAGGATCAGTCCAAAATTCACATGGCCCACCATGTGTCCTGACAGTAAAATCTGTTAAAAGTCAAGGTTACGTCCATCATTTCAAAGTGTAATGGAAGATTTTATTGCTTGTATCAATCTTGTGGATAACAGAACTTGACACTTAAAGTTTTTCCTCTTAGTAAAGTCTTTTTGTATTATCAGATATGTTATTTGCTCTTAATAAAGTAAACACAATACGGAGTAAACAGTTAGTGAAATTTGAGTTTGATAATAAGAATTCTGATAATGGTTACTAACAGTATAGAGGACTGTCTTCAAGTAGTTAGTACTTACAATATATGTGTGTGATACTGTATTCATGTACTTGGTACTTGGATGATGATGTGCAATAGTGTCACATGTATATAACAAGCTCTTTTAAGATTTAAATCCTGTCAACTGTCTCACTTTGTGGAGTAATAATTACCAAAGCAAAGTACATGTGGTTGAGAACCAGTGGCCTATTTCACACATCTAAGATTGAAATCGAAATTCAGAAAATATGTTAATTATGAAAATTTTTCATGATTTACCAATTTCCGAATGAGCATCTAAGGGTGTCAGAACTTGTAGCAATAACTTGTTATGTTTATTTGATTGTAAGGTGATATTTTTTAAATCTATGTCCTATGAATATTTTTGTGGAGAAAAGAGTCCTACCATAGGTGTTGTGATCCTGCCTTCCTGTGTTTGTTGAGAATAGTTCCTCTTGGCAATGTAATATAACGCGATCCCTGTACTGGAGCCCACACCCAGGGAAATACCCAGAAACTTGAGAAATTTTCTTTTCCTTGGTTGAACATCTGTAAAAAGTACTTTAAAAATTAAAAAGAAATCTGAACATCATTCTCCATACACCTAAGATTGAAATACTGACAATATTTTTTATATGCAGTATCCTCTCTGTATTTTTGAGGTTGAGTCATTGACTGTCTCTAACAGTTTTAAGTTTTCAAACAAGCTGACTGTACTCATGTTGACAGAAAAACTCCGAAACCTGCAGTCAAAATTAAAATGGCTGCTGATTTGATTTCAGACATGAAAATCATGGATTGTGTGATTGTTCAGGAACCCAAGACTGGTTCCTTCTAACCAAAGCTTGATTTACGGGTATTATAACTGATACAAAATAGCACTAGAAAAGTGAATATCTACTACATCTTGACCATTTATCGAGGTGTCTGTTCTGAAAAATTGTGGTGAAAGAGAGTGTGGTAAATATGACTACATATCTATATTTATCAGCTGTCAGTAAAAAACAGTTAAAGAAAATAAGCTGAATCTATATCTATTGACATAACTTATATACAGTAGCTACATGTAAATAAGCCAAATCTATTCAAAACAGTATATGTACTGTGCATTACTAATATAATGTTTACCAATATTAATTAGACAAGACAAAAAAAAAAAAACTTCACTTGAATCATTTCAATCCATTTTCATTTAATTTAACCATGAAGTTCATTTCATGAAGTTCATTTTTGGTTTACGCCTGCGTGGCGCAGTGGTTAGAGCGTCGGGCTCAAAGATCTGATGATCCTTGAGTCGGGGGTTCGAATCCCACTGTGGGACGTGGGTGCCGGTCTTTCGGATGAGACCGTATAAACCGAGGTCCCGTGTCGCAGTAGGTGTGGCACAATAAAGATCCCTCCCTGCTCAAAGGCCCTGAGTGCCGAGCATAGGCCTAAATTTGCAGCCCTGTCACCGGTAAAAGTGACAGCCGCCGGATAGCTGAAAAATTGCTCAGGCGGCTATAAACAAACAAACAAACATTTTTGGTTTAACATAATAAATGAACATGCTCTATGATATATATTTTAAGATTAGCAAACTTGCAATATCTAATCTTGATTTATTCATTCAATCATATATTGGCATTTAGTTATGCAATTTATAACATGGCATACATGCAATGAATAAAATAATGTGAAAGGTGTTAAAAGCCACTGCCATTCCTACAAAGCAGTTTCATGATACAAGCAAATCCTCATGCTTGTAATATTTCAGGAACATCCAGAAAATTTTTCAATAATGGGGAGGGAGGAATGCTACCTCTGAAGAAGGTATCTTTTCCACCCAAAATTAAAGAGGGTGGGGTTACAAACCCTAAAATGACACAAAATGACCAAAATTTTCAACCAAGGGGATGGGGGTGTTAGACTGCAATTGTACTTATTGAATAAACATTATCATTGGGTCATTTTTCAGGAATATTTGGACATGGTACAAAATATGGATATAGTACAAAATGCCGTTCATCTTCTAGAAATAATTCACATGAGTAACAATTTATTTCTCCTGAAACTGGTGGTCTGGAGTATCTACCAGTTTCTGTTATAAACACCTTTATTTAGTCAGCCATGACTTGTCAGATTCTTCAAGTGGCAGTTGCAAGTAATTTTGTAAACTAATCAATTGTATTAAATATTTTACAATGACATGAACATTTTTAGCTAATCAGTAGTATTTTTGACAATAATATTCTATTAATTTGTGTTTCGAAGTTTTATGACATATATCCAAGGATGATACGCAATTTTCAACACAAAGTAAAAAGTTCATTGCCAAGACACTTTAGAAAGTCATTCTTTGTCAATTGTCAAATGAATTTCTTTATTCCAGTTTTTTCAAAGTGTTGTAGTACTAAAGCATAATTTTCAAAACATAAACTTTATTTAAAAAAATATTTTTTTAACATATAGATGGGTACACTGTATGTATTGATAATACAGTGATCTGCTTACCATTTGAGACTGCCCTTTTGTCAATTTTCGATGCATTTCTACTGCAACTAGAACAATAACTGAAATATACCAAAAAAAAAAAAAAAATAATAATAATAAAATAAACTTTTAATCAGAACACCATAAAAAGTTCAAAAGTTATGCTGGCACACTTAATGAAGCGTGTTAACACATTCATGATAAGTCTGCCAGCATAAAACGTTGCCATTCATTCCATCGGGTATTTTCAAAAAGGAAATTTATTTTTTTCATATTTACACTCTACTTCCATTTCTGTTAGAATTCCCATCCATTAAAATAGACATACTACATTTATCAAGATTCATATGCGTATTCTTCACAGTTGGAGCATGATAGGAAATGGTTATCATTACAATTTGAAGAGATATCAAAATCAAAAACATTGGAAACGTACATGTTTAGTAGTTCTTCATCATGCTATTGTGACCTTGGTTTTTAAGATGTTGAGAAAGAGCAATTGTTACATACTTTAATAACTCAGTCTAGCATCAAACCTGTACCTCCCACACACAAAACAAGTGTTCGACTGAATGAGATCAAACTGGGACCTCCCACACACAAAGCAAGTGCTCTACTGAATGAGATCAAACTGGGACCTCCCACACTCAAAGCAAGTGCTCTACTGAATGAGATCAAACTGGGACTTCCCACCAGTTGCAGTAGCTCAGTGGTTAGAGCATTTGCTTCATAACTGGGGTCATGAGTTTGAGCCCCGCTCATGCCATGGCTGCATCAAACCTATGATGTTAAAATAGGTAGTGATTGCTCCTTCACCAAATGCTCGGCATTTAGAAATAAGAATCACAGGTCTTTCGGATATGACTTTTAAAATGGAGGTTCCATGTCATGGTAGGCATTGGCACTAAGCATAGGTCTAAATTTGTGGTACTTCACCTACAGCTGGTGATGTCTCAATATGAGTGAAAAATTCTTGATGGGACATTAAACAAACAATCAATCCACACACACGGCAAGTGGTCTACGTACTGAGATCAAATCTGGACCTCCCACACACAAAGCAAGTGCTCTGCTGACTGAGATCAAATCTGGACCTCTCACACACAAAGCAAGTGCTCTGCTGACTGAGATCAAACCTGGACCTCCCACACACAAAGCAAGTGCTCTGCTGACTGAGATCAAACCTGGACCTCCCACACACAAAGCAAGTGCTCTGCTGACTGAGCTACTAAGGTAGTCTTCAACCATTTATTGTTTTCTTAGAAAGCAGATTGTTGCTTTACAATTTCAGTTTAAAATCACCTAGGCATCTACAGGTCATGGGCAATTATATCTCTTGAGTTCAAATTAATAGTAATTTTGAACCCAAGTGGTATAATTGTCTGTGGTACATGTTAAACATAATATGCCTAGGTTTTGAAAAGAAATATCAAATAAATCAGCAGCAAAGTGTCATCAGTCATTTCTTCCATTCCTTCTTTGAATTTGAGAATATATTAGCAAAAGGAGTCTGTTAATTACATGCACATTATACAAAATTATTTCTGTAAATTAATATGAAATAAATAAAATGAATCTAATAAAATGATTAATGTGTAAAAGAAAAAAACAAAACAACTGTAGCATCATGTTATATTTTCATATAGCAGTAATAATACTGAAACAGTGTAGTTTTGTGATTATTTTAACAAAGTAATATATAAGTTTCAAGAAAAATGGATAACATAAAAAAATTGGGGAGAAAACTTTTATAAATTCAAAATGATATCAAAGGGAAGTTTTATAATATTTGGAACTCATTGACATTACAAAATATGAAATTCCCTGCTGATTTGGTTTGTATTATATAATATTAAAATAAATATGTTTAAAAATGATGAATGTGTCAAAATCAACATGCTCATTGTTGTGATTAATATCTAATGTCGAAAGACGAATAACAACATAATATCATTATCATCTATCAAACATCACATTGTATATGTTAGGAAAACATTATTGTTCCAGTCTGCCTATATATCAATTTTTTGTCAGAATATCTTGTCTCCTTTTTTTAGCTAATTTGTACATGTTATATCTGATTAAACTAACACAGAATAATTCCATGCCTTTTAAAACTATATGAATATGCATGCCTTTCATTCATAATTTATTTGATTTGAATTTTGTGAAAATTTTCTTTATCTTCACTTTGATTGATTGATTGTTTTGTTGTTTTCCACCACACTCAATAATTTTTCAGTTATCTGGTGGCGTCTAGTTTTTATTGGTGGAGGAGAGAACCTAGATACAATGTACCCAGGAAGAGACCACCGACCTTCCGAATGTAAACTGTCAAACTTTCTCGCATATATCGGCGCTAGCTAAATTTGAACCCGCTCTTCACTTTGAAGTAAATTAACAAGTTATTATATTTGAACTTTATAGATGATTTACACAAATAATGTATTTGTAAATTTTTAATGTAGCACTGATAAAAATGTATGCATGCATAAAAACGCATTTGTACCATTTATCCATTACAAGATGTTACCTCATAATTTCAACAATATTACTTAATATATAAAGATAACAAAGTTACAATATAATGTTTGCATTATTTAGAAATAAAAATTCAATACATTTAAAACAAAATAACTAAAAGTGAAGATAACTAACAGTGATCAATCTCATATATCCTGTAAAGAATGCAAAATTGAGAGTAGGGTAAGCACGGTCCCATGGACATACCAGAGAAGGAACACATATCAAACAGCATTCAAACTAATGACAGGTTGTACTTGAAAATTAGAGCATCATAATGATCATAGAATTTGAAAAATGCTGACTTTAAATGGGACTGTTGAAATCCCTGTAACATCAGCTTATTTATCATTAGCCTGCTTCCATTTGAAAATTGATCATACACAGAACATGCTCTCGTGATTGAGATGCATATATATAAACACCACAGGTGATACTGAAATATTGCTACATAAATATCGGAAGTTGTCAATGGAGTTGAGACCTGTGGGGATCCGGGTTGTTAGAATAGATCCTCAGTACCCCTTGTTTGTCGTAAGAGGCGATTAAATGGGGCGGTCCTTTGGATGAGACGGCAAAAACCAAGGCCCCATGTCACAGCAGGTGTGGCACATTAAAGATTCCTCCCTGCTCAAAGACCATAAGCGCCGAGCGTAGGCCTATATTTTGCAGCCCTTCACCGGCAATGGTGACGTCTCCATATGAGTGAAAAATTCTCGAGTGGGACGTTAAAAAATATATAATCAATCAATGGAGTTAAAGTAATTAATTTATCTATTATACAATTTAGTGATTAGTGCAAATGTCAGTAATAAAACTTACTTCAATTTAATAGATTCACTACTGACACCAAGCTCATCAGACCTTTAAGCCACTTTTAACAAAGTCATATAATATATATAAACCAGCATGTAGTATATATATTTTACAGCTATAAATTACAGTTGTATATAAAGTAAATAAAATATATTCAATTATATACATCATTTAAAAAAATGAACAGAGAAACATCTGTGTGTCTTAACTAAGGGAGTGAATTTTCTTTACATAAAATATTATCAAAAATTGTTGAATTCTTTTTATACAACAGTATTTTGATGACAACACTTTCAAATCGTTACTGCAAACTTTATTTCATTAATATAAAATGGACAGGTAAAGTTGTTTTGAACAAGAGGGCAAATTTTCTTGATGAGGGGGAGTTGTCTCAACCAGGAGGCAGGGTAGCTTAGTGGTTAATGCAGTTGCTTCTCATCACTGCAACTCGAGTTTGAGATCCCTGTGATCAGTGGGATTGTGTGTGACAGGGTATGGTGGTTGCTCGCTCAGACACATGGGTTTCCTCTGGGTACTCCGGTTTAATGACCCCCTAGAGCCAATATTTGTAAAAGTCAGTAAATAGCTAAGATATAGCTAATGTTTATGGCTGTTTGTATGTCTGACTTTTTTTTGTTTTTAAATTCTAGTCCAGCTAAATTTACTGTGGCATACTACGATTATTTCTAAATGACCTTGGAATCTGAGAAAACAGGGTTTGTGGATTGTGACGGTCAGTGTGTCTATTGTACATAATATACCTTATAAGTGTCTATCATATCCCCTATTCCAATGATATATAATAAGATTACAAGAGCAAAGTTGGCCACGCTGGTATTCCATGGCATGTTTGATAGTGTGGCATGAGAGCAGTCAGATTTTGAGACGATAACTTCCTTACTAATCGCTTGAATATGCACAAAGTCTTACTCTGTAATGGATGTGTGTGTGAGATTCGACTTATGTTTTCTGTTTCAATGTGTGTTTAAATACAAATCATGTTTGTTAAATTACCTGAGGAAAGTCTTTCTCATGGGGGCTGCCATTTTGAGAACTCTTTTGTGAAGAAGATCCATAGGCTGTCTCAAAACGAAACAAAATACGCGCAATGGCGGAAAGCATGGAAAGAGAAGATACCTGTACCACAAAAAGCGTTGAAGAGGAAGACGAGGCTGTAGCAGGAGGGACAGAAGATGCAGAAATGGAGTCCGACAAATCTGATTCCAGTGATTCAGAAGAAGAGAGTGAGGATGAGGAGGCAAACAAGAAGAGACTTGAGGAGCTTCAGACGCAGGTTCATTTTTCATGTGTTGATGGTACTACCATTAGAATGAGCGCAACTACGTATCTTATTCTATACTAAACAAAATAAGTTAAGGGCCAACGACAGAAAATAAAACATTTTTGTAATATTTTATTGAATATATTGGAAAATATGTTTTACGTAATGTGAACAAATGCAAAGAGCACAGAGACAGCAAATATTTTAAAAAATAAACAACTGAACATATATATGAAAATATACCATAATGTAGTTAAATTCAAACCGGTTTGATGAAAAATAGGTGACCCTTAACTTTTTTTGTTGAGTGTATTTAGAGAAGTGGTCGGGCATAGCCTACACCCAGTTCTTTTCTCAAATCTTCATGTTTTGGTTCTGCAATGCTGGAACCGGTGACAGTTTACTCTTCAACCGAGTTTTCTCCTCAGCTGTGTGTAGATATGTGCATTCTCACAATGTGAGGATGGGATTTGTGAATTGAATTAGTTGTTTCCACAGCATGGATCTGTCACTAGGAAGTCAACAAGGTGAAGGGTGTATTATATACCATTTTTGGTAGTTGTTTTAAGGATACATTCAATCATACATCTATTTACAAACTTAGAATTATCAAGTTAATCACAATAATTCTGTGTCATGCTTAGAGCAGTGAGTTACATGCTTTCATAGACATAGTACAATGATGAATTTTTCTGCCATAGTAAATGGCATGGTTGAATTGATTTTCATATTGTATATGCATTTAATAGCTGTAGATCTGTAGCTCTCTGGGGGAAATATTGGGACAGACCAGAGAGTTACATATCCACCCCATATAAAAAAAAACCCTGCAATTTATGGCACAGATAAGAATGTGCACAGTTAAGGCCTTATATCATTGTAGTTGTGCATCACCATCTCAAAAATATAATAATATCCAAAAGTCCTAACATATTTTCCTACTAGGGTCCAAACATACCTTCAAACATCCATTAAAGCCCCATATGACCCAAAAAGTCACATCTTCAAATGATTTCATTTGTTGACATAGTTTTGTTAGGTAGCCCGTCAAATCATTTCCATACTCATACTTCTTTTTAAAACAATAATGTCTTTGTGAACAAATATCCTCACAAATACTTTTATTTAAATATTTTTGGTTTGCTTTAAAAATAATATTTTAAATATGTTTGAATACTGAATTAAAATGAATTTCATTAATCTGGTCCCTAATCCACCAGTTTGTCTTACAATTCACTATTAGTGGTGGGGGTGCAGGCTAGACTAGGCTTTCATAGTATATCAGAATTACTTTTCAGTATATAAGAGCTTCTTTTACATCTAGATAAATTATTCGTTTTTCATTTCATATTAATTATTTGTGTTTATGATAAATGAAGACCAAATACTTACCTTAGATTGGATATTATTAATAGATGCAAAATTCAATTGAGGTTCACAAAGCCTCTCACCTCTAGTCGGCGCGGGTTCGAATCTCACTCATGCCGAAATATGTGAGAAAGTTTGCCAGTTTACTTTCGTAAGTTGGTGGTCTGTTCCCGGGTACATTGTATCTGGGTTCTCTCCTCCACCAATAAAAACTGGACACCACGAGATAACTCAAAAGTTGTTGAGTGTGGCGGAAAGCAACAATCAATCAATCGAGGTTCATTTTAACTGGCTACCTAACATGGGTACATCAACAGACGAAATCATTTGAAACTGAGTTTTCGGGTTGCATTGACTTTAATCATAATGAATGTTTGAAGATATATTTCATACAAGTATAGTGGGAAAGTATGTTTTAAAGAACTTTTTGAAAAAGCAGTGCAATTCATGTGACCACAATTTATATAGCATGAGATAATCATACAGTGTCACAATGAGATAATCATACAGTGTCACAATGAGAAAATCATACAGTGTCACAATGAGAAAATCTTACAGTGTCACAATGAGAAAATCATACAGTGTCACAATGAGATAATCATACAGTGTCACAATGAGATAATCATACAGTGTCACAATGAGATAATCATACAGTGTCACAATGAGATAATCATACAGTGTCACAATGAGATAATCATACAGTGTCACAATGAGATAATCATACAGTGTCACAATGAGATAATCATACAGTGTCACAATGAGATAATCATACAGTGTCACAATGAGATAATCATACAGTGTCACAATGAGATAATCATACAGTGTTACAATGAGATAATCATACAGTGTCACAATGAGATAATCATACAGTGTCACAATGAGATAATCATACAGTGTCACAATGAGATAATCTTACAGTGTCACAATGAGATAATCATACAGTGTCACAATGAGATAATCATACAGTGTCACAATGAGATAATCATACAGTGTCACAATGAGATAATCATACAGTGTCACTATTTGATGAATAGCCATAGTTAGCTATTTTTAATATTAAGTACTGTATATTAATTTTGAGCTCTGTCTTAACAGATAGAGGAAAATCCATACTTTTATGATGGACACACAGAAATGATGAAAATTCTTCGTAACACTGGAGAACTAGAAAAACTGAGGGAAACCAGAGAAAAAATGAGCCAGTATTTTCCTCTCACACAAGGTAATATGTTCAATACTCAATAATGTCTTGGAATTTTAGGCCATGTATCAAAGATGGGCATCCTATATAGTAATCTTCATTTCTATTCATTTGTCTTGCTGTCCAACTGTCCTTCAAATTTTATGTAATATCTTGAGTAGTTCTACACATGCAGTTGTAACATTTTTAGCTCACCTGAGCTGAAAGCTCAAGTGAGCTTTTCTGATCAGTCTTTGTCCAGCATTCATCTGTCTGTCCATAAACTTTTAACATTTTTAAGAATTCGTAAAAATTTTGTGGTATCATTTAAATATCTTCTCAAGAACCACTGGGCCAATTAGCACAAATCATCCTTGGGTAAGGGGGATTCAAGGTTGTTACATAAAATGAAGGGCCATGCTCCCTCCAAAGGGGAGATAATCAAGAAAAGGCAAAAATAGGGTGGTGCTATTTAAAAATCTTCTGATTACGAACCACTTGGCCAGAAAAGTTAAAATTTATATGAAAGCTTCTAGACATAGTGTAGATTCAAGTGTGTTCAAATTATGGCCTCCTGAAAGGGGGGGGGGAGGGTAGGGTGAGACCATAATAGGGGATCAAAGTTTTACGTGGGGCATAATAGGAAAAATCTTCTCAAGAACAACAGGGCCATGATTCCTTACATTAATATGTAAGCATTTCCAGGTAGTACATATTAAAATTTGTTCAAATTTTCTCCAGAGGTAGGTAGGGACCACAATATGTGATCAAAGTTTTTACATAGGAATGTATATAGGAAATATCTTTTGAAAAACCTTCTTCTCAATAACAGTAGTACCATTCCCAGGCAGTGCAGACTGAAGTTTGTTCAAATCATGGCCCCTGGGGGTAGGTAGGGGCCACAATAGGGGATCAAAGTTTTATAAAGGAATATATATTGGGAAACATCTTGAAAAAACTTCTCAAGAACAGCAGGGTCCTTTAAAAAACCTCTCAAGAACAGCAAGGCTGTGATTAGTCATATTGATATGCAAGTGTATAAAAGTAGTTTAGTTCAAGTTTGTACAGTTCAGGTGCTCAAAGGATAGGGTGGGGCCAAAATGGGAGATCAAAGCTCTATATGGAAATATACTGAAAATTAATTACAAATTCTTTTTGAATGTTTCCATTCCTTTTGACAAGATCTTTCTTTTGATACCAAAATTTTTAATCTTGTGACCTTGACTTTTGAGTTTTAATAAAACTTAACCAAAGCAGTATCTCCAGAACTATTTGAGGCAGAGCTTCCATATTTTGTACATAGAACATAGAATGCTTATGGCAAAAAAATTCATGCGATGCCATGATGTTTGGTTTGGACCTTGAACTTGGAGATTGACCCAAATTTTAAAATTTTATCTAAACTTTAACCTTGCTCATAACTTTTGAATGGTGAGTGATACATCTTTCACATTTCATGTATGCATTCTTTTTGACAAGCTACCAAAGTTTTTGACTTTGTAACCTTGACATTGAATTTTGCCCTACATTTAAGAAATGGTAAGTTACACAATATCTCCTGAACTGTTTAAAAGTAGGGCTTTTATATTATGTATATATATTCCTTATAGCAAGACCTTACATTTCATACCATGATCTTTGACCTTGTGACCTTGTATCATGGTTATGTCATGACCCTTTGGGACTAGATTTGGGCCACAATATGTGGTTGAAACTTGTTATGGAAATAAAGATTGCAAAAAATCTTTTAAAAATCACAAAAGCTGAACAACAGCAGGGTCAAGGTGACACAGGTGAGCAATGTGACCCATGGGCCTCTTGTTCAAATGAGTTGCTGGTGGCTAGAGAAACACACACATATATTTTGAGGTGAAAGGTCAAGATCACATCACATAAAAAAAAAAAAAGAAAAAAAAAGTATAAACTATCATCAGTATGCGGGGCCCTAGTTGATGTTTTTCAGTTTTCAAGTTTTTATTACTGGTGAATTCATTAAAGAGCAGCAGGTCTATTTAAAACATTGCGGCAAAGATGTAAGTAATATGGATTATTAGCAACATTAATATCTTTACATATCGCTATTGTGCATGCGAATATCGAGGGATGTAAATCTTTATTGTTAGATCTTTTACAGCTTATTTCAGCTGAGTTTTGTTTTACTTAATACAGTTGGCTTTGCTATTGAAATCATCTACCATCACAGAGTTTCCCTTGACCTCTTTCAAATAGGTGATTTTCAAGTGGTTCCTTACGTGCATATTTTGTGTTTTAGAATCTTATGACTTAAGTCATGTGATATGGGATTTGATTTAGGCACACTTCTGGTTTATTTAACAACCCAAATGATTTTGTTCATTTATTTTACTTACTAGTTTTACTGCCAAAATTAAGAGCCAGTGTTAATGGTGTGTGGCAGAGGGTTGTAATGCAGATTAGGGGGAGCTGGGAATGATGTTTTTGCAATATATCGTCTAAAATTCTTGAGAAGCCAAATAAAGTAAAACATAAAACAAAAAAGCAACATGTTCTTTTGGTCAACCTTTATAACCCTTCCAAGTCCTAATATGTGGGGCAGGATAAAGTAGTTATGTATGACTCATTATGCCTCAAAAATATGTTTTTCACAATCTTTATTCAGGGGTGAAGAGTGGGGTGGGTGGGTACCATATACATTGCCAAGTCAGCAAGAAGCATTAATATAGGATGTAGAATAAATGAAAGTTTCAGTTTTATAAGTATGAGTACCACATATATTGCCTCAAAGAAATTTTTCCCCTAAACTTCCATTTAAAAATCATAGGAATGATTCGTGGATTCAGTTCATAACTTCAAACTTACATTTTTACCATTCACTTCTGCCATAAACAAGTGGGAGGAGGGGAGGTCACCAATGTATCCTTATTTGCATATATAACAGAAAATGGTGGTTGTTAATAAAAAGGGCCCTAGCCCAATTATATATCACAGGAAAACAATTGGAGGAAGGTGTGTGTGTGTGTTTTGGGTTCAAAGTGGACCTCTATGAAGAATGACTATTAATTTTGCATGTCTGTAAAATACTTAAAGAATAGATGATTGTGACTTCCGAATCACTCTGACATATCCATAGTATTCGAGATATCGATGTTCGAGATACCGAAGTTCAGATGTATTTTGATTATATTGTTTCTTTAGAACTTTGGTTGGAGTGGCTCAGAGATGAGATTCCTTTGGCAACTGATGAAAGTGAAAGAAAACATGTATATGACCTATTCGAGAGAGCTGTGAAAGACTATTTATGTAAGTTTTACAACATAGCCCCACAAGAAGTATCACAGAGCACAGATTAGCATATAGCATGTTTATTGCTTGTGAGAGGGTCATTTGATACATACTACATTCTGTCCATGTGTCTGTTCACTCACAGGGTAACACATGTTCCTTGGAACACACAGATTTTCAATTTAGTGTAATTAGAGCAAAACTAATTGTCATATGAAAGTCTAGAAGATAACTGGTTGCTGTTGTTCTGTTTGATGAGTTGTTTTCTACCATTGCAGCTGTAGATGTGTGGCTGGAATATGTACAGTTCTGTATTGGAGGAATGGGACAGATTGATGGAATTTCTCATATCAGAGATGTCTTTGAGCGTGCTTTGTTATCAGCTGGCATTCATGTTGCAGCAGGATCTAGTCTGTGGGAGGCTTACAGGGAGTTTGAAAATGCTCTGATGAGTGGATATATGGTCAGTTAAAAGCATTTAAAAGATCCTTGTCATTGCTGTTATCAACTTATCAAGGAAGCAGTGATTATAAACAAATTTAATGCAGTTTATTTATAATCTAAATTTCAATGTTTGTAGCCACAACCAGGACAAGTAGCCACTCCAGAGCAGGAGGAAAAATTTAATGCTCAGCAGGACAGAGTAGTCTCCCTTTTCAAAAGACAGTTATCTATTCCTTTGATGGGTAAATGTATTAATTATAAGTTCTTTTATATAAAAATAAAAAAAAAAACCCATGAACTATTACTCTTTGCTGATACGCAAGTTATAATGGTTTGTGTAATACAGACATGCAGGAGACAATGGCAGAGTTTAAGGAATACTTTGAGGAGGAGATTGATGATGGAACTAAAGATGCCTACAATAAAGCCCTTGAAAAACTGGAAAAGTTGACACCATATGAGGAAGCTTTGGTAAACACTGTAAAATCACTTATTTTTGTGGGGTGAAATTTTTGTGATGTGAAAAGCAGAAAAAAGTGTGCTCACGAATAGTATGAAAATTAGATAATCACCCCATGGTTAACAAAGATAGAAAAATATGATTTGATGAAATAAGCAAAACTTACAATGGAACAAGATTAGCTATTCTTGGTGCTTCTCTGACCTTGTGCATCTGTATACTGTGCATATGTTACAGACGGCTGCAGAACCGCCACGGTTGGATGCATATCTGTCTTACATCGATTATGAGATGACCCATGATGATCCAGCCAGAATTCATAACCTATTTGAAAGAGCATTACAAGAAAACTGCTTGAACTCAGAACTGTGGCTGAAGTATGCTAGATATTTGGTAAGTATGGAATGTGATATTTATTAACTCACTTCACAGAGATCAGAAAAACTTATGCAATGACCCAGTTTCTAATACCCTTCCATAAACAATGATTTTATCTGAAATCCAGTGAAACTAAACATCACATTGAAACTTCGTGAAGATTTCATTCAAACTGGTTTAGTTGTGTATGCATGGTTTTGGTGACAAGCCCCTTCCCTGTGAATAGAAAGGAAAGTCAAGGTGTCATACTTCACTAACTGCTAATTACAACTTCATGTCAATATCCAAGTCAGTGAGAAGCATTAGTATAAGTTGTAAGTTAAACTTCATAACTATGAGTATGAGATTTGAATAAGAAGCTCACACAGTAGTGTGCTGTTACTGATGCTCACACCACAGGGCCTGAAATAATGGGTCTTGTTATAACAAATCCTCTTTTAGAATAGGTTTAAGCATTGAGGAACATGTACATTCCTAGTGTTGTTTGAATTCTTGATTTTAATGGTGCCCTCTCTTGAATGAGTTATAACAGTGCATTTCTTTAAAACTGTCAAGTCCTAGAGACTTGGTTATGATGTCATCGTTGCAGATCCAGATAGTCCAGCTGTGTATATACACTATGATGGCCCTTTGCATTGTTAAGTGCTGAGTGAAAGTGACAAAGCGTTCATTGACTTCTGTCAATTTTTAATTGATACGTAGGCCCTTCCAGTCCAACTCCATCTAGTGCTGATGGTGTTCCTAAAGCAAACTGTTTGCATTGCTGTCTCAAACTCGGACTTTGAGCAAGTTTTCAGTTCAACAGAAGATACTATATCAGCAACAAAGGCCTGTTTAAAGCCAGAGCAAGTGGATTCCCTTGTTTTCATAAAAAGAGACATGTTAACAATATTGATAAAAGCAAATAAATAATAAACACATGTATAACTGTCTTTCGTGATAAATTAATTTAAGCTAACAATATTAATGTAATATGAAAATAAACAAAAGGAAAAGGTGAAATTTTTTTTTTGATATTATTTGGCTATTACAAACCTCAAAATTAAGTGTAATTATATTGTATCTTTAATATGTATTGGATATCGTTTATCTGTATTGCAATACATACCCTATCAAAATTTTCCAAGTGATACCCAGCCCTAGTGATTTGCTACTGTATGTTTATAGATCAAGTTTAATTCCACCACATCTGACTGATTTTTATGAGAGTTATGGGACTTTGTACTGAATGCAGTTTTCTTGATTCTTTTTCCACTATGCTGTAACTTTGGAATCTGAAATTTGATATATGGTTACCTAATGAGTATATACAAATCAAGTTTCACTTTCGTCACAGTTGACTTATTCTAACAAAAATTGTAAAACTTAGTTTCATGTTTGATTAGCAGGTTTGATGTTGATATTGCCTCATTTCATTGGTGCTGAGAATTTGGATAATTTGTATATTAATAATTATGACAAGTTTATATTTCAAACAGCTAAATTTTAAGTGCAAATGGTCAAATTCAATATATCTGGTTCTTCGATAAGTGCTTTTGTCTCTAATTTTGGAAATTGACATATGTAGGTATTAAAAATATACTTTGCAAAATTTCCGATGATTTTCATACTCAGAAGTGAACATTTATATGATTTTCTATCACAGTGTCACTTCAATAAGATTACGGGCAAGCCCATTGTAATTTTCAGTAGCCAGGCTTGAAATATATAGCTATTGTTGGACTAAAGAGCTACAGTTGGAGTACAAACTCTTGTGTTTCATCAGTCCTTAGTTCTTGTAATTCCCATTTTCACAGGATCATAAAAGACTACAGGTGGAAACTTTGGTCCTTGGGATGTATGAAAGATCAGTCAGAAATTGTCCATGGTGTTCCCAGTTATGGCAACGGTACATACTAGCGATGGAAAGATTCCACAAACCACAGAAGGAAATCAAAGGTAACTGCTGCCTTTAAATATCTGGAATGAAAGTGGATCACAATACCTTCTAATAGTAGTACATCATTTAATTAGCCTGTATGGTAATAAATGGTTTACAGAGCGAACATTTTCATTAGCTCACCTGAGCTGAAATCTTTGATGCTATGTAAAATTACCATACATACATGATTTGTAACAAACACTGAAGAAACTTGATCAAGTGTATAATGAGTCACTTTAAATGAATTGTATCTGTACTATCCTTGTCAAATGCGACCTTTTTACAGCAGCTTTCTTTTGAAGGGTTCACATAAGACAATGGAGACTATGTAACTGGGACTTTGCTAACTGAGAAGGCCTTTCCATTTGGTTCTTGCTGTTTGAATTAACTAGAACAGTGCTGTCACTGTTTGCAGATATATTTCACAAGCACGTCTTGTTAATTACTTTCAGAATTGGTGGACAGGGCATTACAGTGTGGATTTAATTCGGGTGCTGACTACCTGGTTGTGTGGAGTACGTACTGTGACTATCTGCGGCGGAGAATCAAGTGGGATCAGGGTAAAGTGCTCAGTGTTACATTACGTCCATCACAGGAAAAAGTTGTCAATCTCTGGATTTATGTTACATTACATGCATCACAGGAAAAAGTTGTCAATCTCTGGATTTATGTTACATTACATGCATCACAGGAAAAAGATGTCAATCTCTGGATTTATGTTACATTACATGCATCACAGGAAAAAGTTGTCAATCTCTGGATTTATGTTACATTACATGCATCACAGGAAAAAGTTGTCAATCTCTGGATTTATGTTACATTACATGCATCACAGGAAAAAGTTGTCAATCTCTGGATTTATGTTACATTACATGCATCACAGGAAAAAGATGTCAATCTCTGGATTTATGTTACATTACATGCATCACAGGAAAAAGTTGTCAATCTCTGGATTTATGTTACATTACATGCATCACAGGAAAAAGTTGTAAATCTCTGGATTTATGTTACATTACATGCATCACAGGAAAAAGTTGTAAATCTCTGGATTTATGTTACATTACATGCATCACAAGAAAAAGTTGTCAATCTCTGGATTTATGTTTAGAAAGACCGAGGATTTTAGTCCTGGAGATGATTGTTTTCCTTCATTCAGGTTTTGTTAAATTGGAAGAATTTTGTGCATTTTGATATTTGTGGCCTTTAATGCTGATAAACCTTTGTTTTCCCCTCAGACCATGAAGAGGAGCTGGAATTATTCAGAATAACAATTGAAAGTGCTGTTGACTTTTTATCATGTAAGTGTCTAGATACTATAGTTTATTTTTCATTATGTATTTAATTACTATTATCTTATAGAATATTCTTTCTTTTTGTAAAATGAGGGCTGACAAGTCCCATTGCTAGATGCCTGGGCAAGAACTTTCTTTAGTCCCCTACCACCTTTGCCAGAGGGGACCATTATTTTACTTTTGGTCTGTTTTTCTGTCCATCTGCCTGTCATTCCACTTGAGGTTTTCTGGACTTTTCTCCACATTGGATGAAGATATTCAACTAAAATTTTATATGTGCCTTTGTCTTGGATAGTTACAGATCAAGTTTGAGTTTCGTAACGCTTGACCTACTTTTGACTGAATTATCCTACTAGAAGGAGACTTTGTATTACCTGCAATACACTCAGAATGCTTGTTAAGTTTTGGATCAGACTTTGCCCTCGGGCAAAAAAACATTTTATGTAAATGAAAGGAGTTTCTCTTATGACTTAGCCATGATACAAGAGTAAAGTCATAGTCATAAAAACACTACTTTTTAGCAATTATATAAATAACTATGATAACACATTACAGTGTGGCAGGGTATATTTTGCTGTTATATAATGTGAATACAATTTTCCAGTTTTAATTTCATGATGTAAAACAATGTCTTCCTCAGCATTTATGTTGTAAAAATGCAGCCATCTAACAAGGACACAAATTTATGTACCTTGAATTGGAGCAGGTCCAGTTACTGACTTAACCGCCTCCCTCTGTAAATATTTTAGGAAGGGTAGTGAGCTCTAAAGATGGGACAGAGAAAATTCAAGTTACAACTATGTCAACAAAAGTTTTGGCAGCGAAAAAAATCTCCCATAATCAAACAACCATCCTTTTTTTTCTTTTTGTCTCATAAGGTAACATCTCATTGACCTGCCAGAGATATTGAAATTCCATTGATTACCTCAATTTCATCTCAGTGTTTGATGGCCAGAGATTATGAAGATTGTTCCTCTGTTGTGGGGGGGGGGGGGGGGGGGGGGGGTTAGAAAAAAAAATCATTAAAAAAATTTGAACCACTGTATCAATACACACTCTACATCAAGGAAAAGTATATTTAATATTCTACAGAATGAGCTTAGGGAGGGTCATAGAGTGCTTAAAGGCCGCAATGTGGGGGTCACTCTTGACAAAAAGTATGCACACAAAAGACTTTTGTTTTTTCCAATTAGGATGTAATTTTTTTTTACCTTTCTTCCTTTACTTTCTTTTGTCAATTTCTATTGAATTTTCTTCCATATGACACCTAGACTATGGTGTGCTTAAAAGTGGAACCCATACTGGCCAATTTTAAGGGAAATCCAGAAAAACACTCTCACCAAACTCCTTTGCTTGTCATGTATTTAAGGATCTATAAAAAGGAGACCTTTGTAATGTTAAGAACTGATAGAATGCAACTTCTCTTTACAAACCATACCAAATATGTTATATTCTTCCTGGGGCCCAATGTATGGGGCATTGGGGTCACAATCTCTGTTCTTGGTCATTATGCATTTTTATGCTATGGCTGTTGAAAGGATATGGGTGTATAATGAAATGTGATTTTGATTGTATTTGGGGCAAGTGGTGGGTCTGATTGAAACTGTTTTGTGCACTTTCTATGCAATTTAAGATTTATGGGGCATATACTTTTTAGCCTGTCCATCTGTCTGTATATCTGTTTGTGGCAAAAAAACTTTGACTTTGGTCATATCTTTTACAACATAAGAGGTAGAGCTTTCATGTTTGGTGTGTGTATTTCTTGTGGCAGGACCTTTCTATTGGTACTAAAATCTTTGACCTGGTGAACTTTACATTGACCTTTGATCTACTTTTAGAAAATTTGAATATAAGCCATATGTTTCAAATCATAAAAGGTAATGTTTTTACATTGAGCATGTGCATTTTTTATTCCCTCAGAATCAAAGATTCGGGGGCATAGAGTGTTTGGCCCGTCTTTCTGTGGCAAACTTTAACCTTGATCTTATCTTTTACACCATAAGAAGTAGACCTTTCATATTTGGTATGTGTATTCCTTGTGGCAAAACATTTCTATTGACACCAAAATCTTTGACCTGGTGACCTTTACATTGACCTTTGACCAACTTTTAGAAAATTCAAATATAAACTGTATCAGAAAAGTTTCAACTACAATGTGTTACAATTCCACTTAGTTGTAATCTGTAGGCTTAAATGTTTTACAAACACTTCTTTTTTACATCAGAAAATGGCAACCTCTCATGTCTACTTACCAATTTGAATTTTTGGTGAAAAATGTAAACAGTCAAATTTACTTTTGCATTATTTTTGAAGTTTTTGGTAGGATAAGTAAATTTACAGGTAGGGCAAGTATATTTCACCTGGTCACTTTCATTTAAATACACTGGGGCCAATTGCCATGGATTGTTGAGATTTCGCAGTTTCACTGAGATGTAGTTTTGTGGATATGGTTTATCTACATTGAAGCATTATATGAATTATGTATTTTGTTGTGGTTTGAAATTTGTGGGATGGGGATACCCACTAAATTCATGAAAATCGAGTCCCCATAAAATCTAATGATTCCACAGCATTGTTATTTTTCCCTGGTGAATTCTTGTCTTAAGAGTATCTGTGACCATACTTTTTCTTCTATTTTAACGCAATACACAGATACTGTGTGAATGGTTATTGACGGTGTCCTTGTCTTTTGTGTCAGATTATGGTGTCGAGGCAGACCCTAAGGGCAGTCTACAACAGTTGTGGGCTGTTATAGAGGTAAGATGAATATGTGTAATTAATCAAGCAGTTTCTAAAAATGAAACGGAATAATTCACAAGAAATTTGATAAAGAAGCAATTCATTTTATTGTAGAAGGATATCAATTATAACAGGATATGTTCAAAAATTTCAGGGCAAGTTTTGTAAAAATATGACAAGAGCAAGAGAGATCTGGAATGACATCATGTCAGCAGGTAGAAATCATGAGGCAGCTCTTTGGTTAGATTATCTCAAAATAGAAAGGTAAATATTCATTTTCTGTGATACTGTGCAATTACTGATATTCTCTCCATTGTTACAATTGACCAAGAAAATGTGTAATTATTGCATTAAATGATTGAATAATTTAAAATCATCAAAACTTGCTATTAGAGCCTACAAATGATGCCTGGTCGATCATCTTTGTATTGAGCAAGACTGCAAAACCTAGTTTCATATATATACATGTATAAATACTTTCCTGTAGTCCTGGATATACAACAGACAATCTGTGGAAATATTTATAATGAGCTATAATCTCTATTCAAACTTGGTATGGAGCTGTGACCCCCCCCCCCCCCCCCCCCCCCCCCACCCCCCCCCCCCCCCGACCCCCCTTTTTTACCAATAGGAGGACTTAACTAAGAAGTGTTTCCCAACTGATTATTAAGGTGTTTTTTGATAATATAAATCATTTAAGGGCATATGGAGATAACAAACACTGTCGCAAACTTCTTAACCGAGCAACTGAATGTGGTGACAGACTGGCCTGAAGGAATTGTGGAAGCCATGATAAACTTTGAACGAGAAGAAGGTAAGAAATCATTTTAAAAATATTTTGAAATTTCTTTGTAAGTGAAAGCAAAGATTTATCACGAAAATAATATTTACATGCCAACATAAGAAAATTACACATTTTCGTTAAACAGCATAATAAACTGATTAAAATAACAAAACTTAAATTCTGATAGTGTATAAAACTGTGATTTTATAAATACATACGAATATATATGTATATAAGGATATCAGAGAAATCATTGTATAAATTGACATACAAGAGAGAAAATACCAGCTTAGGAGTTATTGCCCTTAACATTTTTTTTTAAAATATAGATACATATAATTAATTATAAAGAAAATAATATAAACTTATATTTCTGTCATGCACAAAAAGGTTTTGTAATAAAACATAACATCTATATATTTATAGGAAATTTGGAACAGTATGATGCAGCAGTTACTAAGTGTGAGATACATATGGATGCGGTCAACAAAGAAAGGAAAGTAAGAAACTATTTTTACACCTGAAAAATTTTGTTTAGATACTATAAATTATTTTACGTGAATACTTAATATCGCAAAATGACTTGGAAACATCAAATTGTGAGAACATGAATATGCATATGGTTTCTTGATCATGAGCTTTCATATGAATTTTAGCAATATAAAAATAAAAGCAAGTGATTTTATTTTGCAAGTGATGCTTCTCATAGAATTACATGAAAATGAAATTTGTCTTATATATTTAGGATTCTATAGTAGTTTTATAGAGATTCCACTGTTTAATTCACTTTGTTGTTTTAGGAGGCTGAAAGGGAAGAAAAAAGACAACATAGAAGATTAGAGAAGAAACAGAAAAGGTTTGATGCAAAGCAGAAAGGAAAGAAAGGGTTTGAGAAGAAAGACAATAAAGATGAGGACAAATCTTCACAGAGGGTCACCGAAAGGAAGCCAGAAACCAAGAAAAGGAAGGTAAGTAAAACTACATTTTAATTACAAGTGCTGATGAAAGGATTGAGCACTGAGTACTTTCAAGATAATTATTTTCATGATTTTCAAAGTTTTTGAAACTCATCGGTCCCACTGGCAAAACCGTTAAATATTTCTAAAGTCTGGTAATTTTTGGTATACAATTGGTCCAAGGGACTGGCAATATATAAACAATCAATTCAGAACTTTAACTTCTTTACATGCATAGTTTTTATATTTAGTTGTAAAATTGACTAAATGTGTGAATCTGCATATTTAAATGAATAAATTCAAATGGTTTTATGATTTGGAATTGAGTACCAAGCCTTTAAAACAAGGGAATAGACATTGCAAGTGCAAAATCAGATAATTTCATTTCATATTTTTCTGGATCATATTTGAATCACAAGCGGATGTGGATGGAAACTGCTAATGATCAACTTTATCGTGTGGACAGATGCATCAGTGACATTTAAGGAAATCAGCATGCAGGCCATTCTGGGTTGGATTTACTGTACATTACTATTTGTGCAAATGCATACACCCTTGCAGCCATTGGAGAACAAGTCTGCTTAATAATCATTTGAATGTGGAGGACATGACAGTGCAGATTTACTATTACCCCAATCATGAGGCCATAAATATTGTGTGCTTTACAGTATATATTAATTTGTTTTAAATTTTTATTTTATTTGTTTTTTTCATTCAAGTCTAAAATACTGACCAGTAAATATTTCTTCAGACCAGTAAGTTTCATCAATTCACTGGTCCACTTGATCAGTGAATTTTTCTGGGTTTTTTTTATTTCAAAAACTCTGGATTTACTTCAGTAAGGTATTTAGTAAGACATGAAAAGATTTTTGTAAAATATGAAGGAAATCCTTGTTCATGTACTCTTGTGCATCCTCATATTCTGTATGTATGTTGTCACTCTGAAATTTATAATGAACAAGTGAAGAAAATCAACTTCCCACTGAAACAGACTTACTCAAAAGTAGTAAATGAAACGAACTCTTGAAAAGAAATAAAGTGATTCTTTTACACTTTATTTCAGTCAGAAGCAGAGCCAGATGAATTCAAAGTACCAGCAGTACCAAGCTCTAAGGGACCTCCCCCACCTGGTTTCAAGGTGCCTCTTCCTCCAGGATCTAAGGGACCACCTCCACCTGGTTTCAAGGAGCCTCTTCCTCCAGGATCTAAGGGACCCCCTCCACCTGGATATAAAGGAACAGAACCTGCAACAAAGAAGCTAAAAATTGGTACAAAGACAAGTCTTTATTAACTCAGTTGTAAGCTCAAGTGAGTTTTCCTGATCATATGTAAGGTGTCTGCCTCTCTGTAAATTATACATATTTTGACTCTTTTTCCAGAACCATGGGGCAAATTTCAACAAATATGCCATAAAACATCCTTGGATAAAGGGGATTTAAAATTGTTTAAATGAAGGGTCATGCCCTTTTCAAAGGAGAGATGAACAAGAAATAGTAAAAAAAGTTGTGGCATCTTTTAAAAATATTCTTCTCAAGAACTATTGAACAGAAAAGACAAAACTATGTGAAAGCTTCCATAATGAGATTCAGAATTGTTCAAATTATGATACTTAGGGGTTGGGAGGGGCCACAAAAGGGGATCAAAGTTTTACATGGGAATATATTAGAAAAAATCTTTTAAAATCTTCTCAAGAGTATCAGGGCCTTGATTAGTCAAATTAATATGCAAGCATCCTCAGTGTAAATTCAAGTTTGTTCAAATCATGGGTGCTATGGGTTGGTGAGGCCACAATAGGGAAGTTTAATGTGTATATAGAGGAAAACTTTAAAAAAATCTTTTCCATAAAAGCAGCAGGGCGATGATGAAATTAAGAAGCAAACGTCCTCAGGAAGTGCAGATTTGAGTTTATTCAGTTTACGGCCCCAGGAATTAGGATGGGACCACAATAATGGATTAAAGTTTTATATTGGAATATATAGTAAAGTCTTTAAATATGTTCTAATGAACAGCTATGCCATAATTCATTGTGTTAATAGGCAAGAACCTTCAGGTAGTGCAGATTCAAGTTTTATGTTCCTGGGAGGTAGGCTGAGGTAACAATATGGGGAAAATTTTTTTGTGGAAATAAAGGAGGTAAAAATCTTTTAAAAACCAAGATGTTTCAGGTGAGTGTTGTGGCCCATGGGTTGCTTGTTCTTGATTGCATTTTCATCCAATATTTGTTTCATTAGTACAGGATTGTTACATGTATAGGTAATGCCAACCCTTGAATTGAAATTCACCCAGAATAGATATTGCCACAAACTCAAAATGTAATAATACTGTGAAAACTGTCAGAGGAATAATTGTTATATGCCTGTCTAAGACAGGACGTATCATGTTATGGTGATCATGTCTGTCTGTCTGTCCATCTGTCCCGCTTTGTGTCTGACTTGTAACTTTAATATTGTGAGACCTAGAATAATCAAACTTTGTCAGATGATACATCTTGGGCAGAGGGTGGGTCTCACTTTAAAGTGAGGTTACTGTGACATATGATTAAGAAAATATTGTTAATATGGCAAAATCCTGTCCGATTTGTTACTGGACAATTATTTGGTTTAGAATCATCAAACTTGTTCAGTGTATGCATCTTTGGAAGAAGGTGTATCGTGCCCAAAATCAAGGTCATTGTGACGTATGAATCAAATGATATGGCCATATATGGCATAACCCTTTCATGGCTCATGTAGATATGAGTCCAAGAATCAACAAACTTTGTGAATGAAATGTAAAAACACACTGTTTTAAGGGAAGTAATCCCTACATATTCATTACATCAATACACATTTTTTCATAAAATGTAGCTACATAGCAGTTAATATAAATGCATATTTTGTTTCTAACATTAATGGTATAAATATATACAGTATTGTACTGCAAAATTTGCAAAGACCTAACAAGCACATCATGGAACAGAGGAATCTGTCTCACGGTAATGATGATATTTCTAGCAGTTTAATCTGTCTCTCCAATTAAGATTCCATTAGCCCCTTGGGAGTAAGCCATGGTGTTTCAAAGTTCAGTTGGAGATTCAAAGATCATTTTGATAAGAGCTAAATTACATCTGTCCAGTTAAAGATTGATTAATGAGTAAAATGTAAGAAGGCTGTGAAATACTCACTCCTTTTCTTTGTACAACCTAAAGTAATTCATACATGTGAAAGAAATTATCTAAATTTATGTAGTAAAATAAGAATGTTTTGGAATAATTCTGTAGTTATTTCAACAAATCAAGAGATATATGAACAAGTCAGTTGAAATGATATGCAATAGACACGCTATAAGGAATAATCTTGATTTTACCTCAGACCTAAAAGCAAAGATATTGGTGCAATCTTTGCACCAGTTAAGATTGACATGATTTTGTGTCATGCACTTTTGTCTGTTTATAATGAATAAACATCTGATGGGCATTTCATATGCCATGGAAGTGCACTTCATTTTTTATCAGATGAGGAAAATCCTAGCAGTGGTGGTAAAGGGGATGGGCCTAACTCATGTTCAGAGTTTGTGGAGAAGGCTGAGCAAGATCCTGATAAATCCAAGCGAACAGCCTTTGTCAGCAATCTGGATTACTCCATAGATGAAGATAGAATCGGACAGTTATTTGCTAAGGTGTATATCCCAAAGAAAACTCCATTTCACTAAATTCTTTCCTATGGTAATTTATGTAATTTGAATATAAACATGAGTTGTAGAGTAACTGTAGTTTCATTTTAAACAGTGCGGGGAAATGACAGACATTCGATTAGTGAAAAGTATCAGAGGAAAATCAAAAGGATATGCTTATGTAGAATTCAAAGATGAGGTAAGGACTTTTAGAGAATTTTAGTTTTAACTGCACATGTTGTTATGGGTAAAATATTTGGAATGTTTGTTATTTCTGTTGTGATTTTATTTAGCTGGGTATGCTAGAAGCTTTGAAGTTGGACAGAACACCGGTTGAGGGCAGACCAGTTTTTGTCTCCAAATGTGAAGACCGAAGTCAGAAAAAGGCTCAATTTAAGGTGGAAAAGTTTGTACAAAATGAAACTTACTCTTTAGATGATGTATATATTAGTCAGAGTAAAAATAAAATCATATAAAAATTTTGAATCCACTGAAAATTGATTCATTGGGAAATATTGCTTGTAAGGAATTGTACATGTAATTGAATTTGGTTATGAAAAATAAACTGAAGAGTCCATTATAGTGTGATCTTTTAAAACTTAAATGTTACCAAGATATCTTTATTTTAGTTTTCTACTGAAATGGAGAAGAACAAGTTATTTGTGAAGAATCTTCCATTTACCTGCTCAAAGGAAGCTCTATTACAGATCTTCAGTGAGGTAGTTGATCTGTAATTGGTCAGAGTTATATGCCTTTAATTGGTCTCAACATTTTCCCAAATTTTCAGTGAGGTAGTTGGTCTGTAATTGGTTATAACATTTTCCAAGTTTATGTACAATATATGCAAAGCAGCGGGAAATTTAACTTACCTTGCATTGTATTGACAGCATGGGCGTGTACGAGAAATCAGAATGGTCACGTACAGAAGTGGAGCTCCTAAAGGGTTAGCCTATGTAGAGTTTGAGGATGAGGTAATCTTAATTTGCACACTACAAATCATGCTAATGAGTGTATTGAGGGTCCTTATAAACAGATATTTACAAAATATCTATGATTTTAACTCCAAATAACTCCAGCCTTTTAGCTATTTACAAATACAGTTGAACTTTGGTATCTTGAACACTGATATCTTGAATATCATGGATATATTGAAGTGATTCAGAAGTCCCAACTGCTTATTCTTTAAGTATTGTACCATTGATATCTCAAATCCTTTAATATCTCAAAGTTTTATCTTGATCCCATTGAGTTCGAGATAGCAGAGTTTGACTGTAAATCTCTCTGTATATTAGTTTCCATATAAGATTCTTGTACATATAGGTACTAGTACATGTAATTGTTATCGCAATTCACCTGTTAATTAGAACGCTTTGCCCGATACAGTATTGTGTCAAGTGACAACACATTTAAATGACACAGTTGAACAATTCGAATAAAGAGTTTTCATTGGCCAGTTCCAACCCACCCACTTTCTCGCTTCTCACTTTTGAGATAGATAATTAGGAACATCAGAATATTAGGAAGCATTTGTAAATTTTAGCCATCAAGAATAACACTACGTTAAAATATTTAATGTCATATACTGTTGGTAGCTGAAGATACTTCCTGAGGTGCACTTGGGCTGTTTGTGAAAAACATGTGAATACGAGAGATTTGTTTGCGGATATAAAAAAAGAGAATGCCGTGTACAGTGTTGTTTCTTCATTGTCAAAAATTAACTGTTTTCAATCAGCAACCACTTCTCAAAGATTCACTGATGCCGCATATTGGTTAGGTTACATCGTAGCAACATTGCAGACATGGGCAAAAAAAAAAGCATGTTTTATAATGCTTGTGTCATCGACGATTGTCAATGCAGACTGTTGATTTTTGATTTTTTTTTTAAAATATGTATACATTTATTCAATAATTACCTTAATCCATTAATGCAGTCCTGTTTGAGGACATTTACTGATTTAGCCGTGACATAGGGCAATCCATGCACACGCTTCTACAAATATGTGTGGTTGATGGGAATGGTATGAATTTGGCTGCATTATAAGTATGTCTGGATACCTACTGTCTGATTTATAGATTCCATAGCAAAATGTTTAATCATCCCTCAATACAAAAATATCTCTGTATGTTATATTATTAGCGTATGATAGGTCAATTCATTCTGCATTTACTATACAAAACAATGGTGGATGTCCAATATTTGTCCGAGATTTGTTGTGGTGGGCTTTTTAGTGTATTTCGTTGGTTAAAGTATAAGGTCACGAACTTCTGTGGATCATTGTATTGCATTTATCAAATATGCGGCTACTGCCGCAAAAGGGAATTTGGGTGGACTTATACATTTGGACCAAAAAGAGGTTTTTTTTTCGCAATTGTATTGCAAACAGACTCTACTGTGTTGTCACACAATGCAATACTGTACCGGCCAAAACATTCTAATTCGAGGGTGAATTGCAGCAATGTTTCCTCAACTATTTCAGAAAAGGTGTGAAATGTAGATAAGTTTTAATTGTAAATACAAGACATCTTTTGTGAAATGGATCCCAGGTTGCTTTTCATTCTGTCACAACAAAGTCCATGCCTCCTACTTAAATAGTTTTTGTACTAGTATGTTTGTATTAAATGGTCACAGTTCTAGATGTCCATTTTAGCATGATGCACAAAAAGCAGTGGTCAAGACAGATGGTTTGAAGATTGGTGACCATGAAATTGAGGTGGCCATCAGTAACCCCCCACAGAGAGGTACCCCCCTCAGCACCAGGGAGGACACCTCCTTCACACTGGCGCTGGGAGGAGGAAAGAAAGAGACTGAATCGTAAGGGAAAAATTAGTTTACTTGGTACAGTACGACAGGCTTATAACAAACATGTTTATAATGAATTCACACTTATTGTGAAGTGATATTTATTCTCCATATGAGAGGAAAATAACAAAAACTTGTATTGGATATAATGAAGTTTGGTTATAACGAACTGTTTTTGCTGGCCCTTGTATTGGATATAATGAAGTTTGGTTATGACGAACTGTTTTTGCTGGCCCTTGTATTGGATATAATGAAGTTTGGTTATAACGAACTGTTTTTGCTGGCCCTTGTATTGGATATAATGAAGTTTGGTTATAACGAACTGTTTTTGCTGGCCCTATAGGTTAGCTATTACTGTGGTTTTACTGTATATTGATAGCATGTAAACTTTGTTGGATATACTCTGCTTACTTCATATTTAAGTCACAGTAAAAAGTCAATTACATACAGTTATGTATGAAATCAGACCTTAGTTATATAGATATTCATCTATCAGAACAAAAATTGCTCAACTTTGTTAGTATATTATGATATTGAGCAACAGTTTAAGGAGCCATTTAAGTTTTGCATTAAATTTAGCAACATAACAAAGTAGTGCAAAATATTAAAAAGTTTGGCTATAATGTAAAAAATTCCTTGTGAAGTTCTAATTTAAAATTGATACAAGATTACAGAATGGAACAGATACTCAAAATAGTGAATTCACTAATATGACCATTTGAATAGCATAAGAATTAATAGTATGGTTTTGTTCAAATTTAGACAAGGACGTGAAATTTTTCAAGAGTGTAAAACAATTTATATTATTTTGATTTCAGTATTTTATGGTATTTTAAAAAAAAAATTCTAGACTTATATATTCAAGTGAAATTTTTTAAAGACTTCACATTTTTATGTTTGCACTCCACCATTAGATGCCATTGAGGCTTCAGAAACAGAGTTCAGTCCATCTGGTTAAAGTTTGTTAACTTGTTTTGTTATGATCAGGAGAGGAAAGGCTCGTACACAGTTGTCCTTAGTGCCAAGGTCAATCCAACGAACACCTGCCAAAAGTGCCAGACCGACATCTACACCCCCGCCACCCACAGAGACTAACGGACAGTCAGCAGCCAGTGCTACAACTAATACTAAAATGAGCAATGACGATTTTAGAAAAATGCTGCTTAAAAAATAATTTCAGTTGTTAGAATGAATTGCAGATATTATTTGTTTACTTTGAATAAAGTACATAGTACCTTTGGTTTCATTTGTACTTGTGAGTGACATAAATGCTGATAAGAGAGTGATTGTTCTATATAAATAAGTTGGTTAAAAATGAAGTAGAAAAAGGTTAAATTTTCACACATAATTTTCAATTATCATGGATAATACAGAATTGAACTTGGGTAAAAATAGCCTTCATTGATTTGTTCGAGTTTTTCTCAATTGTTATGGAGGAACAACAAATCTTGCTGTCTGACTTCCTTTTGAAACATGAATGGAGATATAGATATCAGCAATACATGTATATTTTTTTAAATTTTTAATTGCCTATCTGGATTAGTCAGTAGATCAATGTGCCAACTACTGATCTGTAGGTCATGGGTTAGAGTCTAGAAGGTTTTTTTTTTTTTTTTTTAAGTTTTTAATTTCAAATTAATATTGTACATATCCTTCACTTTCTATCCATATCAGATTTCTAAGGTATGTAGTAGATTTCCCCATGATGTAATCGATGATTCTTTGCAGTACGCGTAAGTTTAAATCTAGATTAAAAATAAAGATGTTGATGTCAGTCTGAACGTTTAAAAAAGGGGAAAAAAATATCAAGAACTTTTAGGAATTGTTTGTAGGTGTGGAGAGGGTATTTGTGAACGTTCATTTCATTTCCTTATACTTTATTGTCGCCTCCCCGCCCTCCTCAATCCTGTGCAGAAAACGGTCTCCTTAATATTAAATGTGTCTGTAGTAAGGGGAGATGCATAATGTCCAGTTTGTTTCGTGAGATTTTCAGTAGTCGTGCTGGAATTTCGGTGTCATCGGGGGACCAAGCCTACTTGTTCCTTGTACGTTTGTAATACTACGCAGATGTGAGCGATAGCTTCAAAGTGACGTCTGCCAAACGGTAGTGTCATGATTAAGGTGCGACGACCGCCGATAGGTCGACAGGTATTTTCAAAGATAAGACTATTCACAGAGGATTACTCAATTCTTTTTCCTAGATGATTCTAAAATTGACATTGCTAGTGTGTTTGACGAGCACAGCGGTTGGAGGATCGCTACGGAGATGTATGCGCTCCGGGGAAACGCACGTGTTTACCGATGCTTCCCAGTGCATACGATGCACGTGCACGGAGAATGGATACTTTGATTGTCGTAGTCTGTGTGAAGACAGATTTCCGTTTGCAAAAGGTAACGGAAGTGAGGACATAACAAACGCAGGTTATTTCTGACAATATATTAGAATATTAAAGAAAGGTGGGGGGAGGGAGGGGGGGGGGGGGGGCTGAATTCTTCAGTATGCATCATTTAGTACTTTTCTAACGTTTTCATCCAGCAAAGCATCATAGTCCGACCGTTTTCATATTTTTTACAGACCCACCATCAAATTTTGCAAGGGTTTTGAGAAAGCGATACAATACACCACCACCATTAACTACTACAACGAAAGGCACCACAAACTCACCACCACCGTTCACCACAAAAACACCACCGCAACCAGGGACAACTGACGGCCCTACATCACCGGCAACTCACGGAGCTGCCACGGTGAATCATAATACCAGGTCGCCACCTCCACCAAAAAGTGTGCTTGGCTGATACTCGAAGGGATAATTCTATAACATGACAAATTTCATATTTTATAAACTCAGTAAATTTATAAAATAGAGAAAGATGACGTGATTTGCTTATGTATGGCATATCTTATTTTATATGCCCGTCTTTAGACGGAACGTATTATGTATGTACCGCTTCGATTCCGACTTATAACTTAAATGCTAGAATCATCAAACAGCTGATACATCTAAGGGAGGTGGTGGGTCACACTTCAAAGTTAGGTCACTGTGACTTTTGATTAAGACGGTGTGGCAAAATCTTGTCCAACTCGTAAGTGGACAATTATGTGGTCTAGAATCATCAAACATGGTCAGTTAATGCATTTTAAGAAAAAGGTGTGTCGCAGTCTAAATGAAGGTCACTGTGATGCATAATTAAGATGATATGGCCATAATATGGCATACCCCTTTTTTTGGCTCGTGTAGATATGAGTCCTAGAATCAACTAACTTTGTCAATTTGTGTATTATTATTTATTTATTATTATTCTATATTTAGCGCTTTATCTAATCAAAAATTACTCTAAAGCGCTTTACATTTAAGACATTAAAACAAAGTACAATAAATGCTTAAAAAATGACATAATAATACTAAACTGAATTCAAAATAGAAACTAAAAGTAGATAATATAACCTTTTTTAACAAATGAATACTAAAAACTTAGCTAACGCATTGATAATAAGCAAGTCTAAAAAGATGCGTTTTTAAATATTTTTTTAAAGAGACACTACAGCTCATTTTGGTCCGAAATCGTAAAATGACAATTTTCCCAGAGCTCTCACTAATTTTGTTGCACAGTTGAATGTATAAACTTTGCAAAAATAACACATTTCGAAAGTTGAAAATTCTCGTTTAAATGCAAAAATTAACAGTTTTTGAAGGCCCTTTTTTAACAACATTGAGATTTCCTCTTTCGGTCTTCGAATACATGCGCACGGAGGGTAAACAATCCATTGATTATGCGCGTGCAATGGCTAAACCCAGGATTTTGGTAGATTATGCGAGAAAAGGGTTAAAGGTATCACACCGGTAATTGTCCAATAAAAATGAACTTGTAGTCAATTGTAGTTCCGTATATTCAAAAGAATAATTTTTTTTCATGCGTGATTTTTCTCATTTCCCCTTCTTCTTTTCTCTTATTTTTTGTACCCCTGATTAGGAAATTTTGTGTAATTTGTAGAAATAAACAGTTGTTTACAGCGGAACTATTTGATGTTGGTAGTTGAGGCTTCTTCCTGAGGAGCACTCGATCTGTTTACACACATGTGCAAAACACGTGGATTTGAGGGTAATCTTCTTTGCGGGTAAAATTATTTCGAAAATGCCGTGTAGGGTGTCTTTTTTCTGGTGTCAGCAGACGAGAGAGGTAACATAGAACATTTCCGAGTGCGTTATTTGGCATCAATTTTGTAAACGGATTTTTAATGATTTTTTCCCCTCTATAGTAATATATAGTGAAAATAATTACCGTTGTGATACCTTGAAGGAAGTCGTGAAATTCACAATTTCCCATTTTTCTTGGCCCTTTCCCTTATCATCATCTCAAAATCAGTACTGGATATCAAAAGACGAGATTTGAGAATCAAAACAGTGTTTTATTAGGTCATTCAAAAACATTACGCAATACACAATGCGAAATTTCAATCATATCCAAATACGTTTGAACAACGTATTTTTTGCCGTAAACAGCTAGAAAACCATTGATATTTGTAAATACGCTTATTTACATAGCATACGCTGGCCTTTTTAACACTTAACACATTCCAAAAGACCTATCAACATTTCATATTACTTTTATAATACGTATATTGCACAATACCCCCACCCCCTCCTCCTGCCTTACACAAGCGTTAAATGGACTTTCCTTGACCTTCATTAGTATTATACGGAACTCTATGACTTCTTGGTTCAAAATCCCTATGGTAAATTGACACAATTCAGCGATTTTGTATTTCTGCGTTGAGGTTAGAAATTTTATTATATATTCAATTTTATGTCCTAGGGAGGAAATCAGATAATTTTATTGTAAATGCTCGTCAAGGTCACTCGTATGAACACCAAAATGTCTCCCTGACACAGAAGATTTTAAATAATTCATTGTTAGGGCCTGGAACGCGAAGTTATTATCTCTGACACGATTTACGACAGTCCCCTCTGTAGCAGGATATCACAGCTCTGACGGCGTAGTACACGATTCTGTTGACGGCTTCTAAAGCGTTGACAAAATTTTGGTGTTCTGTCCTGCATATTAATTTTGTTACTAGTTATTCTTACCGTATTGAGCATTTTGAGCACTTGCAATTCAATGTCACTATTCTTAACGCCCTTGTTCTTTGGTCAACATCTTCTATAGAACCAAAATTTAGGAAATATTTTAGTTTAGGTTTCTTGTAATGAACAGTTAGATGGATAATTTCTGTGTGATCTGTGCATATGTTTTAAAAGGTCATACTGCCCAGCCAGACTTGAGCCGTATTTATTTGTTTTAACCAGTATATTGTCTTTTATGCGTTATCCCTGCTTTGATGAACGGAGAAATACGCACAACCCCTGGTAGATTAGGTGACTATTATCGTCAACACTAATCACCCGTGAGTATCAACTCGGTTGATTCTGTTAAGTGTAATAAACGGGCTCTGCCAGGGTACCAAATTGACCAGATGCAGATTCCATTATAGTACCGAAAATTGAAACTTTTCATAAAATCAAAGATCTCATTCATATAAACTTTGATATAATTAGCAATTTAAAATTTTTTGTAAATTAATTAAGGATTAATAACTGATTGAAATAACAAATTTCATCATTCTTTTTTCTAATGAAACAGCATTTATGGAAATATCTTGATTTTTGACAAAGTTATTTCAATTTAAAAAGTTCTACACGTGGTTCATATTTCACTGATAAAACAGGCAGAAATCACAGTACTCCCAAGGGGAAGTAAATCACACTCAACAATTTTTCAGTTATCTGGTGGCGTCCAGTTTTTATTGGTGGAAGAAAGAACCCAGATACAATGTACCCGGGAAGAGACCACCGACCTTCCGAAAGTAAACTGGCAAACTTTCTCATATATAGGGAACGTTGAGGTTGGTATACCGTAATCACCTCTTCCAAGTATTGTGGTGCCATCTTATTAATTACCTTATATGTGTACAGCAGAATTTTGTACTGGGTTCGCTTGTCAACAGGAAGCCAATGTAAGGAAATCAGCACCGTGGTTATGTACCAGTGATGATTCGTGCCGTCATATTTTGTATTCTCTGCAGTTTGGCTAGGTCAGTTGTGCTGATGCCGAACAGAAGAACATTGGAATAGTCAAGCCGTGATGTCACGAGGGCACATACTAAGGTCTTGCACGCATCTTCTGTAATAAGCGACCGTATTCGTCCAATATTACGTAGCTGATGATAGCAAGTACGGGATACTGATGGTATTTGCTTTTGCATGGATAAAGTTTTATCAAACCATACACTTTAGTTTTTCACCAATGGTGCGTCACTGATAATGGTTTCGCCAAAGTTCAGATGGCCTTGCATCTGAATAGAAATGTAAATTATAGCATAAAATCAGGTCATTAGAACTTTTAAAATGGTAAGTATCTAAATAAGAGGCTCATGAGCTACATAGCTCACTTGACCCACCTTGGGACCATATTTAAAGATCTTCCCTAAATATATGTATGTAATACTTTGATCCCCTATTGTGGCCCCCACCCAAACCCCAGGGGCATGATTTTTTCACACTTGAATCTGCACTATGTCGGGAAGCTTCAGTGTAAATTGGAATTTTTCTGGCCCATTGGTTCTTGAGAATGAAGATATTTTAATTTTGCATTTCAGTGATTATCTCCCTTTTGAAGGAGGTATGGCCTTACATTTTAACAAACTTGAATTCTCTTTACCCAAGGATGATTTGTATCAAGTTGCATTGAAATTGGCTTGCTGGTTCTGGAGAAGATTTTTAAAATTTGTTAATTCAATTTTGCTTTTTCGCTATTATCTCCCTGTGGAGAAGGGCGTTGCCCTTCATTTGAACAACTTTGAATCTCCTTGACCTAAGGATGATCTGTGCCAAGTTTGGTTGAAATTGGCCGAGTGGTTGTGGAGAAGAAGTCGAAAATGTGTTAAGTTTACTGACAGACGGACAACGGGTGATTAGAAAAGCTCACTTAAACTTTTAGCTCAGATGAGCTGAAAAAAAAAGAAAGAAAAAAAGGCCAATATTTTAAGGGAGGTAATCCCTACATACTATTATGTTGGAGAGTAATACTGCAGTACTAACTGTTCATTACATCAAGGTACATTAAACCAATGCACTTTTTTTTCATAAAATGTAGCTACATAACAACTAATACGAATTCTTATTTTGTTTCTAACATTAATGATATAAATATATGCTGTACTGTATTTCAAAATTTGAAAAGGCTTAACAAGCACATCACAGAACAGGAATTGTCTCATAGGAATGATAATATAAACTGATGGAGTTTCTAGCAGTTTAATCTGACTGTCCAATAGAGTTCAACTGGAGATTCAAAGATGATTTTGATTAGAACTCGATTACATATGTCTAGTTAAAGATAATTAATGAGTATAATGTAAAAAGACTGTGGAATACTCGCTCCTTTTGTAATTTATTCATACCATGTGAAAGATATTATCTAAATATATGTGATAAAATAGAAATCTGCTTTGGAATATTTCTGTAGTTATTTGAATTTCAATTCAATTGCATAACCTTGATTTTACCTCAGACCTAAAAGCAAAGGTGTTGGTGCAATCTTTGCACCAGTTAAGACTGACATGATTTTGTGTCATGCACTTTTGTATGTTTATTATTATTATATTCACTTATATAACGCAAAATTACGTATAGTTTTTAAGCGCTTTACAGAGGTTGTCCTAATGAAGATGAAACACTCATAAAAGAACTGTTAAGAATAAAATTGACAAATTATTACTAAAATAGCGATAAGACACCAAAATGCTGTGTAAAAGTATGGCAGTCAGATGTCGAGACAAGAAATACATACGTAGTCTATGATGTGATATCGATTTATGCTAAAATGTATTCATGTTTGAACAGCAGTGTTTTGACTTTCTTGCGGATTCAAGATTGCGAAGTTCCAACGGTAGATTATTCCATAATTGTACACCTAGATTGTGTATGGCTCTTGCACCGTATTTGTTTGAAGATTTCTCCACTACCAGTTTCCACTGGTCCGCTGATGATCTCAATGTCCTGCGTGGCTGGCATAAAGGAAATAACTCTCTCATGTAAGCTGGCGATGAGGAGTGGAGTGACTTGTGTATGGTTGTCAACACTTTAAACACGACACGCTGTCTCACAGGCAGCCAGTGCAGCTGTTGAAGCACGGGCGTAATATGTTGTCTCTAGATTGTTCCTGTGAGACATCGTGCCGCATTGTTCTGATAAGCCTTGTGAGAATCGTTATACATTTTACCGTGCATACCGATAGCTCCGCAGTACACACCATGACGAAGAGTGCCGCAAACCAGCCAATTACTCACGCCTATCAAAGATCCTGATTCCATGGGATTACTCAAGCACACCTTTATTTTGACAGTGTCTTGCCTAAATTCAGTTCTGTGCGTTCATTCTGTATGAATGCTATGACTAACCTATAGTCACTTCAGTTTTGGGCCTAAAGTGAAAACAAACTAATATTAATTGCAGCAAAAGTAGGACATGTGGAAATATTTTAACCCCCCCCCCCCTCAACGCCCGGATTTGAAGGCCGTAATCACGGTATCATCCTGACATACATGTATCTATGGAAACGAGCCAGTTGAACAATAATGTTAGAAAACCTGGACGAAGAACTGGCTCTCCTGTTAGCATTCTTAGGATTGTATATAGTTCCCACAATAAAAGCAAACGAATATCAAGTAGATTCACTGTCAGTCAATCATGTTGCTGCAGGAAAATGAAGTGTAGCCCTATTGCTAGACAATTTTGGAGCTTCAAATTAACATAAACTTAGATAATTCATGATATTTTTAATTCAGTTGTTGCGCGCAACAATTGAATTGATGTGCGCATCAATTCAATTGCTGAGAGCAATAATTGATTTGATGCGCGCATCAATTCAATTGCTGAGAGCAATAATTGATTTGATACTCACATCAATCCATTTTATGCGCGTAATAGTTGACTTTGTGATATCATCAAATAATTAAAGATCTCTTCCTTTATTTAAGTTTATGTTAATTTGGCGCTCCATAGACAGGTGTAGGGTATATATGGAAAGCTAAAAAAAATATAGAAAGCCAACGAGGTCAAAATTCTATCCCTGTAGCTGTGTATTTGTAACTAATGCATCATTCAATGTAAATGTAAAAACGTTAAACGTAATTGTAGAAATGTTAAATACAGATCAGCAATTGCAGTACTTATTAGCAGTGCAATGTCAATCCAGTGGATTGGAATGACTGTAAATTTTGTTACAAATGCATTACCTGTTGATTGTTTAAATAGAAATACATATTCGAAACTTTCAAGATGTCATTGTTTAATTCACAAGAAATATAAATGCAAAATTTGAAGGTATAGGTAAATCCATTATATGTTCTGTTATTAGCTTTGAAATTTAACGGTGTGCACCTATTTGGAAGCAAGTAACACAGTGAACACGATTCCAATACAGAGACCGCTATCACAGGTTATGTGTATCATACAATCGCACGGTAATACAGAGGCCGCTATCACAGGTTGTGTGTATCATACAATCGCACGGTAATACAGGGACCGCTATCACAGGTTATGCGTATCATACAATCGCACGGTAATACAGAGGCCGCTATCACAGGTTATGTGTATCATACAATCGGACTGTAATACAGAGGCCGCTATCACAGGTTATGTGTATCATACAATCGCACGGTAATACAGAGACCGCTATCACAGGTTATGTGTATCATACAATCGCACGGTAATACAGGTGAGCTTTGTGGATCACGAGACCTTTTTTTTTTACCTTGAAATTTATAATGCTTCCTATAGTACATTTAAAGATTCTAGATACTATAATGTAGATCTTTACTATCTTGAAATTGGGTCATCATGAACGAAAGCAAATAGGAGCATGTTCACGAGTCATGCATACAAATTGTTTCATATCCCAGTTGTAATGGAATGGCACTGTCTATAAAGATGTTAAAATTTCCCTCATCACGCATTCCAGGCGACACACACTCCACAGTTATCAAGGTAAATTAATTCACACAATTCATTTCTCTGGTATTCACTAGATCTTATTCAGAAGTTCCAAATTTCTGATTTAGTCCAATTCAATTTTTAAAAAAAATATATATATAAATATAAAAACGAGCGCGAAAAGATTAAATGATAAATTTTAAACGTTTGAGATTTATAAAATAACACCTTCCGCAATGGTATGGTATTCTAACGTTGCAATACAATATAACGGGTATTTTCTGCGGGTTTGATCCCTAAAAGGTAACAAATTATATTCTGTGTTTCCAATTTCTTATATATTTTTTTCATTTGTATTGCATTTTTTGTATTTGTAATGTAAATTTTTTCATTTGTATTGTATCCAAGGGATTCCTTATTTTGATTTTTAAAGAAGTATTCATGCGCGGATAAAGACGGGGGACCGAATGTCCGCAACCCCTCCCCCTCTTTCCCCTTGAGATTTGTCAAGAATTGAGGTCCTACGTCCCCATCTCCGACAAATCACAGAAAGGGGGGGTGTCCTCGGACGCCACCTCTGGCAAATCTCAAGGGGTGGAGGGTAGGAGGAGAAGGTCCGGACCCGACATTAACTTTGTTACTTATGATTTTTTTTCTGCCTCGCTTTCGCTCGCCAATTTCATAAAAACTTTTACATAAGAGAATTAAGGACCCTCCATCGATATTTTCTTTTACAATTCTTTGTTATGTAAACAAGGCTTGTGTTATATTTTAATGTAATTGTAAAAATTTCATTTAGAGCAGATTTGTTCAATTTACAAGTTAACTCTGAACAATTTTAAAAGCAGTTTCCAGCATTTGTCATATCTCATTTTGTTTTAAACATGATATTTTCTATTAAGCATCCATATGTAAACAAAAAAATAAAAATAATAATAATAAAAGAAAAAAAGGGGGAGGCACGAGCCTCATTTATGTAATAAAGAATTGTGGGTGCTGCATCTCATTTGTAATTCAACAACTGAGATTCAAATGTTTGCTAAAATACCTTACTGAAACATTGTAAACATTAAAAATGGGAAAATAAAATGTGGAAATTTTCAGTTCAAATAGTGTCCATGCCCCTTTAATGATGTTCACGATGATTATGAAATAATATTTGATAATAAATTGATATTTAAAATAGGAGTTTCAAATGACCCATTGGTTAATGATATCTAACGAAACGTAACTCAATCAGTGTATGCGGTGAGACCATACAAACCGAGGTCTCGTGTCACGGTAGGAGTCGGAAAGTTAAAGGACCCTCCCTGCTCAATAGCCCTGGGTTGCCGAGTAAAGGTCTAAATTTGAAGCTCTACACCAGCATCGGTGCTGTCTCCATATGAGTGAAAAATTCTCGAGTGAGACGTACGTTAAACTCCAAATAAACAAACCTCATGACATCTATATTTCAGTAGTGTCAACGCTGCCTGGCTTTGAGTAGTCCATACTGTAGGCAGGCGTTGTTTCTGTCAAACTGTATTCGATAACTTGTCACGGTCATTTGACAACATTCAAAGTTATTATGATTCGTGGGGACATTTTATAGTGGACAGAGTATTTGCTTCAAATTTTGAGGCTATAATTGTAATTCAGATATTAGGTCCATTGATTAACTGTGTGTTGATTAATGTCCCTTTAGAGAAAATTTCAATTACATGGAGACGTCACCGGAGGAAGAGCTTCAAATTCTGATCTTAGGCTTCACTTGATACTCAAGATGATTGACCAATAACACCAATAATTCTTGGTAGTTGCATATACATGTATTACAGATAATATTTGCACCGTTCCACCATTGCACGTGAATTTTTAGTGGGAAATAGATGTCGCTTTGCAGCTGCGAGCTACACGTGCTATTTTGATACCTACATGCTAGATTTGATACTTACATGCTAGATTTGATACTTACATGCTAGATTTTGTCTCCATATTAGTTACTACTTCAAAAAGGCTAAGCCACAACTTTCAAATGGATGAAATAAAGCGATGGGGATCGGCTCATTCAATTCTTTTCAAAGCCTAGGAGAAGGTAATTGGAATTCACTGAAATTTCAATAGGAGAGAAATCGCAAAACACTGGGTGTGTTTCCTGTAAATAACATTGAAATTAACCAATTTATCGCCGTCTCTTTGGGAAGATATAAAGTCCATGTTACTGATGCCAAATGTCGTATTGCATCAAAATATTACACCCAATGACATTATTGGGGTGGGAACTGCTTGATGGGGATGGGAATTTTTTTTTTTCTGGTCGATTCACTGTTTGTTTCACAAGGCAGACATGTCGATTGTAGAGTCCGTTATATTGTCGAATTAGTATGTTCTGGAATCGTCCGTTTCTGACGAAACTAGGGTTTGACATGACAATATTTCTGCAGAATGAAAGACGACAGGGATATACATAATCAGACAATACGTCCTCTTTCTCAACCTTCACTACAAAGTCCTCCTATGTTTACAATAAGGACTCGTGTATCAAATAAAATTTAATCAATTGGAGACCAAACCATTTCTTACTTTGTCACAAGAAAGGCGATTCTTTTCAAGAGTTCGTATCAGGAAGTCCACCCTTGAAAAACAAAACAGAAAGTGTCGGATGATTTTGCTGCTCATTCCAATGACCCAAACAATGTCGACAAAGATGTGCCAGGTAACGACCAAGAAGAGCAAGAGAAAGACAAAAACTTGCCAGAAAAATCGACTAGCAACAAACAACTACACGGTGAAATCGTTACTGACAAAATATCTCTTTCCTCTTTATCATCATCATCAGAAATAATATTAACAGAAATTTGAAACAGTATCATCGCAAAATTTGACGCGATACTTTGATCATATGCTGTCACAAGATACAGAGGTGATCAGAAAGAAACTGATAGGTCTGCATAAAACGAGGTAGATTGAGAAACATACTTTCTTCGACACATCCAAGAGCAAGTATGTTGGCACTTTCATTTTGTTTGCAATATATTCTCAATCCTGGTCTAGACGAAAACGTACAGGACAAATTGGGCATGAGATGTTCAGACGAAAAATCACTACCCAAGACGTATTGTCCACATTGACATCTTTCTCTTTTCTTGTGACTTTTGTTGCGTTAAGGCTGTCCTCCAGACAATAAAGCCAGTCGCAGTGAACCATCAAAAACTAGACTTAGATTTTTACAAAGGTTTTACTTTAGTTGAACAGCGTATTGCAACAGTGAAAGATATACGCACAAATGTCGACATTGAGTTTGAAAGTTGGTTTACGGAAAGCAAAAAGATAGCTGATGAGATGAAGATCGATGTAAAGGTCCCAAGATTGTGCAAGAGGAAAATACACAGAGGCAATGTCGATGATAGCATTGATCCTTTTGATTATTCTAAGGTCAATATTGCTATCTCCTTTCTTGATTATTTATATCTAGAATTAAGTTAAAGGTTACAGAAAGATGATGGCCCCGACTATTCATTATTATCAATGGTCCATGATCAAATGGCTAAACTGCGAGATTCTGATGTTAGTGACTAGTGTTAGCACAAGACCTGATGTTTGGGGGGGGGGGGGGGGGAGAGAGACTTGTACATCCTAATGACCTTATGTCCGTGCTTCAAGAGTGGAGGAGGGCTTGTGCAAATATGAAAAAAGGGGACAGATCCGACATTTGCTGCCAACGTTTAGAATTACAGACGGTGAGATCTTCCCGAACTTCAAAACATTCCTGCACATAGGCTGCACCTTCCAGTGACATCTAGTGAAACAGAACGTTCTTTTTCTGGCTTAAGGAGGAATAAGCTATATGAGATCAACAATGAAAGAAGACCGATTGGCAACCCTGGCTCTTATGCACATTCACTATTCCATGAACATTAACATACGAGCAATATGCGAATGTTCGCAAGGAAAAATAAGAGAAGGTTGTTCAAGTCATTTACATTGCTCGATTAAACTTAAAACTAAGAGTTGATAAATGATAAAACCTAAAACGCCAAAAATATATAGAAATAAAATAATTCACACACACACACACACACACACACACACACACACACACACACACACACACACACACACACACAGAGAGAGATGGAGAAATGTGGAGGCCTCCTCGTGGCTAGAACTGGTGATGTTTTAATGAACGGCTAGTATCCACTTGTTTTTCATCGTAAATATTCCACATATACATTTATGTCCGTTGTTATTCAAAAATGCGTACCATCTATCCTTCTGTGTTGTTATAAAAGAGTTAGATAGGTTACATGAGGAATATATTTTGGTTCCAGCTGACAAAGCTTGCAGCAACATTGTATTTGTTTGTAAGGCTCATTATCACAACTGCAATCAAAACGAACTTGGCATTAATTCCACATTTATTAATCGCACTTATACTCCAAATGCCCTTTCAAAGATGAAATTCTTCAAAATCATGCTTCAGTTTTAATATCCTAGTCAATGGAGCGGATGAATATGAGTTACCGTATCTATACTGGATCCCCAAACGCCACAAAAACCCTTACAAAGATACATTGTCGGATCTAGTAAATGTTCTACCAAGCCCCTATCTCTGCTCCTCACGAAAATATTAACTGCTGTGAAGGAGAAATTTCAAACGTACTGTGCCACTACATATGCCAGAAGTGGTGTAAATCAAATGTGGATTCTTAAAAATTCTAAAGAATTTTTAATGAATTTGAAATCATAAAACTTTTCTCAAATTAACAACATTAGAACGTATGATTTTACAACATTTTACACGACTATACCTCACAATAAATTAAAGACATCATAGACAGTTGCTTCGTCAACAAAAATAGTAAAAGGAAATATTCAAATCTAATGATCAGTCATCCCTAAAATGATTTTGTTAAACACAATTATGACTCCACGCACAAGTACTGTGAAGTTGATATTAAAACGATGCTAGAGTTCCTCATTATCAATATCTTCGTGGTCTTTGGTGATCGGGTCTTCCAACAGTCTGTTGGAATTCCCATGGGCACGAATTGTGCTCCTTTGTTAGCTGACCTGTTTTTATATTCATATGAAGCGGAATTCATTCAAAAGTTTCTACACGAGAAGAAAAAATATCTTGCTTTGGCCTTCAAATCGACATTTAGATATATCGACGACATCTTAACTATCAACAATTCCATTCATATGTCGATTCGATACATCCCAGTGAACTTGATATAAAAGACACAACAGAGTCTTCCACATCTTCTTCGTACTTGGATATTTCACTGAAAATAGATGCTGGCGGTAAACTAACAACTCAGCTTTATGACAAACGGGATGATTTCAATTTCTCCATCGTCAACGTCCCTTATCTAAGTGACAATATTCCATCATCACCTGCATATAGTGTTTATATCTCCCAACTGATTCGATAAGCAAGAGCTTGTTTTGCATATGATCAATTCTTAACTCGAGACAGGCTACTGACAAAGAAGCTGATGTTACAGGGGTTTGTACAATCTCGTCTAAAGTCAGCATTTAGCAAATTTATGGCCGTTATAACGATCTAGTTTGCCAGTACAACTTTCTACTAGGTGAATTGCTGTCTGACGTGTTTCATATCAATTGTTAGGCCGTTCTTGGCACACTGATTCTGATTACAGATTACTCCGTTTACGTGATCGGGATGTAGGGGTCACGGCGGGTGTGACCGGTCGACAGCGGATCCCACCTCTGGTCAATCCAGGGGTCCGTGTTTGCCCATCTCTCTGATTTGTATTTGTTATAGGAATTACGAGATTGAATACTGTTAGTTATCTTCACTTTTACATCAATGTGGGTAATGATTTCGAATATGTTTACAGTCGAGGTTAAAAACGTAGAAATCCAGTAGTTTCTGTACTTCCAGCCTTTTGGACCCCCACCGCGGCGAAAAACGCTAGATACGCGCCTGCGGATTTCATTGGTCAAGTGCTAATCTAAAGCTGAAAACGAACGAGATGTTCTAGATAATCACAAGATAAACTGGTCCCCTTTTTCCGTGCAGGACTAGATAAAAACGAGGTTGATAAGCAAGAGGAAGTCCTGTAGACTTTACATATTGGTAAACATGTAAAGCCATTTAGGTTATGAACAAGATATAACCTATAGCTTGATAATCGAACAATGGTTTAAACTATTGAGATCTTTTGTAACAAACTAAAAATAAACAATCCCTTGGATACAATACAAATGCAAAGTTATACAATACAGATGAAAACTTTTACAATATAAATTAAAAATCATCCAATACAAATGAAAAATTGTAGAATAAAAATAAAAAAAATGTACAACAAAAAAGAAAATATATAATACAAATGAAAAATTATACAATACAAATAAAACGCTATACAGTGCAAATGGAAAATATACATTGCAAGCAATACTCCTGCAATGTACATCTTCATTTCCAGATGGGGATGTTGCTTGTTGTATTGGTCCTTGCAGTATCGCAAACCACGCTGTCCATACAGCCCGCCACAGTGGATCTATACAATGGACACGGCATCAAATTCACCATCCCAGGTAGATTTATCTTTTGTAGGACCCCAAAGCCGAAATGAAGCCTTCTCACCCTATAGTAACAGAAGAGCAATGCAATATTTTTGAAATCTTGATATATTTTTTTTAATCCCAGATGATGGTTATGACTTTGTTGCTGTCCATTATTCAATAAACCAACCCATAGTTGGAGTAGGGGCTGGACAATGGGGGTTTGATGTCCATACCAAGGAAGGTAATAACATTCAGAACGTCATTAACACAGATGTCTCTCCTACATCAAATATGTAATGAGAAATTTAAATACCATGCTCATCTAAGGCAAAGTCAGCAGTAGAATGCATGCGCGTTTACTGTCGCAGGAGTTCAGTGGGAGAGCGTTAGCTTCGTAACCAGGAGGTCGTGAGTTTAAACCTCGCTTGTGCCATGGCCACGTCAAACCCAAGACGTAAAAATAGGTAGTGGTTGCTCCTTCACCAAACGCTCAACACTTAGAAGTGAGAATCACGGGTCTTTCGGATATGACCTTAAAAACGGAGGTCCTCTTGTCGCGGTAGGCGTTGACATGTTAAAGAACCCTCACTGCCATGGCCCTGAGCGCAAAGCATAAGTGTAAAACCTATAGCTTCACCCATATGAGTGAAAAATTGTCTACAGGATGTAAAACAATCAACCAACCAGTATCATAGTCTGTGCGTCGTATACATGTCCATGTAACTATCAAGGAATTCCATTTCTTGGTAACCAGTACGACTCCAAATTTTGATGTTTAGGAGGAATCCACTGGAACAAAAATACATTTAAATCTTTGTAGCATCGGGGTTATAATTCTTCCTAGAGGCTACTGGAACACTTGTGTCAAACGTTGTAACCTGACTTGCAGTTTTTTTTTCAAAAGAAAATGCAGAAAAGGATTTTCATAAATCTAAATATGAATCGTAAGATATACACAACTGGCCAGTCATTTTGAATACTGCGTAATCTATATTTTTCAGGATCCTCGTTCGTCCACACCAATGACTTGCCTAGTCTACAAGTTCATAAAGGAGACACCGTATACTATTGGTTGCACGGACAAAAGGCGGGTGTGCCTGATGAACTTCTGGGGCAGTCAGCAGTTATTGGAGGTGTGCATTAGGGATCCTCCAGCATTAACCAATAAACCCCTCGACGTCAACTCCCCCACCCCATTTTTGTGTAAAGCGGTTTATTGGAGATGCTATTCCTTGCAGTGCATCTCCTAAAATACACCATCGTAATAGATGGAAACAATTACCGGGTTAATTAATTAATAATTGCTTGATTATTGAAAAATAATTTGGACTTGGTTCATACTTTTCAACAAAATCTCGCCTTTTCGGGTGGGGGGTGGGTGGGGTAGTGTTCGAACATACTCCCCCTTTGCGATCATTATTCCTTAAATATCAAATATATATGTATTCATGAAAATACATTTAGACAATATAAAGAATTCTACTTCGCAGTTCTCTCAGATCCACGACGAATAAGTGAGAATAGATTTCACTAAAAATTTCAAATTGAATATTCATATCTCGAACCAAACGATTCATGCTGAGTTAATATTTTCAGTATTATTCAGTAAAGTAAACTTGTGTGAATTTAACAAACCAAAGATATACAAAATCTGACTTTTTATTTCAAAATCTATTCTCAGTTGATGGTCATGAGCCTGCTTGCTCTTCCTATTGTGACATGTATTATAAATTATATTCGAGATGTGACAACGACGACGAGCAGACCAACAACCACAACAGTAAGACCGGTGGTGACCTCTACCACGACTGCAGCTCCGTCTAGCGGAGGTAACAATCACAATACCGGTCATTCAGGGGGTGGAGGAATTTTAACACAGACCATGATCGAAACCCAGAGTGGGACATCAGGGGGGTTAACTCATAGTGGCAGTCACGGAGGATCATCCAGCGGAGCCCAGCAAGGTACTTTTCCAAATGAAACTTAATTTAAGCATTTTATCTATCATTCGAAATTATGATTTTAATCATTTACTAGTAAATGGACATAAACTTGCTTGCTCTTCCTAGTGTAACATGCATTAAGTATTATGTTCTAGTAAATCCTTAAGCTTATTAATCCATGTCTTTTACAGTTGTGACTCAATACTATTTTACTTATGTTTTTGTTATGTTCCACGTGTAAAGTATACTCAGGTACAGGGTATGTACAACAAGGAATGACCCAGCAGGCATGTACCTCCTATCCCTGTCTCGTGTTTGAGGACAACTTCGATTTCTTGAACTTTGAAACCTGGACACATGAAATCACCGCAAGTGGAGGTGGGGTGCGTATACACAAAAGAGAATCAAAGTCTGTTTAACAGTCCACATCGTCAAAGTAACCTTTTTAATTATACAGTGAATGATTGTTTTCAGAACTGGGAGTTCGAGTATTACACGAATAACCGATCTAACAGTTACGCAAAGGACGGAAAACTCTTCATCAAACCGGTCAGTGGTTCAAACAGTCATCCAATTCGTAATCACATGGCGGCTGTATCTTTAAAATGATTGGCCATTCTATGTCACGTAATCAGACCCTAACAGTTGATCAAATGATTGGCCATTCTATTCACGTAATCAGACCCTAACAGTTGATCAAATGATTGGCCATTCTATTGACGTAATCAGACCCTAACAGTTGATCAAATAATTGGTCATTCTATTTCATCCAATCAGACCCTAACAGCTGACCATTTCGGGGAACACTACCTGTCATCTGGTGTACTAGACCTATGGGGTAAGACGCTACACAACGGTTACTATATATATATATATATATATATATATATATATGTGTGTGTGTGTGTGTGTGTGTGTGTGTGTGTGTGTGTGTGTGTGTGTGTGTGTGAACAAACAGACACAGAAAGTAATTACTTATAGTGCTGCTCTACAGACGACATAAAAATCGTGTTTGATTTTCATGTAATTTGAAATCAAAGAGGTTCATCGACAGAAAGATATCAATTAAATAATATGTAAATTATTGTATCTAGGGGCGGAACCCCACTCCCAGTGCACCAGTAACCAGTTCTTCGGATGTCAACGTCAGGGCACGCCAGAACACATCATAAATCCCATACAGTCCGCAAGACTAAGAAGCGACAGGGCCTTCAACTTCAAATATGGTAAAATGGAGGTCAGAGCCAAGATGCCCAAGGGAGACTGGATTTGGCCTGGTTTGTATCACATGATGGATTTTCTTGCTACTAAACCTTAAACGTCCCTAACGCTTTGCTCTACATGTATTTTCCCCTTTTCCATAGCAATTTGGCTGCTGCCACACAGGAATGCCTACGGTGAATGGCCCGCTTCCGGAGAAATTGATATTGTGGAATCTAGAGGTATGAAGTGTAGCAGTACACGTTGTCTGTTGAGATACTTTAATCATATTTTGCGCTGGTTACATTTTAATGTTGGTTTAAAAGTGTTTACGCGAGATGTTCAACCCTTTGAATTTTCTTGATACAAAAAAAAATCTTATTACAAAATTCATAGGAAATACTAATTACCATGACGAGAAGGGTAACAGCCTGGGCGTAGACAGCTTTGGAAGTACTCTTCATTTTGGCCCAGCCTATGGATTCGATCCGTTTGAAAAAGCCCATGGCGAAATGTAAGTTTGAAACGCTACGCTGCATACCTAGCCATCAAAATCACATCCGTTAGTGAACTTCCAGTGATTTTTCTTTGTATTTTCGTGTACAGGACACTTTCTAGTGGAACACTAAATGATGATTTTCATACATGGACGTTGGAATGGGACGAAAGCCACATTAAGTAGGTGTTCAGGCATAGTAACTTTCACTGGTCCATTGCTATATTTTCTGTTCAGGTTAAAGGTTCTAATTGTAGTTTGTGTCCTCAAACAGAATTAACAGTTTGATTAATTTTTTTGTACTAACGCGTAATGGACATTTCTATACAGACAATTCATAATGAATACATGTCGCGCTAGAAGAGATTGCAGATTATCGTCATTCTGCATCCATTTTACTGGTCCAATTAAAAAGACATCGAGCAATTTATCATCTTTGCAGGGTTTCATTTGATGGAACAGAGGTTATGAATGTATCTCCTCCTCCAGAAGGGTTCTGGAAACTTGGCGAGTTGGACAAATCTCATATAGACAACCCGTACAGATATGCCAACAACAAGATGGCACCGTTTGATCAAGAGGTACGAATATAACAGTATTTACACTGACCCTTCTGCGACCCCTTTGCTAAAATTTTACTTTGAGTAATACTAAAATTAGATACTTGCCTTCTATGTCAGAGATCTTCCTTTCATCTGCAGAACTGTAAAATCCTGTGGGTAAAATATAAGACAGTTGCAAAACTGTAGCTCTCTTGCAACAGAATTGGGATAATTGGCTTGAAACATAATATTGAGATAGCTGCAGAAATGTAGCCCTCTGGGAACATATTGGGATAACTGTAAAACTGAAACTCTCTATAGCTCTTTGGAAATATAATTCGGTTGCGCAAGAATAACAGTTCTTCAGCATTAGCAGCGCATGCACAATGCATGGAAACTTTTTTTCGTCCGTTCAACATGCAGGCAAGTAATATGTCCGATATTGCAACATGTGTTTCTTACATTTTAATGTAATGCTTTTATTTTCAGTTTTTCATTATCATGAACGTCGCAGTTGGGGGTGTTGGATTCTTTCCCGATAAGAATAGAAACTCTCCCTATCCCAAACCTTGGACAGACAATTCCGAATTCACGGCGCGAGATTTCTGGAACCATAAAAGTCAGTGGTACCCGACGTGGAATCCGGATCAGAATGACGGCGAACAAGCGGCCATGCAAGTGGACTACATCCGAGTGTGGAAAATGAAGCCGTAAAAGGACTGGAGAAGGCACGAGACGGCTGATATAAAGTCTGCAGGATGCTCATTATTTCATCATATAATACTTGCACAATAAAATTCTGTTTAAAATTAAATGATAATGAAACAGATTACCACCGGATATGATCTTTTTCACATATGCACACACACACTCTCTTCCTCTCTCTGTAACAGAGAAACCACATGCATACTCACTTCCGATGCCCGGGGTTGAACTCACGACTCGGAACCAAATCTAGCAGTGCGCTAGACCGTTCGACTATCTATAGGCAGATCCTACTGAACAGAGAACCATGGGATTTTTTTTGGGGGGGGGTGATTATTACAAGTGTGCAGTAAACTGTTTGACTACATTGGTTGATAATAGTACATGTATTAATGAAACTAACGAATTTTCATCCATCAAATCAAATAATCAAAATTACCAGGGCCCCGCCTGTAGGTGGAAGCCCTATAGTGGCCAGACTGTTTCTTAGTTTGGGCTTTATTGACCTATTATTGAAAATTACTGATCTTGAACTTAGCAAAGAACTGCGAACGATAGTAAAGTTTCGCCACCTACCTTCGAATCAATTTTTAAAAGTTATCATTTTTAATTTTGTTGTTGTTGTCAATATAGATATTTATATGAATTTTCATAAAAGTTGATTTATTTGACAAAACAAAGAGAAATAGCTCTATAATTTGGGTTAAACTCACGTATTTCACTATAGAAATCAATGGAAAACGGAAAATATTTTAAAAACACCTCCCTTGTGAAATACGAATTCCTTTTACAGATATTATAAATTGTCACTTAGCAAATTTATACCACATCTTTCGTTGTTTCACTGGGGGTGGGGGTTTCATAGTTTATCTTCATTTTTCATAGTTTAACCTCATTTGCAATTGATCAAAGAGTGAACATTTTCGCCGTGTTTTGGTCTATAAACATTTTATAGACCAAAACACGGCGAAAATGTTCACTCTTTGATCAATTGCAAAGGAGGTTAAACTATGAAAAATGAAGATTAATCATTTTTAAAGTCAGTAATATAATGTAATTTGACAAATCAAATGGTTATTTACTTGTATCAATTAGCATTTAAAAATATATGACGTTTTAAAGCATGGAACAGATAAAATACTACATATTCTGAACTCACTGGATATAACGAACAGCGTTTAAAACGAAGCGAAATTTTCGTCCCCAGCACTTTGTTACAAGGGTGTTTTACTGTAAATTGAAACTAAATGGATATTTAGAAGCAGATAATGCTTTACCAGAATTGTAAATTTCATGACACCGGGGGTAGTGGTTTTGGTTCCAGGGTAGAGCCAAACTTATAGTGGTTGATGTCTTTATCATTGAAAGACTTCATTAATTATGCCCTCTTTAAAGAAGAGGAACATATCGGTCAACCAGATGTTGTCCGCTCAATACCTTGAGAACTATTCACTTAATCGTAGCGATATTTCAAATGTGGGTTGGAAATGAATAAAATTGGACCCCTATTGATTTTCAGTTTAAAGGTCAATCCACTCTGGACATAGAAAGCTATTTTGAGAACCATTTCATTCATAGACATCAAACTTGGTACACTGGTACATGTACATCCTAAGAAGTAGGTGACCCCTATTGTTTTTGAGGTCACATGGTCAAATATCAATCCACTCTGGACATAGGAAAATACTGTCTGCTCAATATCTTGAGAACCCTTCACTTGACAAACATCACAAGGAGTAGATGACCCCTATAAATTCTGCATTTACACAATCAAAGGTCAAAGTGGGCATAGTACATACTGTCTAGGGTCAAACTGTACACAGAAATATACTGACTACTCAATATCTTGATAACCCTTTGCTTGACAGACATGAACTGGTACATCCTAAGGAGTAGATGAACTCTGTTGATGTTTAGGTCATATGGTCAAAGGTCACCGAGTTCAATCCATTATTCTGTACAATTGGTTTTCATCCAATACTTTGAGAACCTTTCCTTGGTAATAATATTTCATACAGGGTTTAGTCATTGTACGTATATAGCCCCTATTTGTTTTAATTAACTTTAATCCCCTTCTGTAGCCCTATTCTATTTTAGGACAAACTTTAACCTAAATTATGTCAGAAAATTTAATCTTTTCTGGTCCAGCGGAGATTTTTAAATGACCCCACTCTATATTTTGCCTTTTGATTATCTTCCCATGTAAGGGCATACACTTTTCCTTTGTACAAACTTAAATCTCCTTTTCCCCAAGGATGCTATGTGCTTAGTTTGGCTCAATGGTTCCAGAGAAGAATATGAAATTGTGAAAACTTTACACTGCCAACTATTCAACTGACAGACAACAGACAAATTTTGATCAGAAATGCTCACTTCAGCCTTTGGCTCAGGTGAGCTTAAAAATCTAGAAACTCAGAGCACCAACTAGTCATCTCCAGCTCCACCAGTGTGTGACTAATAACACATGTAAGCACAGTGTGAAATCTAGCACCGCATTGATACAAATTATCTGTACAAATAATCTCAATGATAAACATTAAATGCTTATATTTACATTACTGTGTAGTGTGGCACTGTCATGTCCATATGATGCACAAGATTTTAGAGTTTTTCATTGGAGTCAAAATCTTGGAGTGTAAAATAGTGTATAAGGCATACAAGTCAATTTAGTTTAAATTGACTTCATTCCTAACTCGCATCATATAAACAGGCCAAAAGTTAACTTCAATCTTTAAATATTAAATTCATCTATCAATTTCCATTACATGAGGCCTTACTTAAGAGTACTAAATCTACTTAAGATGATACTTCTCAATTGGTCACAATTCAGGAAGGGAAGTAATAACTAAGAAATTAACTCGATGAAATTAATTATTTCCTCAAATGTTTTTAAATCTTAATATTGGTTAATACAAAAAACACAAATCATTGAGTTTTGGTCTTTTATTATGGTAACAACATTTAGATTTACATCTTTTAAAACCTTTTTACATTATAAAATTAGACCTTCCACTCTTTATGTAGCAATTCTGTACCTCCCAACTCGTTACACAGAACAGACTTCCTCAAGTCTGACACATCTTCCTCTTTCTGTTCTCCAATAGGTAAGTGTTTGACACTGTACATGCCACGTAAAAATTTCTATTTACAGTTCTTATTTCAGTATTTAGAAAAATCTTGACAAATCTCTTATGTCATATCCACCTCTTCCACCTGCAAAGAAGAATCACAATTTAACAAGAGTAATTAACTGAATACTTTACAGTATGAATAATCAATGCCACAGAGTTGCAAAAAAATCAAATGTACATGTAATTATACATTACAATTAAAAATTTGACATTTAAAGGGACTGATTCACGATCCCCCCCCCCCCACAAATTTTGTTTTTCACTTTTAATGATCAAAATCTCTTGTACATGTATAATATGATTAAAAGGCTTTACAAATTTTTTTAGGTGAAATACATTATGACAGAAGCTCCCTGTAGAGAGTTTATTACTTGCTTTGTAAACAAAGATTGTGGTATGTTGTTGTTTACAAAGTTTTCAAAATTAATGCATATCAATCCAAGTTTATTACATATATATCACATTTCTAGTATTCATTAGGTAAAATGTGTCATTTAAAAGTTAAATTTGCAACTGTGCAAAATTAAGATTGATTGATTAAATATTGTTTAACGTCCTGCTCGAGAATCTTTCACTCATATGGAGATGTCACCATTGCCGGTGAAGGGCTGCAAATTTAGGCCTATGCTCGGCGCTTATGGCCTTTGAGCAGGGAGGGATCTTTTACGTGCCACACCTGCTGTGACACGGTACCTCGGTTTTTGCAGTCTCATCCAAAGGACCACTCTTGTCTTACGACAAGCAAGGGGTACTGAGGATCTATTCTAACAACCCGGATCCCCACGGGGTTGCATAATTAAGATGCATTAAATTACAAAATTAACATTCACTGGTTTGTTTGTAAACATAAAAAGACTTGAATCTCTGTTTACATAATACAGAGTTAAGACTAAAATATTGCTCTTATCCTTGCATTTAGAAGGGCTAAAGTTTGGTTGTCAACATTAAATGAATTATATTTTCAATTTCTACATCAAAAATAAAGAATATTTATTTTTTCCAAAAACTTCAACCAGTCCCTTTAATATGATCTCTGAGACAATTGATAATTACCAGTTGTGGCGTCTGCACCTCATTTGAAATTTCTGACAACCTCTCTTACCTGTTCCCCATAATACATTTCTAAGATGTGGTTAGCACTAGTCCTAATAGAGTCATTGTTGTGGTATTCTAATGCCTCCAGTTTAACCATCCCTTCACATTCCTTCTCAAAGATTTCTCTTCCCTGTAAATTTCACAAAGTATATGACAAATTTTGGGAGCATTTCACTTCAACTAATCTGAGAGATAAAGGTAATTTCATCATCCATTTTATTTTAACTCTCTCTCTCTTACCTTTGGTATCATTTTCAGTGTCATTTCACACAGCACCAGTGCCAGATTTAAGATTTCCACATCATGAGATTTCAGCACTGGGGACACACACTGTAAAAGTCCGGAGTCCACTAAATGGTTACAAATGTCCTCACCATGACAACCAAGGTTACACAATAGATACAGAGCCTGAAAAATCAATAAAATAGCTCTATTATATGATCTATCTAAGACTGCATGAGGGGCAAGAATTTTGAAGTTTGTAATTGCAAGATCTACAGGCGATGTGCATGGATACATGTATGCACAATCAAATCAGACTGTTCTATGTATTTTAAGCTTTAACAAAAGGAGAACTATCACCTCCTGAAGGGCACACTCAAACTTGCACATATTTTAAATACTCTATATATCTGAAATTCCCATTTTTTAAAACCTTGACTCATTCTAAGTATCATTCCACACAAATTTAACCGTATCTTAATATCCTTGAAGAATAACCCAGCTGGTCATTGCAGACTTTGTGTTTGAGAATATGTATAAGTTTCTACTATTCCTGTATTACTAACTTATGACTAGGACAAAATCTGTGACCTTTTCCAAAATTCCAAATGACTTTCAATGTCAAAATCTGTGACCTTGACCTTTTCCAAAATTCCAAATGACTTTCACTGTCAGAGGGGTCATAACACAAACTTCAGATATAAATAAACTTTTTGTGTCAAATATGAAACACTAAATTCTACTTGTATATTACAATTGTATTGTCTGGAAAATAATTTAACATTGTTTTTACCAATGACCTTTGCAATCTTAAAATGAAATCATAATAAATCTTCAGATTTATATAAACAAACTTTGCCTGAGGTACATATAAACTGTAAGAGTATTTAATATTTTCCTGTTAAAATTAAACTTTATTTATGATTAAAACAAGTTCTACAACTTATATCAATGCTTCTCGTTGGCTCAGAGTTTGACATGAAGGGGGTCATTGATGTGGGAGGAAACCAGAGTACCCAGTGGAAACCCATGTGTCAGAATGAGCAACCACAATACCCTCTTGCATGCAACCACTGCCGATCCTGAGGATCAAACTCGGGTTGCAGCAGTGAAAAGCGAGTGCATTAACCACTACGCTACCAAGATACCCTGTTGACAAAGCTATGAGTACATGTAATACTCGTAAATTTGTGCATCCCAAATGGATATTACAGCATCACATATAAAAATGTCCCAAAAATAGTCATTTATCAATATTTTGTTACAATTTTGGGTTAAAGAAAATCTCCCTTGCATATCATTCTGCATTTCATTTATTAGTAAAAGACAATGACATCCATGTAATACATACCTCTGTTTTAATGTCAAATGCTGCAGGCACCTGTTCCAAAATGTGTGGTAGCATAGGCCCAAAAGTAACCTCCTTACAGACAGCAAGATCACCTGGTTAGCAAGGTAATATTTTTCTGATACAGTATTCAATAACTGTATTATACCATGTAGTTATTCATCAAAAAAAAAAAGAAGAAAGAAAAGAAATCTATGGATTTGCTTTAGATTCCTTATCACACTCAAGGAATTTAATCTTGTTGAGAACTTGCATATATATAAGGCCCACAGGAATCCCTTTAAGATTAGGGAAGGGAGGGAAACAAAACATGTTCAGGAACAAATATTCACTGATTTTCTATATGAATTTCAAAATTCTCTGGTAAGATGAGTGGGGGCTGCTCACCATCACACCCCCTCCCCCTTCTATAGGCCTGTATGTTTGATACAAGTTTTGATCTTTATAATTCCTCATTATGACACAGAATCATGCAATGCAGATGCATTTCATTCATGATCTTTTTATTTTCATATAAATATGTTAGATAGTGATATTACAAAAAAACTAAGCTCACATACACAGTAGTGTTTACCTGTCATGTTGGATAGAACCCAAAGAGTTTCTTTGCGAACATGCCGAAGATCAGAGGTCAAGTATTTACAGAGACTTGGTAGCAACTCTGCATTCTGAATTGCCATTCCTGTGTACTGGTCTGGTCCACTGCATATGTTTCCAAGACAACGCAGTAAAGGTGTCACTGCCTGATGACACAATCATAACATGTTTTTAACCCAAAAAATATATATTCAGACTATCAAAGTAAAGAAACCAAACAATATGTAATATGAAATATGCAAGTTCCCATTTCAATATTCCTGTTCTTCTACTAGGCTACATAAAAGTGTTACTGTGCAGATTATAGATAATATTGTAACAAGAGTTCAAGATATGATTGCCCTCCCCCCCCCCCCCCCCTCCCTCACCATTAATAATTCTAAAAAGATTTAAAGTACTGATGGACAAAATTAAGTTAAGGAATGGTGAAATATAATAGAACAGGTACTTTTCCAGAGAGACCTGTGAATCATACCTGAGCTTTGTGGGGCAGCATGTCAGACAATGTCACAAGTAAACCAACAACCTTGGTTATCACTCCATGGCTCGATAGCTCCTCAAGAAAGAGCCCACTGAGGAGAAACAAACCTACTTAACACAAGTAATAGCATGGAAATACCTGTATAAGTACTGATAAAACTTTCCCATCAATGCAGTTTCTGCTATGAAATCCATGAGATAGTAGGTTGTTGATATTAACAGTCTGTTGTTTTTCTGAATTGCCAAAATGATTTGCAAACAAAAGTTTTGGACAAAACAGGTTCCCAGTATTACAATAACAGCTTACCTAGTTGCAAGATAAGTAAAGACCCATGATACTTCGGCTAAAACATCCAGATTTTCTTGTGAATACGACAAATGAGAAAGAAGGTTTGGAATGATGGAAACCTGAATCATCACCCTGAAAGCAAAATGTTGCAAAAATATTATCAGTTTTGTTTTGCAGCTTAATATTCATATTTGAATTAAAATGCTTTAAAACATACTTGCAGGTGTCTGTTGATTCTTTTGCCAGATTTGATAGAGCAAATGCTGCCGACTGAACCACTGATGGATGTGGACTCTGTTTCAACCAAAATGTGTAATTTATATATTGGTTTTAACAGCTGAAGAGAAACTATCAACAGTTTTCAATCCAAACTTTACAAAATGAATGAATATCAATCTGCATTCTTTCTTTGAAATTACCATATAAGTTCAAGTTAATATTTTATTCCTAATTTGTAGAACTGTTAATTTTTGCACAAAGAAATTTGTTCACAAAATTCTTTTAGTTATTACTGACCCAAGGATTTTGTGACTTATACTTAATAAAGAGTTTTTTTTCAAAATAATCATAATCAACATTTAAATCATTTGATAGTCAGTTTTTTTTTATCTCTCTAACTTGCCTGCAGAAGTTGCACAAGAGGGGGTATAACTCCCTGTGCTTGTAAAATCTGTCTGCACTCAGTACTGTCCCCTGCTAAATTTCCCAGTGTCCAGGCACTTTGGTCCTGTAACAATACAATTAATTAAATACTTATCTCTGATAGCTAGATGTAATTGAATTCTGAACACTTGAATCAAAAGGTACATTCCAGCAGTGCAATAAACTATACTACTCATCAAAAGTACAGAAATAGTTATACTTTTCATATTCTATAAACAGCATATGTCAAAATCATATCTTCATCAACTGCTCTTGTGGTGGAAATACCAACAAGAGACCTATGAACTGTAATGCTCACCTGAGTCAACTTGGCCTTCCTGTTCTTCTTCAGAAGATTTTAACCCCATATTGACCCCAACCTAGTCATTTTACCAAACTTCAATTGAAACAACATGGAGATTTTTCTATATCAATATGATTAAGAAGGCCTTGCTGAGCTGGAGAAGACTTTTCAAAAGATTTTCCCTAATATTCATACATTATTAGGGCTGTCACTAGATTTTTGGACAGGGTTCCAATCAATTTAGATTGGGAAATTTATTAGAAATTTTTGTTTAGATTTTGTCTTTTCTGTTCCAGAGGTTCTTGAGAAGAAGATTTGGAAAAGATGCCACCATATTTTCACTATTATTTATATCCTCTTTGAGAAGAGGGTGAACCTTCATTTAAAAAAAATTAAATCCCTTTTACTCAACGATGCTTTAATGCAAGTTTGGTTAAAATTGGCCCTGTGGCTCTGGAGAAGAAGTCAAGAATGTTTTAAGTTCACAGATGGATGCTGGAAAAAAAGTTAATCAGTCCAGGTGAGCTAAAATGGGGTGGGTGTTACACAGTCAAATGCCTGTGGTGATTAGGACAGCTTCAGATTATTTAGAAAACTGCACAGAGTAGGTGCAAAAACTGTGATTTTTCTTCATACACTGAATAAGTAAACCCAATTTCTAAAATGGTCATATAAAAAATTTGATTAATATAACATTTCATACGACTAGAAGTCATGGGCTTGAGCTCTGCTCATAGCTCAGCCATGTCAAACCCAAGATGTAAAGAATAGGTTGTAATTGCTCCTTTGCCAAATGTTTGGCATATATAGGTAAAGTCATACATACTTACTAACAGTGGTCCTGTGTCATGACAATGAACCTTAACTGCTACAGCAAGCATAGGTCTAAATTTGTGGTACTTCACCCACAACTGGTGACTTCTCAGACGCAATGAAAAATTTTCATAGGACATTAAAAAACACAATAAATTATCAATTACATGTACCAACACAGGTATGTGTATTTGAGCATCTATTCAAAGTCATAATTTTGAATAACCAACACAGCAACCAACAAGACATCTGTATGTTGGGGTATATCCCCTTGCAATGAGTGTCTACAAGTTTTTTATATGAAATCCTATAGTGACCTTGACCTCTGATCTTTTGATCCCAAAATCAATAGGGTTCTTCCTACCTTGATAGCAAAGCTGCATGTAAAGTTCAAAGCAATCAAGCAAAATATGTGGCCTGTAGAGTATTCACATGTTTCTTCTATGACGTCCAATAGTAGTCAATCAAGCAAAAAATAATAATGTCCAATATGAATGTTGTTATCAGTCAAGCACACATTTGGGCTGCTCACTCCACTAACTTTAAACATATTAGGTCTGCAAAATTTACCTGTAACTGATGAACTCCACTGCTCAGGTAGGTAATCAGATACGGGGCTACATGTTTACAAATGACCATTGAGTGATCACTTGTTCCTGCTGAAATATTAGTAATGCACCATGCTGCCTCAAGTTGTAGACCTGTGTCACTTCCAGTGTATATGCCAATAAGTGTGTTCAAGGCATTTTCAACCCTTTCCAAAAAGTAAATGTAACAGTATATCAATAAGCATGTTCAAGGCATTTTCAACCATTTTCAAGAAGTAAATGTAATAATATATTTCCTTTTAATATGCTTTACAAAATGTTTTGGTTTAAATGGACCAATTTTTTATTAATGCATTATGGTATATTAAGTTGTATACTTGAAAAATGTGTCAATGAAGGCTGTTCCTTGGGAAAATGCTTGTTGAAGTGTCTTTAGATTCTCATGTCTGTGGGCTCCTGGTTTCTCTAACCCCTTTGCTGCATTAACAACCTTAACAAAAAATATTATGCACAAGAATATAAATCTTTCTCATATATACTTTTCTTATGCTTTTACCTCATGAGTTGAAAGCTCAAGTGAACTTTTCTAATAACATTTTGTCTGGCAACCATCTGTCCATAAACTTTCAACATTTTTTTTTACATCTTCCCCAGAAGCACAGGGCCAATTTCAACCAAACCTGTCAATAATCATCCCTAACTTAAAGGGTTTCAAAATTGTTCAAATGAAGGGACACACCATTTTTCAAAAGGGAGTTAATTAAGAAATAGTAAAAATATGGTGGCATCTTTTAAAAATCTTCTGAAGAATCACTGGACCAGAAAAGTAAAAAACTTATTTGTGAAAGCTTTTTTAATGAGTGGAGATTCAGAATTGTTCAAATCATGTCCCCCCTCCAAGTAGGGTGGGGCTACAATTGGGGAATCAGTTTTACATAGGGATAGATAGGAAACACCTTTAAAAATTTTCTTCTTAAGACCAGCAGGGCCATGATTAGTCATATTGATATGCAAACATCATCAGTGGAGTGCAGATTTCTGTTTATTCAAATCATGGTCATGGAGGGTAGGATGGGGCTTGCATCTTCTTCTCAGGTGTTTAGTATACTATCAGTTACACCAAACTGAAGTTTCTTCAGATCATGGCCTGGGTGTGTTTATATGTTTGGAAGGGTCTATAATAGGGGATCAAAATTTGACATTGGAATATATATAATCTTTGAAAAATTTCTTTTCAAATAGGACTGGCCATGATTAGTTATATTTAATATGCAAGCAGATTTATATTTGAAGAGGGTTGGGCTTCAAAAGGGATTCACAGTTTTACATGAGAATATATAGGAAATTTGAAAACAAGATGTGTATGTGAAACATGAATGCACCTGTATAGCAGAAAGGTTGAAGATCGCCAAAGTTGAAGTTTTTAAAAAGTAGGTAACACCCTAAGGTCAAGGTCATGAGATCAAAAACTTTGATATACCTAAAACAAAAGGTCTTGTCACAAGAAATACACATGTGAAATATGAAAGCCTATCAACAACCATTGAAAAGTTATGGCAAAGATTAAAGGTTTTCAAAAGTAGATAAAACACCATGATCAAGAGGTCAAACATTTTGCTAACTATTACAGAAAGGTCTTGTCAAAAGAAATACACATGTGAAAAAATTAAAGCCCTATCACCAACCATTCAAAAATTAAAAGGGGCCTCCGTGGCCAAGTGGTTAGAGCATCGGGCTCAAAATCACAAAGCCTCTCACCTCTGTCGGCGCGTTCGAATCTCGGCCGCGGCGTTATGTGAGCAAGTTTGCCAGTTTACTTCCGGAAGGTCGGTGTTCTCTTCTCGGGTACATTGTATCTGGGTTCTCTTCTCCACCAACAAAAACTGGACGCTACCAGATAACTGAAAAATTGCTGAGTGTGGCGGAAAGCAATAAATAATCAATCAATCAAAAATTAAAGCCAAGGTTAAAGTTTTTCAAAAGTAGATCAAACCTCAAGATCAAGGTAAAAAATTGAGCACTACCAAGCTGGTACATGATTTGTCCAAATACGTTATTGACCCCCAAAAATCTTAAGTCCAAGGGCCATAACTCCTTCAAAACTTTTGGGTCAGCAATCCCCTTGTAATATGCACATCTACACAATAGTCATTGTGATCTTTCTTTGTATCATGTTTTATAAAAATCTCCCCAAGGGTTTAGGAGGAGTTGCAAAGACAAAGTTAAGGGGACAGTCAGATGACAGCAGTATAGCATAATACTCCCGCATTTTATATGGGTGCATAAAAATTTTAGCACCAAAAGAAAAGTCTTGTCACAAGGAATACACAATGTAATGGGTAAGGAGAGAAAATGCAACAAATAACACTTCCTCTCCATAAAAGTATTCACCCTTACTTTGGCAAATGACTGGTAAGATTTTTAAATATTCGCAGGTTAAGCCTCCAGCACTAGGACTTGCTCCCATTTAAGAACATGAGGCTCAAATACAGTATTGTTTACGGTATTTTTTGATGGAAGCAAACTCCTGTTAACAATACATATCTTTAAATGGCAGCAAACCCCTGTGCCTCCAGACTGAACAATATAACTAACAACTTACTTCATCATGCGATATTTCGTCTGTGACATCTTCGCTACCAACAAAGCGAAATCGCTTGGAACTCAGTAGCTTTTCTTTCCTGTCTTTACGAAGAGCTGGAATTTAAACAATCAGGATGAAGTACACAAAAATCATTTAGGGTATTCTGAATCCCTTTTTAAATTTTGACTGCAAATACTAAAACCCAAAAGGTTTTAAATTGGTTGTTTTGTATTAATAGAAAAAAGGTTTTATACATTAACTGATTTATATGTGAATTGAGTCTATTTTTGATTAAGCAAAATAATAACCCTCATCTAGGCTGCTTAATCACCTTTTTGGTGTATTCCGGGTATTTGGAATCACTAGATAAACTAGTAAAAAATGGCCAGAAAACAACTAAATCAAGTAGTATTATTTACCTGATCTCTATAAGTAAAGATGTCTATTTACTTTGTGCATGTTCTGATTTATTTTGAATCTAATGTCCTCTCTGCACACACACACACACTGTAGAAACACTGAGGCAGATTATGCAAGAAAAGTTCATTACCAACAAAATAATGGTTAAAAAATCTTTTGACTGCAAAATGTCATCCTGTTCATATAATTATTTAAGAAAGATTAAAAAAACCCCCAAAAAACCCATTATCTTTAAATCGTATGTTTGTGTCAATTTGAATACATTTTATTTAACTAATATGTTCTATCTACTCTTTCATATGTGAACATTTTCCTTTCTCTGTAACAAGCTCTTGTTGCCTTCAAAGGGTCCTTGTCAGCAGAGATCAACACGTAACTGTAAAAAAACTAGACCAGTCGGACCAGTAGCTTAAAATTGTACTAGACCTGACGTCTTTTATATTACATGTGTTTCTCAATCTCTCAGTACCATATATAACCACTAAATTATGTGTTCATGCTTATATAAAAAAGGGCCCATAGTATATTGATACTAGTCTTTAAACAGCTCTTGCACATCATTAACTTTACACCCCTAACATTTTAACAAAAAATTATCTGACACTACAAAGCAGCACATACATGTGGCCATTTATTTGGCTGCGGTTATGTACACATGATTTTTAATACCCCAAATTGTAGGGGTTTGTAAATGCAGTCATAACCTTTTTATACTTTGAAGTGTTGACAAAAACAATTTTTAAAATTGACATCATTTATTATCTAATACATCATGATTCATCCATCAATGCTGCTAAGGCATCAATAAGAAATGTCATACAGCATTTCCTACATGCACATTTATTCACTAACGATCAAGTTCATGAATTAAATTGTTAATCAATATATTCAGTGAATGGTATCTTGGATATACACACTGTACATGTTTTCATTACTTTGCTGTTGTCGATTGTCTGGTTGTCATACGTGTGGATGTGTCAAACAAAGTACAGCGTGTATGTAAAATCTAGACAATCGTGAAGCACGGGTGATTCGGAATACCTTAAATGACTGTTATAGTTGTATATTGTTTTTAAAAGATGCTGCGCATGAAAACATACATGTGCTCAAAGCAGAACCGCCTGGTTATCATGGAAATGGGTGTCATCGCTACATTTTATACTTCGTAAACCGTTCTTCACGATTACTGTCTTACCCAATTCTTCTGCTTTATGTCTCTGTCTTAATTTGGACACATTCTGTGCTCTATGTTTGTACTGCGTCTTTCTATCCATATTCGTATTAATACGAACAGTCACGATCTCGATCCCGATACAAATGCACTAATTAATATCCATTTCCAAATAGGCCTAGATTTTTATCATCATTATTATTTGTAAATATTGAATTCTATCCCTTTTTTCAACATAATCTTCATTAGACTACTAATGATACCTCATGTTTATTGATATTTTTATTTAAAACGGGATCGATGTTTTCGGAAGCGAAAGTAGATCAAATATAGCGCCAAATATAAACTAAAAGTAAAAGTTCAGCCGATGATAATGATAGACTAAGACAACTTTCAGTAAGATGGTATGTATATAATATTTTTTATAATATAACATCATGTAATATATTCTCTATTAAAAAATACAATAATGGTTAGTTGTTTTATCTATTTCAGTCAAAAAAGCGTGGGTTAAGCGTGGAAGAGAAGAGAAGCAGAATGATGGAGTTTTTCTATGAAAAAGTATGAAAGTATCAAAGGACTTCACTTAAAGAGATAGTATATCTCATTTTGGTGATTTTTTTCTCACTCCAAATCATTTCTGACCAACTACTCATATAAATAAAATGATTTTATTTCAGATTATCATATGAATCGACCAAAACCTTACCTACACCATAAATGATCTTTCCGCAAATAAATTAAACCAATACTGTCCAAATACACACTGAATTGATGATAATTGTCGTTCTTTCAAATAACTTATTTACTAAATTTAATGGCATGAAGTACGCTTCGTCAAATAAAATTTATGACATGTATTTGCGTACATCAAACCTGATCATATATACCGCATGTCATTAAAGGTTTAGGTATTAGGTCAGTAATAATTTTCACTATTATGTCTGTAATTAAGTTCACTATATTACTACGTTTATCACATGCGTGTAAACAACGCAATTTCAGCTCAGCCTACTTAAACAGATTCAACTATGTCCTGTACATATTTTGATTTACAGGAGAAAATAGTGAAGTACAATAAAATAAAATTGATTAGGTTGCATATTTATAGGGCAAAAAAGAAAATGAAAATATAGCAAATGAGCAGGATTAGATCTTGGCCATCATTTGAAAAATTGAAATGATGACAGTTGCAGATAGGGTGTCAATGACAGTCATACTCTTTATAAACCTCTGAGAATATCGCTGAAAAATAACCATTTCATAATGTTATATTTTCTGATGCAGAAGGACTTTTTTCAACTGAAAGAACTAGAGAGACTTTGTCAAAAAGAAAAGGGAATCACTTCAATGTCTGTTAAAGAAATCCTTACCAGCCTAGTTGATGATGGGATGGTTGATACCGATAAAATAGGCACATCAGTTTATTTTTGGGCATTCCCTAGTAAAGCAAGTCAGAATGTAAGCACTTTTGATATGTATTTATATGTGTTTTAAAATTAGCTAAAGGTAAGAGTCCATTAAAGTATTCTTTAATGTAGTCCTTTGAGTTTCTTTAAGTGTACTGCAGCAGTTTGTTTGAAGAAAACTGTTAACTGATTATTTGCAAATGTTTTTCTTTCATTTTTCAAATTATTATTTTTTTTTTCTCCAGAGAAAACGAAAACTTGATGATTTGATAAACAGAAACAACGAGTTGGATGAAAAGAAAAGAATTTTGGAGAACAGTATCAAAAAAGCCAAAATTGGAAAAGAGGATTCTGTGAGTTCATTCACAAAATCATAAACTTGTCAATCAAATTTAACACAAAATCATAAACCTGTCAATCAAATTTAACAGAAATCTTACTTTCTACAGCTATCATTGATATTAATTCGAATTTTTCTCTATATTTTATTATAAGTTATAATTGGAAGAAAAGAAGGAATAATTTTATTGCTATTTGGATTGTAATATGGTTAATGTTAACTTGATCTTAAATGAGTTTATATATTGTATATATAGAAAAAAGGAGTTTAAATCTGTGTAACTACTACAAATATTTTATATTTTCTGTTGACCAATAACCTACATTAATAATAATTGTTTTATAGATGCTTTTGCACAATATATTCAGATGATTTGAGTGTCCCCAATTATAATTAATTTTGAAAAGGACACCACTAAACAGGTGCATAATATACCTACATTTACCATTTAAACCAACCCTATTGCCCAACCCCAACAATATTAATACATTTCATCTCTGTAAAAGCATTTAAATCTACTTTAGCAATAAAGTAACAAATTTTTGGATCCAACCCCCTCCACCAAAACGAACCTGGCCTGGATTTTCAGAACCCAAGCCAGACTTTAAGATCAATTTATACATATCCTTTCATTCATCACCACATCACATGTATTCCACTTATTCTCGCCATGTCAGGGGACAGACCCACATTTACCCGATGTCCTATCACATACCACCATCAAATCAAATGAATCTGTTAAGGTTAGGGAGAAGACAAAAGGACAATATTTTTACCCCTCCCATTTTAAATCCCCCCCCCCCCCCAGCCTAGGAGTCATACCCACAGTTTGAAATTTAAATGATGACTAAAATTATGTCACCATCAAGTCATTTGAATCTGTTATGAGTAAATAGGTGAAGTGCAGACAAGATTATATGGCCAGATTGACAAACAAAAGCACAATAACATAATAACATGTCCACATTTTTCCATTTACTGTACCTCAACTAGTTAAGTTTCAAGTATAATCATCAAATTGTCAATGTTCTCTCTCTCTCTCTCTCTCTCTCTCTCTCTCTCTCTCCATAATATGTGATATATAATTTCTACTACCTAGGAGAAGCGGTGTCAAATACTCCAAGATTTAGATGGTAAAAAACACGAGAAAGCCTCCTTATTAAAAGAAATAGATAAGTATCAAGAATGTGATCCTGAAGTTATAGAGAGAGTACAGAAACAAACAGGAGAGGCAAAAGAGGCTGCTAATCGTTGGACAGGTAAGACACAAATGATAATTGATGACCAAAATTTATATGTTGATCACAAAAGTCACAAGTGATCTGACAGTTATGAACTGAACTGTAATGTCTAACAGGTAGGTCACAATGGACATTCAATGACCAAGCGGTAATGTTGGACAAGTAAGTTAAAAATGGTCATTTAATGGCCTAACTGTATTGAATAGGTAAGTTACAAATGGTCATTTAATGGCCTAACTATAACACTGGACAGCTATGAAATGAATGGGCAATTAATGAATTCACTGTAAAGTTATGAATGGTCAGCTAATGACCTATCTATAATGTTGAACAGATAAGTCATGAATGTTCAGTAAATGATTTAACAGTAATGTTGAACAGATAAGTCATGAATGTTCAGTAAATGATTTAACAGTAATGTTGAACAGATAAGTCATGAATGGTCAGCTAATGATTTAAAAGTAGTGTCAGTGTTGTAACGATCATCAGAAAATATCGATTGTTGACGAAAAAAGGTACTGATTTTGATGATCGATTATTTTTTTCCATAATTGATCATCGCATGCACATATACTTCTTATAGAATGCATTCTGGTATTAGCCCACTTCCACTTCTACAAAGCACAAAGATTGCAATATGAACTCATTAAACATACATAAGTTAAGATTTATTTAATATAAAGCACAGAAAAAATTCACTACATTTGGATACCCATTTCTTCCTCTGCCGGAGGTGGAATTCATAACCTGCTGAACCAAATCTCCTAACAGCCTTTGACTAGTGCGCTAGACCATTTAGACAAGTCATTAAAACTTGCTTTTAATGATGATGGAATTCTTGCCATGTTGTCACTCAATACAGAGTCATTGAGAATGCATATTTGATGTAAGTTTAGATGCATGCTTCATTTGAAATATTTTATATAAAGCACAAAGATTGCAATTAGCTTTTGAGCAAATATATCTTTACATATAATTATACATGCGTGTGTAAATATACATGTGTAAATGAAAAAAAAAATCATGAAATACTTTGTAAGATTATCCTTTTTAAGATAAAAATGTTTTCCAATTATAATCGGTAAAATCACATAGGAAGCAACAACGTTTCCAACTGATAATCAATTATGAAAATTAACCAATGTCCCTTTACTAAGTAATGTTGAACAGATAAGTCACGAATAACACCGTTCTCTCTGTATTCATTCATTGTTCATTCACCATTCAAGTGGTGAGTAGAATGTTTCAGGGACTGTAATGGCCTACCTGTAATGTTGGAAAAGTGATTAATAAATAATCAGTTAATGATCTTACTGTAATGTTGGATAGCTATGAAATGAATGGTCAATTTAAATTATATAATGACCTCATGGTAATGTTGAACACATAAGTCATTAATGGTCAGTTAATAACCTTACTGTAAATTTGAACTTGGATCCAAGGTAAGTTACAAATAGTAAGTTTATGACCGTCGAGAATTTTTCACTGAAACTGAGACATCATCAGCTGTACCACAAATTTAGACTTATGCTTAGCACTCAGAGTTGTAGCAGTGGGGGTATTTCAACTTGCCAACACCTGTCGTGACACGAGACCTCCGTTATTAAGGTCATATCTGAAAGACCCGTGATTTTCACTTCTAAATGTTGAGCGTGTGGCGAAGGAGTGATCAACAATTAAGTTATGAATGGTCAGTTAATGACTCATCCTGTAATATTGAACAGTTAAGTCGTGAATGTTTAGTTAATGACTTGACTGTAAACGTTATAAGTTTGATGTGGTGCTGAGGTTGAGAATTGAACCTGGGCCCCACAGTTGTGAATCAAGCTCCCATACCACTAATCTATGATGACCCAATGGTTAGTTACTGATCAAACTGCAAATTACAATAAGTCAGTAATTGGCCCTTTAATGATATAAGTATAAATATTAAAACCAGGAAACTTGCCACTGGCCACATAATGGTGGAACTGTAATGTTGTACAGATGAGTCATATATGTAATTTGTCCTGACATAATAGTAACAAGTTGTTAGTGATGTAACATTGTACAGACCTGTTAACAATCTGACTGTAACTTTGCACTAAGTCAAAAATATGGTTCAATATAAACTTTGTAATGGTACCTTTGGATAGATAAATCAGAGATTGTCAGTTAAGTGATCAAACTGACCTAAAACAGGTAATTCTCAAATGCTAAGTGAATGCTTTAACCATAATTTTGGTCATATAAACCACATTTGGTAAGTTAATGATCTATCTAAAAATTTTGAAGTATTTGTAGGTCACATGATTAGTTACAGAGCTATTTGTGAAGGTAGGTCAGGTGTCTACTTATTATCTATATTACAGTCGGGTTACAGGAGACATGATGTAACCTGGAACTAAATTTTAATGTTGACCACCGACAGTTGACAATATTTATTATATATTTTAAAAGATCTTCATCGCTGTATTGCACTCTTACTATTATCAGTTTTACTTATCACTTCATCAAAACTATATAGAAAGAGAGAGAGAGAGAGTTCAGTTTACTGCAGAGACAAAAATCTTAAGCTTTGTTTCAATATCTATAAATGATGTACTAATCACTTTCTCTTTCAGATAATGTTTTTTCCATTAAATCATGGATTAAAAACAAATTTCACTTTGAGGAAAGTGTGATTGATAAACAGTTTGGAATTCCAGATGATTTCGACTATGTTGAATAAAAGTTTCTGTAAAATTTTGAATCTGTTTGTATTGTTAAATCTGTTATGCAATAAATATTTTCTTGGTGTAATACTTTGGTGCGTTTTTTTTCCCCTTTCAAATACTCTAAAAACCATAGAAATCAAATTGAATAAAGGCTTTGAACTGAGCCACCAACCGCTGCAATAATTGATTTCCATCTGATGCTAACTGAAAGTTTGAAGGTGGGTGGTTTTTAGTACAAACCACGCACTGTATCATTTCAAGAAGGGCATTTAATCTGTATTTGTCGTATTAATAGGATATTAATGTATATGGAAATAAAATGTATTTTGTCTCTCTACATGCTGTATAAGTTATACATTGTATTTAAATTATACAGTTTATCTCGATCGGATTAAAACGAAATCAAGCTAATTTACTATTTATTTTCTCTCTGAGTCGGATGATAAACGCTTCATTTATGATCACGTGACGTAGCAAGCTGAATGTATACAACAACATACCGACGTAAAAGCGTGGACTGCCTGCAGGGTGTTTGCGGTATACGTTCAGAGAATAAAGAAAGCAATAGAAAGCCACATAGAGAACAGGTCAGAGTGTACCACAATGAACGATGGACATGTTGAAGGGAAGATTGAATTTATTGTTTAACGTCAAACCACTCCTTTTTTTTTATTTGCAAGTCTTTATTTACACACATATAGATAAATACAAACAGTATATAATGGACTTTTTGTTTTATGAACTCGCACACTCATTCATACAAACACTCACACTTATAGGAATTGATTAAACATTTTGTAAAGAAACAAGTTATATGGAGGAATGTACGTTAAATATGCATTATTGAAAAAAATAAAATAAAAAAATAGATATTCATATTATTCAATGAATGGGTTAATAAGGAAATAAACACCACTCTTAATACGATTTTTAAAAAATGGCGTCCAAGGATGAAAGACGTCACGAAATGTCGGTGAAAACTTGCACGAATCTACAAAATATGAGTTCCACTGCCGATTCTGTAAGTAACTTTACCAATAGTATAAATGGTGTTTTGAATGAAGATATAAAGCAATGTGCATCTAGCCCACAAAACACCGAAATTGTGCATGTACTTACAACTTAATACAAGTACTGAAGTGAGCGAAATCCAAACCGAACACCATTCCGTTGAGGGGACGTGTTCCAATACTGTGCTGACAAATTGTACAAGTGATTTCATGTCTTTTGATAATGTCTTGAAAACTCTTCCAAAAGAAACGTATATTGAAAAACTGCTACAATTAACTTCCAATAATGAATAACTTATAATTGAATATAGATTCCGTGTTGCAGAGCGAAAGCCATTGAAGGGTGTCCGAAGGGAAACCTCATACAGCGCAGAAAAACTAAAGCGAACCCAAGCTCGGTTAGATACGCAAAGGATAGCTTTCCACTTTATATGTTTTGCAATGGTGACAATTCGCATATATTAGAGGTTCTTGGCAAGAAGCAAGATACTTCTGAAACATCAAGCGTAGTTACAATAGATCTACACTACATAATACAAACATTGGTAGAACGCGTGCATGAACTAGAAGTCAGCGCACCGAGCACAGACAAGATCATTAAAAACATGCAGAAAACAATAACAGGTCAAATTCCACATTGACTGCGGAAATAGTTAAAATGAGAAGTGACATTGTAGCCCATGCCATGTCTTATGAAACTTTTCGTGAAAACACGCCTCAAATATGGTGATGATCTTGACTTTACTGAAGAACAGGCAAAATCTCAAAAAATTGGAAACGAAATATCTAGATTGTCTAAATCATGTCAAAATCTACTGAAGCAGATGTCCGATTTAAAATGACAAAATCTTAGGCTACGTTAGTTACCCCGCCGAGGGCCCAATGTAGTTCGACCCAGACAAGTGAATCCACTTCGCGGTCTAGTGATCATTCACAGTGCCCAACAAAAGACTTCACACAGGATAACGGCACATCAGAGAACACTATACGACAGACGCAAGACTATCTGGTACAAAAAGAAGCTTCTGATCAAACTCGTATCGAAGCTCCCCCTGAACCAATTCTAAAATTAAGTGACAATCCCCGTACAACACCGAAAGACAGAAATCATGCAGATAACATTCCCATCCCAGTGCATATTTCGCGTAAACCCAAGTCAGTTGAAGCAAAGGAATCTATACCAAAGAAAATTGATTATTCCAATCAGAAACAAGATGTGTTTCTTGGAATAACCCATCGTAGATGCAGAATTGCCAAATTTTACCTAACAGGCATAGACCTTGAAACTACTCGGGATGGCATTATCAACTTTGTGCGAGACAGTAACATCCGTGTGACGTATCTGTCCTTATTCCAGTCAAAATATAATCTAGACTGTTTGTCTGCAAAAATCCATGTTCCTGAAGATGAACGTAAAACAGTATGTGCGCAATATTTCTGGCCTCCTGGAGTCAAATGCCGTCCATGGATCAATGCACACGAAAGACAACAAAGTCGTGAAAATAATTTATAGACATACCTATGGTAATGAAAAATCGTAGACAATACATTATGTTGCACAGTACTTTACTGTATGCATATATGTTACTTACAATACTGAATTGGAATGTCAGAGGCGTATGTCCTCTAGTGCATGCTTGACAAATCTTTTACGCCTATCCGACTGTGATATTGCTGTAATCTCAGAACATAAGTTACCCGAATCATGTTCAAAATTCTTTGGTTGCATTGACAAAAATTATATCTATGCAGTCAAATTTGAAAAACCGGGAAAAAAATCAAATAGGCAAAGGAGGTGTAGCAATATTATACAAAAAATCCTTAGAATTTTACACATCTTCAGTACACATAAACTCCAATAGAGTTGTTGGTATTTGTTTGAAAACTCCAAAACATATCCTATGTATGTTTTTGGTGTGTATTTGCCTTCCGAAAACGATATCGATCAACATAGAGAAGTATTAAATGTACTTAGCGGATTATTCACTAATTACTCAAATCGTGGTCATGCTAGTTTTGCTGGCGATATGGAAGCATACTACAAAAAAACCCAACAAAAAACCCCAAAACTGACAGGATCAATCCTTTCAAATCAGCCGACTTCTTCATGAAAAATAACATGTATTGTGATATTACTATTAATAAGTTAAATCAATATCAAGATGTTTATACATTTGTACCTTGTGAAACAATGTTGGATTATATAATTGTAAGTGAATCCCTCAAAGATCGTATTGTGGATAATGCGATTATAGAGGAAGGTATGATATCTAGCACCTCAGAGCACTTACCAATAATAGCTAAGGTTGAAATTTTGGAAAATCCCCATATATTATTACCAAACACGTCTAAATGGCCTGCATGGCACAGAATATGCACAGATACAAGGATCAATTACCGTCACCAACTAAAAAAAAACAAAAAACCATTTAGACTACATTCTACCAGATGAAAATAAGGTGTTGTTTTTAAACGATATATGTCAAACACGTCAGACAGTATTCGACCTGACGACAGGTTGTATTTGTAAATTAGATCGTTATAATAATCATAGAATTTGCGAACTGCTGACTTTAAACGAGACTGTCAAATTCCCTGTAACATCAACTTATTTGTCAGTAGTCTGTCTAGATTTAAAGGTAAAATTGATCATTCTCAGAACATGCTCTCGCGTATCGAATCAATTGTGAGAGAAACATTATATGAAAATGATAATGGAATATTGTTACATAAATATTGGAAGCTGTCGATTGAGAAACTGACGTCATCTCGTTTATCATGGCCCCGTGGGGATGCGGGTTCTTAGAATAGATCCTCAGTACCCCTTGCTTGTTGTAAGAGGCGACTAAATGGGGTGGTCCTTCGGATGAGACACCGGCAATGGTGACAGTCTCCATATGAGTGAAGAGTTCTCGAACGGGACGTTAAACAATAATCAATCAATCAATCGTTTGTCATGAAGTTGAGTTGGTTAATTTACCGTTAACATTTTTGCTCAATAAAATATCCATACATGAAACAGTCATGAAAGACGTTGTGGTGTCTTTTATTTTGAGTTCACTCAGATATATCGAATCGAAGTATCAATGTTTGGTTGTTTGTATATTGTCCCACTCGAGAATTTTTACTCATATGGAAATGTCAGTATTGCCGGTGAAGAGCTACAAAATTTAGGCCCTTACTCGGCGCTTACAGCCTTTGAGCAGCAGGGATCTTTATTGTGTCACACCTACTGTGAAACGGGACCTCGGTATTTGTGGTGTTATCCGAAACACCGCCCATTTAGTCGCCTCTTACGACAAGCAGGGGTAATAAGGACCTTTTCTAACCCGGATCCCCACGGGAAAAGTATGAATGAAAATGATCATTGTTAATATATAAACGTAGTCGATATATTTAAATGAACACAGCAAGATATTTATCCCGGGTAAAAGTTTTTCAATAAATTCCTCGTCGTAAGAAACAGATCAGCTAATAAAGGAACACAATTCGTGCCCATTGCAATTCTAAGAGACTGTTGGAAGACCTATTCACCAAAGACTACGTAGATACTGTCAGTGAGGAATTCAAGCATATTTTTAATATCAACTTCAGAGTACTTATGCATAGAATCAGAGTGGTGTTTAACAAAGTAATTTTTGAATGACTGATCACAAAATATGAATATTTCCGTGTTCTATTTATGGGAGGTGAATTTTGTTAAGCGTTCATAGGCCATCACGCAATGCGGGTATGAATTATATTGCATAGATCTTTGGCGTGGGACTCTCACATCCTTCATTTGTTGGAAATATAACGTATTTCCCAGAAAACATTCTCCAAACAATATGATCCTACATGTATATTCAAAAGTTTAAGTGGATAGACACGATTTTAACTGAAAAATTTCGAATTTCATTTTCCACTATTTAATGTTTACTATTCTAATTTGAGGTATTTATAATAGTCAGCAAAAATTTGAATGTCAGTTGAGTTACAAATGAGATACAACACTCGCAATTCTTTGTTATGTGAACGAGGTTTTTGCCATCCTTTTGTTTACAATTGAAAATATCAAGTTAAAGACAAATGAGATGTGACAAACACTAGAAACTGTTTAATTGTGTTCAGAATTAACTTGTAAATTGAAAAATCTGCTTTAAAATTTTTTTTACTGGTATATTTATGACATGAGCTTTGGTTATAATAAAGAATTGTGAGCTTTGTAACTCGACAACTGACTTAAACATTTTTGCGCTGACCATTAGAAATACTTTAGTTAAGCATTGTAAACATTAAAAAAGGACAAGTAAAATTTGAAAACTTTTAGCTCAAATCGTGTCCATGCCCCTTTAAAATTTTGATACAAAGATTAACATTATTCATACTATAAAAACAAATTTAGTTCGTTTCACAAAATCAGAGGAAAAGATATATAATATTCAAGTATATACTGTATTTGTAAACGAGAATTGCACAGTAGGCGCTGTATGGACGAGTAGATTTGATTAGAGGGGTTAATGGTAAAGACATCAGTCCTCTATTACACTATTGAGTCTCTGCATATAGTAAACATTCAATGAACCAGAGTTTGCATATAGTAAACATTCACTGTACCAGAGTCTGCATATAGTAAACATTCACTGTACCAGAGTCTGCATATAGTAAACATTCACTGTACCAGAGTTTGCATATAGTAAACATTCAATGAACCAGAGTCTGCATATAGTAAACATTCAATGAACCAGAGTTTGCATATAGTAAACATTCAATGAACCAGAGTTTGCATATAGTAAACATTCACTGTACCAGAGTCTGCATATAGTAAACATTCACTGTACCAGAGTCTGCATATAGTAAACATTCAATGAACCAGAGTTTGCATATAGTAAACATTCAATGAACCAGAGTTTGCATATAGTAAACATTCACTGTACCAGAGTCTGCATATAGTAAACATTCAATGAACCAGAGTCTGCATATAGCAAATGTTCACTGTAGCAGAGTCTCTGCATATAGTAAATGAATGAATACATAAATTCACTGAACCAATGTTAACTGCGCAGTGAAAATAAATCAATATTAGATTTTTGAAATCCAGTGGAATTACTTTGATATGTACAGTAATTTTTTTAATGTATGAAGAAGTTCAATTCCAAGAGTGCATTCTGTACTTTGATTAAATATTGAAGAAGCAGCTGTCTATGAAATCCAAAAATCTTGATTTTGTGAATTTTAAAGCATCAGTGCTCGAAAGAGAAGACAAATGTGGGTTATGCCAGTTTTTCCAACACCAGCGCATGTCTCTGTCAAGTAAAGAAAACAGAATTAAAATCTTTTTTTGATTTTCTTCCTTATTATTTCTAAAATTATAGCTCAATGGATTACCTCTCAGATAGACAGCGAATCAATTTTTATAATCATTTATTTTTGCACTGTTTTAAATACGGAAGTGTTTCTATATCTGCAATTTAAGAATTCAATTTAAATGAGAGGATTAGTGCTTAATATTACAAGGGTTCAGAGTCTACGTATATTCTATCAACACATGTTATAACTGTTCGTGCTCAGTGAAAGACATTTACTATCAGATATGGTAGCAACCCCGATATTGCTTATTCTAATTAAACTTTGTTGTTCTTTAGAAGCGCCATCTACTTCTCCTAGGAATAATGTATGTATGTTGTCGGAGTAAGTATTGTTTTGCAGACTACATAGTAAGTACTGTTTTATGTAGACTTCAAAGTACTGTTTTGTAGATTTCAGAGTAACTACTGTTTTGTAGACTGTGCTATTAGAAACGTTCTTTAAATATATTTGGGGTGTATAATTTTCATTTCAAGAAATATTTCTAAACGTTTTTGTAAATGATGTTTACTCAATAAAAATATAAATTGGATTGACAAAGAATAATTATTTATCTCGATTACAACTACCACCCCTTGGAATCTCGAACACAGAAATAATCAGATTTCCGACCAATGAACTTTGAAATTCAATACCAACCTGATGGGGAATGTTTATGTCAAGTTTAATGACCCATTGTCTGTATTATCTGAAAATCATCTAGTTCTAATCGTAACGGGGACCGTTACAGAGGTTCTCAAAATCTCCCCCAGTTTAGAAGTGGTGTCATTGTGCTTCTGCACATGCTGTTAAGGAGAGACTCAAAAATATATCTGCCACATAAATTTCCAAACAATTTACTGAAATGTCGAAATGTTATAGATCAATACCTGATGAAGAAGTCAAAATTTACAATGCACATTAGATGACTGCTTTTATTTTGATATCAGTCGACAGGTAATTGCCATATATCTATAGTATGAAGTTCATAATGCTTGCTTCATATTTAAGTAAGTTATTGCGATTTTAAAATTGTCCAATCAGAATTTAGACGTGTGTTTGTTTTTGTTTGTTTGTTTATAGCCGCCTGAGCAATTTTTCAGCTATCCGGCGGCTGTCACCATTACCGGTGACAGGGCTGCAAATTTAGGCCTATGCTCGGCACTCAGGGCCTTTGAGCAGGGAGGGATCTTTATCGTGCCACACCTACTGCGACACGGGACCTCGGTTTATACGGTCTCATCCGAAAGACCGGCACCCACGTCCCACAGTGGGATTCGAACCCCCGACTCAAGGATCATCAGATCTTTGAGCCCGACGCTCTAACCACTGCGCCACGCGGGCGGCTAATTTAGACGTGTGCATGCAAGTGCTGGCTAGTAATTATAATCATAACATATTGTAAAGAGTACCAATATACAACCCAAACCTCAATTTCAGAAGGATTTGATGAAAAACAAAAACGTTATAGTCATTAAAAAATTGAATTTTCTAAAGATGGTGCACGCACACGCAGTGTTGACAGATTTTATTATACCAATCTTTAGATATTTGATATATCCACCTATGCTTTGAATATCAACTCATTCGAGTTTGCTATAAAATAGTTATAAACAATTTAATATTATCAAATCATATTGAAGCACACATGCATGCGCGGTAATTTTGAGCATGCAGATCAATTAAGGGTGTCAATATCTACCCATGACATAAATATCAAGCTATTTCATTGAACAATAAAAAAGTTACACCGATTCCGAAGTTATTGTACAAAAAACGTGCGCTCAAAATGACCATCGTTCTGCACATCTACAAATGATATACCACCATCCTAAAAAAGTTCATATCGATATCTTTTGTAGTGTCCGAGAACACTCCCGGACAAAAAAAGTACCGGAGAAAAATATAAATAGCTAGACACGATCTTGTTGCGAGCAGATTTGATAGGATCTTAACTGTGATAATTCGACTGATAACGAACGACAATAAATGAATGGAAGAAGCACCTAAATTTATCGAAATAGAACGATAATCATATAGAAGATGAGAGCTATCAATTTTAGACAACTTCCGGTTCTTTTTTTATTCACTTCCGGCTTCTTGGAACTCCTTAAATCTAAGGAAAATTACATTATGAGCGTGCAGGAATCGTCCCTGAAAGTTTCAAAGAAAACTGCTCATTTTGGACAATTTCCGGTTTAGTAAAACTAACTTCCGGTGGAAATGACATGGCTTGAAATGCTCTGTTAGTCTCTGTTATCAACATTTCAAAATTAAAAAAAATATAATTTGCAGATTTGTAACTTACTTCCTTTGGACGACGGAAGTGACGGCAATAGAATCTAAAAGTCACCATCTATCATTCCTGAAACTTTCAATACTCAATCTTCAACCCTTTCTGAAAAAAAAAACCAAAAAAAAAAAACCAAAAAACCCCCCAAAAAAACAAACGGATAAAAAGTTTTTTGAAAACAAAAATGAAAGTAGACATACCTCACCAACAGAAGTGAATTTTGATAAAAAGTTTTGAACTATACTTTAGAGTTTAATAATGTCAATAATATATGAGAAAATCATCCCAAACACCTGATTTATAGTATATATAAGGACAAAGAAAAACTGATCTTCTGAAGTTTTTCTTGAAAAGCCGAAAGTTTCTCTTTTAACTTCCGGTAAGTCGCACATTTTCTGAAACTATGTAAGAAACTTATTCTATTCAAAGGTTTTGGTTCAAAAGCTTAAATTTGAAATTAAACGTTGTATTTGTTCACTTCCGGTGACGACTTGAAGTGATGGATGACGACAATCAACCTTATGACAAGCAGAGAGGCCGCACGCGTGGCGCAGTGGTTAGAGCGTCGGGCTCAAAGATCTGATGATCCTTGAGTCGGGGGTTCGAATCCCACTGTGGGACGTGGGTGCCGGTCTTTCGGATGAGACCGTATAAACCGAGGTCCCGTGTCGCAGTAGGTGTAGCACGATAAAGATCCCTCCCTGCTCAAAGGCCCTGAGTGCCGAGCATAGGCCTTAATTTGCAGCCCTGTCACCGGTAATGGTGACAGCCGCCGGATAGCTGAAAAATTGCTCAGGCGGCTATAAACAAACAAAACAAACAAAAACAAGACAAGCAGAGAGTCATTATCTATCATCCCTGCAAGTTTCAAGACTCTATCTTGAACCATTTAGAAGAAAAATGGTGGACAAAATTTCTTTTTATAAAATGGAAATGGACCTATCTAATGAACAGAAGTGAATTTTGAAAAAAATGTTTGAAGATACTGTAGAGATAAAAAAAAAATGTCAATGATATATGTGAAATTCATATCAAAAACTCATTTTCTAAGCAAGTTATATGAATAGAAAGAAAAACCGATTTTCCGAAATTTCTCGAGATAAAACGGAAGATACTATTTTAACTTCCTGTAAGTTATACATTTTTTAAAACTACGAAAGAGACTTAATTATTCCATGCAAGATTTGTTGCAAAAGCAAAAATTTGAAATTTGACATATCTTTTGTTCACTTCCGGTGACGAACGGAAGAGACGATGGACAGGGTGAACCCAATTCTGCATGTCTACAACCCTGAAAATCTGGTGACGCTATCTTTTACCGTTTCCGACAAAAAAGGGTGGATACAATCTCTTTTCAAAAAGAGGAAATCGGATATATTTCACGAACGGAAGTAAATTTCTGAAAAACAAAATTACAGTACCAAGTTCAATTCAGAATATATTTTTCCTGTTAGTGTCAAGAAAATCTACTCATCCACCTCTAAGAAATCGCTCGAAAAAAACCCCGAAAAGTTGTCCATTTTTTCAACCACTTCCTGTGTAGACCGAAATTGGCGGACAAAAATGTAGACAATATGGATAGCATGGACTAGTGATAATCTACCCTCCTAGCAAGTTTGAAGTGTCAACCTATATTCATTTTTGAGAAAATGAAAAAATAATGTTTAAATTTGTCCGCCTCATATCTCTCAAGTGGAAGTGAATTTTAGAAAATCTTTTGAAGTTTACAGTAGACATTTAAACCGTTTACAACATATGTCGAACACAGGTCCATCACTTGATTATTAAGTTAGATATAAGGCATTGAAAAACGAGAATTTGAAAGTTTTTTTTTAAATAACTGGAAGTGGACGTTTAACTTCCAGTAGGGTTCACCTTTTTCGACTCTTTAAAAGAGACCTAAGAATGTGGTATAGGAGTCAATTTCAAATAAATGTTTGAAATTTTTGATTTCTTTTATCACTTCCGTTGACGACCGGAAGTGATGGCTGATGTGTTCAACCTAATTCTGCAAGTTTACGAAGTGAGATATTTCATCCCTGAAAGTTTGGTGATTCTATCTTTTACCGTTTCCGAGTAAAAGGGTGGACATCAGGATCCGGGAATCTGACTTATCTGACGACCGGAAGTGAAATTTGAAAAAATGAGGAGAAAAAAATCCTGGGCGCATTTGTACACTGGATAATCCCTGAAAGTTTCAAGACAATCCATCAAACCATCTCTGAGAAAACTGAGGGGGAAAAATAATAATAATGATAAACAGTACGATCAATAGAAAACGGAAGACCTTAATAAATAATAATAATAATAATAAAGAGTACGGTCAGTAGGGCTTCCCTTGGAAACGGAAGACCTTAATAATAAACAGTATGATCTGTAGAAGGTCTTCCATTTCAACGGAAGACCTTGATAAGAAGAAACAGAGTAAAAGCGACATGTTTCCAAACTTTATTTGGGGAACATCATAATATTATGCCTCTGAGATAGGAAGAGAGTAAGAAATGGGAGACAGAACAAAGGGTGAAGGATCCCTGTCCACTCTACCTCGCCCATACATGGGGAAAATTAAATTTCACTCCATATTTCTTTTTTGTTTTGAACTGTATATGAAAATCATGATGTAAGTAAAATACTGAAAAGCATGTGAAATGATTCACTTTAAATTAACAAAATTTTATTTACTAGTGGAACCAGAACTTGTTGCACTGGGTATTATGAAGAAAATGATGTTTGTCGTGGTAAGAACTGCAATACCATAATCATATGAAAAGTCGATAATGTAAAGCACGTCCAAAATTTGAAATTCATTAGTAGACGAGAACACGTAAAACGTCTGTTGTCTGGTTTCTAAAGCCGAATTTTGTATTATATCAAAAGTCACTTATTTTTCAGAATGTATCGGATCATTTGGCTTTAACTGTTCTAACCCGTGCCCACAATACTGGTTTGGACCAATATGTAGCATGCGATGTCAGTGTTCGTATATCGAGTGTGATGTCATTTATGGGTGTGCAGAAAGTAGGTACAGTCGGTTCTGTTTTCAAATTGTGTCTCACAGTATCTTTTAAAATGCTTGTAACTTCCTTGTATTTATTGAATAGGAACTACAGATTCTGAGAATGGAATTTTCTCACTTGATATCAACATCACAAAATATCCTGTCTCAAATGTTCCGACGAGTGGAGGAAACAAGTTACTAAATTACTGGGTCGTCCTAGTTGTGGTTTTCTGGTGTTGCTCGTCATCGTATGCAGTGTTGTGGCTGTCATAAATAGAAGGAGGGGGTAAGGGTCGTAATATTTCTTCTTTTTTTTTCGGTGCTGAATATTTTGCGTAGTATTCGTTTGATATAATTGCATGACATGTATGTACATTTGATTTAAAGGAAAAAACAACAATCGCCCGGAAACTACATCAGCCATTCCTTGGCGGATACAAATGACTACAACTATCAAAACTTAACTCCGCATGCGTCAACAGAGTTCCTTAGCGTTTCCTTCCAGTCAAAGCACATGGATTACATAAATTTGCATATCTAAAGCATCCTGCTGATTCCTGTGTACAAGTTCTTCTTTTCTGTCAAAGATATTCACGATCTATGTACACTGCAAACAAATCAGGCACAATTGGGGAAAACACATGATTACTGTAAATTAATTATTATTCGCAAGAAATTATTTCTGCGTGATCTTATTGTACTTTTTCCGCGAGACAATTTTCGCGAATATTTGAAATGTGACTACGAAGAACTATGTGTATATATTAGAGAAGATCTGATTTTAATTGGCTTGAATAAGAAGTCCCTCTCATCTTTTGTAGTACTAGTAGCTCTGCAAACTAATCAATAATTATGGCTTGAGAAGATCAACTCCCTTAATTACTCAGTTTAGAGATCGACATCTTAAGTATTCATTATGAATTAATGAATTATTTATTTATTAATTTTTTTTATACCTCACAAATCTGTATCGATAATGTAGCGTAAATGATTTCACAAAGTATATAAATATCACACCGGTAATTATATATATATATATATATATATATATATATATATATGTGTGTGTGTGTGTGTGTGTGTGTGTGTGTGTGTGTGTGTGTGTGTGAAATGTAATGTTTTGTTTACAAATATGGCTTATTTTTTATATGGTGTTCATTCCGTCAGTATACACACCCTGTAGTTGTTTGTTTTATATCCTGTCGAGAATTTTTCACTCATATTGATACATTTCCAACAATAGGTTTGGACCTATGCCTAGCTCTCAGGGTCGTTGCAGTGAGGGTTCTATAACTTGGTATTTAGTAGCAAGAATCGCGGGTCTTTCGGATATTACCTTAGAAACAGAGGTCCCGTGTTGCCGCGATGCTACCCATATTTACGTCTTAGATTTGATGCCGCCATGACACAAGTGGGACTCGAACTTACAACTTCCAGGTTACGAAGAAAACGCTCTACCACTGAGCTATGCACCGCGACCACAGGTTTTTGACGCAATCTAAGCAAAATGGTATATATAGTTGCATAATAGGAGAGAAGGGACCAAACAAGCCGCCAGCTTGCTTCAAACTCTCAAAATTTCGGTATTAATCGTGATAATGCATGAAAAGTTTTCTTAGTTGAAAGTCAGAATGTTCTTTTTGTTACGTGGATCCTGAACATGAACATGTGTATTTTCACCGGAGTGATTCGGAACATCGCCCAGACTTTTCCGTCAAGTCGATTAGGCGAACAAATTCCACCGTGCACATTTGAGGGGGGTGGGGGCATGGATTAGCCCCGCTCATGTGTTACGATAATAGCTTTAACGTAATACATGAGCGCGACTAATCCATTACAGGGGAAGGGTCAGCTTTTGCATGCACCAGTATATGTTTATCAGAATCAGCATATATAGAATTACAAGACAAAATAGTCACTTCAGCAACGACCAATAAAAGAAGTTAGATATTTTTGTTTATATCTTAAAATGGTCATAATTTGTGAAGTACGTGGCAATGTTCTGATATTCAAGCTGATCAAAATCAATATTTTATTGCCAGGTTTATTATTGGATTAAGTATGAAATTCAAACTTTAACTTATTATTTGGACCACATTGTGTCCTGTGTTGAATTTGAACTTTAGGAACAAGGTTGGCTCTTAATTCTGATGCTAAAGGTAAAAGCTACGAATATTTCATATCCACTAGGTTTATATAACATTACAGTTCTAGAAATAAGACTTGCATCAAAATATTTGGATGTGTCCAGATTTAAACACTAAAATCTGTTTTACAGCATATTTTTATTTTAACATGTATGTTAAATTTCTTTTGGAGACAAATGCATATTGTCCACATATTGCAGCCCTTTTTAAAAGGATAGCAACTTGTTTATTATGCGTATAAAACCACAGAAACTTAAAAAAAATCAATTTGAACAACTGAGGTCTGCGTAACAGAGGATAAGCCCGTTTTGATCCCAAACTCCTTGTAACCATAAATAAATTTTCATGCTTACGAGGAATTTTGGATCAAAACGAGCTTACCCCTGTTGTCGGCGTCATTAACCCTACAGCATTTTCTTCATGCATTTATTGAAGATACTCAAACACGTGTAAGTGCTTGTTTTTTCTTCATATCTATTGGTTGTTAGCACTGTCACCTTGTCAGGTGACATCAATATTCATAGCACGGGCTGTTCGCGCACAATGCGATTTCAACGCTGAAATACTTGACGGACTGGACAAATTAAAATTAAGAGTGCTAGATCACAAAGACAGCGAATCGGTGACCATTAGAGGCGATTCGAGAAGGAAATTGAAAAGTCGCCAGAAACAGATAAGAATAGTAGTTTCTTCTCCAGGAGGCTGGTCCTCGTGGAGATTCGGGTAATTAGAATAGATCCTCAGTACCCCTTGCTTGTCGTAAGAGGCGACCAAATGTGGCGGTCTTCAGATGAGGCCGCAAAAACCGAGGTCCCGTGTCACAGCAGGTGTGGCACGTTAAAGATCTCTCCCTGCTCAAAGGCCATAAGCGCCGAACATAGGCCTAAATTTTGCAGCCCTTCACCGGCAATGGTGATGTCTCCATATGAGCGAAAGATTCTCGTGCGGGACGTTAAACGATATATAATCAATCAATGTAGCAGGCTGGAGAACGGTTAACGAGTATCAGTCAAGAGAAATAGTCGAAGATTCGGACGTCGAAAATCCGAGGTGCTGAAATCCGCGCGCTATAACAACAGAAACATGGACAGAATAAGCGCTTTCATCCGTATGGAAACTACAAAGCCCAACCTGCGGCAGGCTCGGCAGCCCAACTCGCTTCTTCTGGGCCTTCTACTACTGCAGTATTCAGTTCATACCAGCAGCAGCCCTTTCGTGGCAAACCCACAAGGCGCCAGCCGCAACCCAACGAAATTTGCTTCAGCTGTTTGGCTAATGGACACTGGAAAACAAGAAACAAATCACATAGTCAATGATAAGTATATAAGTCATATTGGTTGTTCAACTTTTGCTGGCCAGGTTAAATTCTTTCAGAAAAATGATAAAAAAGTTCACAAAGAAATATCAGCAAATGGAAAGAAATTGGTACAAATCCATTTATTTTGAAAATTATTGAATCCGGCTATGAAATTCCATTTGTTTGAAATTCACATCAAATGCGATTTCCAAATAATAGATCTGCTATTCATAGTACTGAATTTGTTACATCTTAAATTTAAGAGTTATTGAATAGAGGGTGTATAATAGAAATTCGTTTTCAGCCATCTATTTGCCGTCCTTTGAGTGTCGCCGAAAACAGGAACAAAAAGAGGTTGATTCTTGATCTTAGTAGGTTAAATAAATATGTAAAGTATGACAGGATCAAGTTTGAAGACTGGAAGACGGCTCTAGATTACTGTAAAAAAAAAAGATTGTTTTTGCATTAGATTCGATCTGAAATCGGAATATCATCATACTTACATAGCTAAAAAATATCAGATTTGTTTGGGATTTCAGTTGGATAAGAAGTATTGCTATACTATTCTTCCTTTTGGTCTTTCATCTGCTCCATTCATTTTTAATAAATGCTTAAGACCAGTTGTAAGGTTCTTGAGGAAACGTGGCATTAGGATCGTATTGTATTCAGACGACGGTTTCTACGGAGAATCACTATAATTTAGACTCTACTGTCATCCAAAAAAAAAAACATTGTCAGAAACTGGAGTCTTGATCAATTTTGAAAAATCCGAATTTATACCAACTCAAATATCATAGAATGGTTAGGTAGCACATGGAACGTAAGGTTATTTTTCATTTCAGTTCCAGATAGACGAGTAGAGGATTCTATTAGTTATTTAAAAAGAACAATCAGTCGATTTCCCATTGTAACAGCAAGGAAGCTGGCAAAAGTAGTTGTCACAATTTGATTTTATTTTGTTTTGTTTGTTATTGCGCTCCATAGTTTGTTTTCTCCGTATTGTCACGGGTAGCTGGTCAAACCGGTTTGGTGAGTGTTTTGCGTGTTAGTTCGGTCCAAGGTGCGGCAGAGTGAAGGTGTGTCCTTCCATGCAAGTTAGGAATGAAAGACCTGTGTGGTCGAGAGTTTAACCTGTGTGGTTTGTAAGGCCTTGGTGAAATACAGAACGGGTGTTCGTATGGTATTCCTGTGTGGAAATTTAGAGCATTTCGACAGCGGTGAGTGTGAATTGTTTATTTGTTTTACTTAGGTTAGGAATTTTGTCTATTTTTGGTGTTACTTAGCCTGTTTTATGCACGACTATTCTGTGTATCATTAAAATATGGCACAATATACCCGACATATTCAAGTTTTTTGTATGTATATATTGATTACATGAAAACCCCGACTGTTACTATGTAATTGTACATATATAGGTGACCAGCTGTGTATGTGCATGTATATTGTATGGCACGAGCAGGTGCTCGCAACAGTCATGACGTTCTATGGGATTTGGTGGACAGAGCTGGAGAAAAACCTATGCGCATGACGTGGACGGATACGGTAACACTAACTGAATAACGGACAGTGTCGATTTGAATATCAACGCTAGTGTGTGAAGTGCGGTAATTTCTTTGTGTCATCTTATAGCCATCCTGAGTGAACTATTTTATATTTCAAGAGACATCTGCTGGTTCCTAAATTCTCACTACGTACTTGAACATTTAGATAAGTCGGGTGGACGTGTATTTGTCTGATTATTATTATTTTGTTTGCTATTTTTTTCTTATTTTTTTTATGCTATGTGTGTGGGTGTTGTAAGTGCGTGTGTGGGAGTGCGTATGCGTGCAGATATTACTTGTGAATTTGCTGAGCACGACAATAAAGTTATTTTTTTTCACTTAACTCGGTTTTTTCATTTCAAAGTCCTGTAAACAGCGAGGGTTATTTCCTAGCCATAATCACAAATTGTGACAGTAGTGGAAAATTATTTCCATGACACCCGTAATGCAATATAATGACAAGATTTTCTTCTATCGAAATTGCAACAAGAAAATCGTGAGATTCAGACTTACTGTTTCATTATCAAGAATAAGTTCTTAACGAACTGAATTTTTGGATAAAATGCATTTATAGTGAAAATGTAAGATTTCTGCAGGTTGTTAAACGAAAGAATGTTATCATTTATTCAGACGCCAGTGACTCGGCATCAAGTGCATACACAGTTGAAGTCAATTCTAATGTGTTCCATCTTATGTGGAAAGAACACGAAAAAAGAGAGTTGAAGGCCATAGACTTGGCGTTAAAGAATTGCAAAATATGACAGGGAAGTGGTTTACAGACAAACAAAATTTCGCAAAGATGATACAGTCCGGTAGTATGAAACATGACTTACAGGTTTTGGCATACAATATTTTCAGAATGTGTGTCAAAAACAAAATTTCTTTGGATGTTCAATGGGTTCCGTGAACGGAAAATGATAAAGCAGAATATATTACTAAACTTACTGATTATGATGATGGGGAGGTTACTATAGAATTTTTCGAATTTGCAAGTTCTATGTTTGGCCCTTCTCCGTTGATAGATTGGCTAATTTTAACAATCGTAAACTTGTTCGATATAATTCAAAATTTTGGAACCCTGAATCAGAAGCAGTGGATTGTTTTACACAAAATTGGGTAGGTGAAAATAATTGATTGGTTCTTCCCATTCATTTGATAGTGTCTACTGTAACACATTTACTAGAATGCAAAGCACATGGTACATTGGTCGTACCCAACTGGCCTTCCGCCGTTTTTTGGCCCATGCTGTTCGATCAAGATCTTTACTATAAGGCTTATGTGAAGGATGTCCTTTTGTTTAAAGAATACTCGAGATATATTCATTCGTGGTCAGAACAAAAACTGTATATTTGGTTCCATATATTTTGCTTCTGGAATACTTGTGCGCTTGGATGCGACCATATCGTAAGACTTGTGTATTACAGATGATTAAGTCCTGGTACACTTTAGAGAGCGTTATTTAGTAGTGGCATATGTGAGGGGTGTACTGCAATAGACAAGCGGTCCTGGTACATCCCTAAGTGTGTATTGCAGATGATGAAGGTCCTGGTACACTTTATATACATTTTTATACATTATACGTTAATGGTTTGTTTTTAAAACACATTTTTCAAATATACTCTGCAAAAAAAGAAACGCATAGCCCTTTTGAAATTTTAAAAATGCAAATTATGTATTTTACCAGGTAAACTGAAATGGTCAATTGAGTAATTGATTTTTTACAGGTAAGTATGAAACTTTAAAGGTCTGTTCATTTGATTTGGCTCTCTGCCAAATTAGCTCGGCGACTCTCTAAAATTGCACATCACCTCTATCGCCATGGAATTTGGTTTACGTTTTTCAAGAGAACTTTGTGCTTAATTCAACCACTACATTAAAGCGTATAAAAGGACGAAGTTTGAAGCTTGAATTCATCATAACGTTAAAATGCTGCCATGCCAAGGTTGGACACTGCTACTCGAAATATCGTCATTGGCCGTCTCCAGGCCGGAGTATCCCAAAGTGAGATTGCACGAACTAAAAACGTAAATCAGAGCACAATTTCTCGGCTGTGGAACAGATTCCAGCAGACTGGCTCTACTAATGACCGACCGAGGAGTGGGCGACCTCGCATTACGACTCCTGGACAAGATCGCTACATCCGGGTCTTTCATCTACGGAATCGAACCGTTGCTGCAACAGCTACTGCAGTCGGAATACCTGGATTGAGAAGAATCAGCTCGCAGACAGTCCGCAACCGACTTCGACAATATGGCATTAGACCCAGAAGACCGTATTTTGGAGCAGTTTTGACACCGTTACACAGACGAGAAAGAGTCCGATGGTGCAACAGATTGAGGGGCTGGACATTCCGCAACTGGCGTAGAATCTGGTTCAGCGATGAGTCCCGTTTTCTGCTACAGAAACGTGATGGAAGAATCCGTGTATACCGGCGCAGGAATGAACGTTTCTCTTCCTCGTGTGTCCAAGAAGTGGATAGCTTCGGTGAAGGTAGCGTCATGATGTGGGCGGCGATCTCTAATGACCGTAAAACAGAACTGGTACATGTCCCGGGCAATTTAACGGCTCAAAGGTACAGAGACGAAATTCTCCAACCTCACCTTATGCGCGTAATTGACCGACAGAGGGAGTTATTCCAACATGACAATGCTAGGCCTCACACAGCCCGCTTAACAATTGACTACCTTCAGCAGAACAACATTAATGTGCTACCATGGCCTTCCAAATCACCGGATTTGAATCCGATTGAACACTTATGGGACCAACTGGATAAACGTGTGCGCCTGCGCCAACCTCCGCCTCAGACCCTCGATCAGCTCCGTCAAATGTTACAACAGGAATGGCGAACAATTCCACGCAATAACGCAAGAACATTGATTGACTCTATGCCAAGGAGATGCAGAACTGTGTTGGCAGCTCGAGGTGGTCATACACGGTACTAACTTAAACGTGACAGGAAGTGTTCTTAACTGTGATGATCTGACTTTTTTTTCACCAATATCTAAGGTTTGGACTGTAATTTTTTTCAATTGAAACAATTCTAGTGAATATCTACATTTTTTATTGTAAAATCATAATCCAAAATATATCTACTAAAATCTTAAAAAATCCATTATGCGTTTCTTTTTTTGCAGAGTAAATATTCACGGTGGGCAGATGGAAGGAAATCGGCTAGAACATTTTCTGATAACCTGTCCTGTAAATATGTTAGAAAAGTACTTAGAATTGTCAGATGCTGAGGGGCCTCCGTGGCCGAGTGGTTAGAGCATCGCGTTCAAAATCACAAGGCCTCTCACCTCAAGTCGGCGCGGGTTCGAATCTCGTTCGCGCCGATATATGTGAGAAAGTTTGCCAGTTTACTTTCGGAAGGTCGATGGTCTCTTCCCAGTTACATTGTATCCGGGTTCTCTCCTCCACCAATAAAAACTGGACGCCACTAGATAACTGAAAATTGTTGGGTGTGGTGGAAAACAACAACAATCAATCATTCAACCAATCATATGCTGATATGCAATCTTCTCAGTGCAATCTTTCTTGTTTCTTATACAAGGGCTAGAGATATTATTTTTGATGCACTTCTAAAAAAATTGGTTTAGACAAGTCTAAATTTGGCGTTCAGTTTGAGATTGGGTGGCGATACTTCAGCCGCAGCTTCAGGTGTTTGTGATCGACTGTTTAAAAAGCATGGGTGGGGGCGGCTATGTTAAAGAAAATTTATTCGAAAGATTAACAGTCACAAAAAATCTAGGCATTTTGTATTCATATATTCTCTTCATCTTCGAAATAATTAAACTGCACATACGAGCGCTTCACATCCTACTTAATGTGTTTGTGTTTAATTTATAAATGTTTTATGTTCGTGCGAGTGAAACGAATTAGAACATAAATACAGTTTTTCTCCGTTACTGTTCACACAAGACATGGATGAGTGACCTTGTTAGGCTTTTCCTCTGAATGAGAATGTTCCCATGAGAGTAAAGTGTTCGATGCTCTTGAACACTCTGTCACGTCCTTGAACACCATATCACTTATGATACAGCGATTTCGTCGAACCACAAGCAACATGGGCGCGGCAATTTTTTTCCTTAGGTTGACTAGCAGCTGTACAAAGAATCAAAGTTACAATAGCTGTCATTTTAGTGTAAGATTTTTTTTTGGTTTAAAATTGAAAAAAATAAGGTTTACAAAGTTTTGTTATTAATATTTGTGTTAGAAATATATTCAGAGGTTCTGAAAGAAGCAAAATTACATTATTGTCTTCCTATACAAAAATTGATGTCTGTATAATGCTATATATTCAGAAGATTTGAAATCTTTATTTCGATAAAAATTTGAAGTTTAAATTTTATTTATGATTTTGCTTAAAGTTGCATACAAAATTATAATAATTATACATTTTCACAACAAAATACAATTTTCAGATTTATAGCTATTATTGCTTTAAGAAATTTTCATAAATTTTCCTAAGATACCAGTGATGTAGTTTGATGTGTGCTCCAATTAGACAGTGGATCTGTGGACCACCTTCAGGAGTTTTCCAATGAACTGCACTAAATGGTAAATCATCATTTCAGATGATCTTACAGTAGACTGAGCTTCAATACTGACTTATGCTAACATAAGGCGACTTAATTAAGGATATGTTGCATACCAGTTCAGAGTTAAGTCATTGTGGATCCGATTTACAAACGAGTAGTCTGTAGAAATAAACCAATGTCTGGGATTGTTGGGGTTTTTCTGTGTCCTCCCTTATGGCATCATCAATAGTTAATATAAATTCAGAGATATATGTGTATGTCGATAGTATATATGTCTCGTATTTAATACAGTAGATGTATATAGGACAAGTCCCTGGGATCATGGGATGCAAAGACTAAAGAGACACGACATCTAATACAACTGTATAATTTCTTTTACAATCACTAAAAGGACACGACATCTAATATAACTGTATAATTTCTTCTTGTCAGTCTAACTCTAAGAAGAGCTAAATATTGTTTAAACAGTATTTACTATCATTTATGCGTACTTAGGGAGACTTATTTTTCATCTAGGCTATTTGCTTTTTATTTCTCGTTGAAGAAAGGTAATAATGAAGCAATCAATTTTTATTGTATAATTCTATAAGTTATTTGCAAAAAGGTCTTTAGACAAATATATCATGAAAGTAGTACCATGCCGGTTCTCAACCGTCCGCGTCCACGTCGGTTAATCTGTTTACATCTCTGAAGAATTAAATGTAAAGGAGAAGATAACTAACAGTATTCAATCTCGTAATTCCTATAACAAACACAAATTAGAGAGATGGGCAAACACGGACCCCTGGACATACCAGAGGTGGATCAGGTGCCTAGGAGGAGTAAGCATCCCCTGTCGACTGGTCACACTCGCTGTGAGCCCTACATTCCGATCAGGTAAACGGAATAATCCGTAGTAAGAATCAGTGTACCAAGAACGGTCTAACAATTGATATGAAACACTTTAGACAGCATTGATCTAATAGATAAAATCAGTGTGTAAAGAACGACCTAAAAATTGGTATGAAACAAGTCAAACAGCATTTGACCCAATGACAGGTTGTACTGGCAAACCAGATCGTTATAACGGTCATAAAATTTGCGAAATACTGACTTTAGACGAGATTGTACAACCCCTGTAACATCAACTTCTTTGTCAGTAGCCTGCTTCGGTTTTAAAAGAACTTATCATATGCAGGACAAGCTCTTGCGTATCAAATCAGTTGGGAGATATAAACACCATATACAGGTGATGATGGAATATTGCCATTTAGATAAGGGAAGTTGACAATAGAGAAATTGAAATCCTCCCTAATACAGAGAGATATTTGTCGAAATGCGCATCTGGTGCATCAAAATTTGCACCGTATATGTGTTATATTACAACCACTGGGTCGATGCCTCTGCTGGTGGAGGATATTCACCAGCCCAGTTGCTAAGTACATTGGTACTAGCATGAATTACGTATAAAAATTTGCTGTGATAAAATTAAGAAATTCATTTCAAAATTACGGATTATCTCCCTCATGCATAGCTCTGATCCTTTGCCGGATTTGGCTCCACTATTTTGTAGTTTTGGTTCTTTCAGCTCTTCCAAGTTTGTTCTTATTTCGGATTTCCAAAATTTTTGAACTGAACATCACTGAAGAGACATTATTTTGTCGAAATGCGCATCTGGTGCATCAAAATTTGTACCGTATATGTTTTATATAAAAAGAGTATACTTAAGAACTTTTCAATAGCTCGTACACGTACGGTTATCCTGCTGCAAATTCACCCTTCAGTTTGAAGGATATAAGAGTGGCTTTCATGATACTGTTCGTTATAAATGTAAACAAGTATGACGAAATCAAATAGGCCTAAAGAGTCTTTGAAGTAAATTAACGGCAGATCAATTACGCGCTATAGAAAACATAGAACAGGGACTTAAGTGCCTGAACTTTGTTTCCGAGGTCATAGCCAATTTTGTCTTAGCCTGTTATATGTCCCGTCTGCCTCAACACACATTTTATACCGATCTACCGATTTCCGGAACGCCGCCCGGTACTCCTCTTTAGGTATATGTTGCAGACACTGGTAGACCGCACTGCCTATACGACAACGGGATTCAAAACGGTGCCCTGCCAGCATTTCCGTTAGTCTTGGGAACAACAAAAAGTCACATGGGGACAGGTCAGGGCTGTATAATCTGTATAATCTGTATGATCTAAGACATCGAGCTCAGATTCTTTCAGATATTCCTGTACCGTAGCGGATTTATGGGCCGGTGCGTTAACATGGAGTGATTTGATGCCGCGAACATCGGTGCGCGGTCTGCGTTTCTGATAGAAATCAACAAGTTGAGTAAGAACACTTTCTCTGTAAAACTTTCCAGTGACAGAACTACCTTTCGGGACTGGAATTGGAAGGACTGGACCTTTCAAATCAAAGAATATCGCATACAACATGCAATTTGATGTTTTGCAACGGCGCACAACGACAGGTCTGTCGCCCTCAGATGAAACCCAAACCTTAATTTTAGCCTTAGAATCGGGTTGAAAATGATAGATCCAGGTTTCATCACCTGTAACTATCTCTTCCAAACGACGTGGGTCACATTTATCACATTTTTTTATAACTTGCGATGCAAGTCTAACCCGACTTTGTTTCTGCTCGTCAGTGAGCAAATGGGGCACCCAGCGTGCACAGATTTTACGTAGCTCAAGTCGTTCACGTAAGATCTTCAAAACACTTCACGAATGAATGCCACTTAATTCTTCTATCTCTTACACGGTATAACGTGCGTCTTCCTCAATGAACATTTTCACAGTAGCAACGTTCTTTTCCGTCAAAACGGAAACCGGCCTACCCACTCGGGGGTCATTTTCAACTGACTCCCGACCATCATTAAAACGACGTACTCACTTGCAAACTGTAGCATATTTTAAAGCACCATTCCCATAAACCATTTGCAAATCAGCATGAATTCCGTTGACGGAAACCCGAGGTGTGCTCGAATCTTACAATATACCCTCTGTTCAGAGATTTTTCCATCCATATTGAACGCTATATTTTACTATAGTGTATAAAACAACGTGTTGAAAATGCCCGGTGCAGCGCGCACGTGGACCTCGTGCGCCGCATACCGTGATACCGTTCGAGAGAGGAATGGTTACGCATGTTCTGTGTAAAAAATCGTGCAACTACATAAAAGTTATAGGCTTACTCTACGAACTTAAAAAGTGTCCCTCGAACTGGGACAGATTGTCATTTTGGTACGGGCTGTAATTCAGAACTTCTGACAGTTGTTTGAAAACTTTAAATAAGGCTGAAAAAAATTACCCTTTGATTTTTCAGTGGTAGTTGACCCACACACAACCGACACAGTTCCATCATAGAGATCGATCCCGAAATTGTTCATAAAAATCACACGTGCTTGGCTTGTTAACACTCATGTTTCTTGAACCTTGGAACCAATGAAAACGACAGTTTTCGTGGCGTAATCTGTTAAGGGTTTGTGGGGAGCGGAGTGGACCCAAAAGCCTTGGCTTGCGAAGATTTTTAGTAAAGGAAAATCACGAAATATTATCTTCCAAAGCCCAGAAGTCGTGTCTTTGAAACTGTACAGTTCAATCAAAAGAGGAGGCAATATTTTCAATTTGATAACCATTGAATTTTTATTCTGGTACCCAGACTGGACTCATAAATAGTGTACATTAGCAAGAATGATTTACCAAGACATTGATAAAATCGAAGACTAATGGGGCAACCAAGAAAACGTTCCGGATTGTCGTACATGACAACAGCACTTCCCTCAAATGATCGGATATATTTTTCTAACATTAACATATAAGCAATAATTCAAATTGTAATTATGATAATGCGGAAATGTGTTAAAATTGACTAAGATACTTACATATTGACAAATGCAGTCATTGAATGCCCTCTCATCTCTGTACTTATAAATGCCAGCCAAAATGTAGAATAGGGTTCGTATTTTACTAAACCGTCTTCCTTACAGCCACTCGAACGGACACACTAATGAGAAATATGGCACCGGCCCTGGTACTGATAATGTCTTGCATGTTGTGTTTCGTTTTGCAATTCACGATCACTTCTTCTGGAGATAATCACTGGTGTCCGCATACGAAGTAAGTTTCTTTAATTGATAATTTCTAAATATGCTTTAAGTTTCCTCGTTTTAAGATAATATTTATAATAAGCATATAAATAAAAGTTACGCATACAAATGATTGATTTTATAATAATAATAATAATAATAATAATAATGTACTTATATAGCGCCTTATCTATATTCTCTAAAGCGCTTTACACTATACTAAAATGCAAATCAAAATTATACAGAATACATAAAATACTTAATTATGCCAGATATCAATACAGCACAATGAACTACTGAAACTATGAAAGAAATAAGGTAGAGAAAATTAGAAATTAATTCATATTATAAAAAATCATAAAATATGTGCCAGAATTTTTTTTATATTGATACCGTTCTTCGGCATGTTGCATAAAATACTGATTATGTAATACGTCAGATCAAAAAAGATCACATATTAGAAGCCTGACGAAAGAGATGGGTTTTTAAATCTTATTTTAAAACAGTCAAGTTTCTGAATCTTCCTGATTTTACATGGAAGACTGTTCCATAGAGTGACCATGAAACAATTTTTTAGACAGAATGATTCATGTAGTACTTTTTGTCCAGGAACCAAAAATTGTATAGTTGTTAAAAACAAACTTTCTTTATATTTGTGATTTTCTGTGGACAACATTTGAGCGAATTGATATATAGCTCAAAAGTGCAACCCTTTGAGCGAAAATCAACCAGTTTGAACGAAATTTAGCAACCCTCGTGGACATTTGAGCGAAAAAGAATTTAAATTAGAAAGTAAAAAGTTGAAACATAAAATGAGCATCTAGGGCAATATCCCTGAAACATTACATAACATTGTAGATTGAACATGTACATGCACGTGGACATCATTCCATTTTCGGCATCACCTAATTGAAGAAGCTTCTCAACCTTGTTTTTCTCATTGATTTTCATAAGTTTCCATTCGTGATTTCAGTAAAGATAGATAAGATTTTCTCCTCGTTCTGTACATTGCTTTTGTGACACTTTTCAATTATTTTGCTTCCAAGAATTCTTCAAAGGTCTTTCCGTCAGATCGTCGATGGCTTTCCTCTTTGTATGGTGTTCTGATTAGACCACTAGCGTTTTCGTTCCTTTACGCTTAGGGCGAAGACGCCAAGGAACGAAACTGCGAGGGCGATGAAATGAAAATGCCAAGGCAACGAAGCGATTTTGCGAGGGCTAAGGTGCGAAGGCGGCAGAGCAAATCTAACATTTCTTAGTAATCACATCTTCACTCCTTCACCATTGAATTCTTCCTTCACAATTTTACCTCTCGTTCCTTGACCCTTGATGAAGTTTCGATACAAGACGGATCACTTGATCAGTGATCAAGTCTTCTTCATCTATATTGTACATTAATACTGAAATAAGATCATTATTAACTATGAAGTATGAATTTGTTTGCAGGAAGAAGTGTTCTCATAATTTAAAGGTATAGATGCCATATTAATTGAATATCATCAATGAATTTTGTTTTTGGTGTCAAGCAATATGTTATACACTTTATGTAAATTATTTACAATTTTAGGACGTACGCGACATTTCTAACATTTTCTCTTAAGTACTATTTTCGTCTCCGCGATATGAAAAGTTCCTGTATGATTTCTGAAGTAGATTAACATTTAAATTGTAGTAATATCGACCTGGGCAGCTCAATGGTTAGATCAACTAACGACATATTATATGTAGTAACGCATGGGTGTCGGGTTCAGTGTCCGGTTCTTCCCAAAAATTTTCGCTCCTTTGCTACAGTAATGTTCATTTAATAATACTTCAGATTGAGATTTTTCGAGAAATCCAAGCCTGACTTTACATTTTTACTTGCAACAAACATGAACTATCAAGATATGCTAATTCTAAAACAGTCATGTTAATATACCTTAATATTTTATAATAGAATGCAAGTGAATTGTACGTGAAATGTCACGAAAAATTACAGATGATAGAGGAATGTCACAGTATGTTCTTAACTTGATTGGATCAAAAAGGAATGAAACTAATTTTTATTATTTTGGCAGGATGATAAACGCACAGGCGTTCGACCTTTTAAATATTGATAATAAAAAATTGTCTTCCTGTAAACAAACTATTCACAAGGTATATCACGCCGCCATCTTTGTTTTCTTTTTTTTTTTACCAGCTGCATCATGCGCTTACAATTCTCGGCGAAAAGTTCGATATCATATTATAATTAGATCCCTACCGTTTAGAAGCAACTCTGTCAAGATGTTACCTCTCGCATCGTATTGATGAACTGGAAATGAAGTCCATTTATTGGCTATAACCAACCGTCAAACATCGTCTACTGCTTTTCAAATGTAAAAAATCGGCGCAGTTTATCCCAAGATTAAGCGGAGGTATAAATGTTTAGTTATAGCGTGGCTAATATCAAGATTGAAATTATTTGAAATTGAGAGAAATAATATAGAAGTTTAAATCAATTGTCGGGATGAAAAATTATCGCACAAAAGCGAGAAATGACTGAGGAAATTGCCATGGTGGGAATGTGTTTGAAATGAAAGGTATAATTTACTGCAGATTGCTATGTGTGGTAAAAAAGTACAAATATGACCTATAAAAGCAACGTGACCCTATATAATTTTTGTCGTTTTTTATTATCGCTTGGAATGAACTTTGAAATCTTGGTGGTCATTTATCTAAAATTAATTTCGTTAATTAATGAGATGATCAAATGTTAATCTTGAGGTCTATGGGAAATGAATTGGTACTCTTTTCCCACATGCATAGCTCTGATTCTTAGCCGGTGTAACGACGAAAAGTGACCCACGTAGAATATTGACTGGAGGTCATTTTTCTACGTAGAAATTTGACCCCCTGGTCAATGTTCTGCGTAGAAAAATGACCCATTTTTTGTAGAAATTATGACCGTGGGGTCATTTTTCTCCGTGTGGATTGTGGAAAAATGATCCCGTAGAATTATGACCCTGTGTCATTTTTTGATACAAAAAACTGATTTTGATAGGAATATTATTGTAAGGCAAATACATAGGGGTAAAATCACGCAGTCATATGATATGAAGTGTTCATTTCTAAAAGCTTTAAAGTTTAAATAACAAACTTAAAGGTTATACTATACCTTACATCAATAATACAAGATGTTTTATTAAAGGAAAACAATTATCAAGACTATAATGATGTTCTATGACTACTATAGCAAGAATACGCGGATTCTTCGATTTGTTTTATCACATTTTATAACATAAGTTTCCAAAGTTGTCATTATTTAAAAAATCAAGATCATTTTCTGAGCTGGTGTCATAAGAGAAACTTATATAAATGAAATATGTATAGTTTCCGTAATTGTAATCCTCTTTGAATTTACTCTGGGTAAATAATGTGCAAAAAATCAAAATAAAGTTTCAAACTTTTTTCTTCAGATGTTATAAGAAAGGTTAACGTTTTTGAATCCTTTTGAAGTTTTCAGCTCATTGAATTTCATTGTGTGATGGCTAAAACATATGGAACCTTTTTATTATTTTAATGAATAAATGTTGTTGAAATAGACCTGAAATTCAAATTATGGTTATTATATCTGATGCGTTGCTAGTCAACCATATTACGGGGTAACCAGAAAAAAAGATTATTTCCTGTTAGGAATAATTACTAGTGTACCCTAGAACTATATGTAATATAGTATTTTTAAAGAGGGGGCCAAGAATGGCTCTTGCCCTATCTTGTTCTTTCCCTTCTGGCCATGTACGTCTTTCTGTACACAAATAAAGCGTTCTTGATGTGTGATACGAGGTTTAAATATATAAAAGGGTTTTTAGGATAAAGTGAAAAAAAAAATCATCGAAAGTCCCCCTTATAAGGAGTCTATTTACATAATGCATATTTGCATGGTAATGCAGATTATACTTGTCAAACAGAACATCGATTTTTCGGAATTTATTGTTGGTAACCAAGTTCAAATTATTAGTCTTAGCATTAAACGTGCATGTAGTGATCCTGATACAAACAATATATAGTGTTCGTACTTTACGTTTTATTTAGATACATTCATCTTTTATTTTCTTCATTACAAATATTATAATTCTACAGACAATAAATGCATTGTAAGTATAAAAATTACAGGGGAAACAAGAAATCTATGAGCCAATGCTTTCTAGTAATACCCCCACGCACAGACAGACAGACAAGATTTGTACCAAAATGAATCACACTATATGGCATGCCAAAACAGTGTGTTCAAATTTCAAGCATCTGCGATGAATAGTTGCAGAGAAAACTGCGACGAAAAAAATGTTTCGAAGAGACAGAAAGACAGAGAGAGAGAGAGAGAGAGAGAGAGAGAGAGAGAGAGAGAGAGAGAGAGAGAGACGCAGGGGTAAAACAGTATACCCCTTTCCTCCGAAACGGGGATATTAATATTCATGTAATAAATAAGGGTGAATGAACCTAAAAGAAGGAAAAAGTTATTACATGATTTTACGAATTAGTAATTACAGTAAATGATAGCATAGGTAGGTTGGAAGCGGGCACAAATTTAAAGCCAGAGGTATGGGGCCACAAACATGTCCTTCTCAATAATATATACTCACTGGGATGCAAGCAAACAAAATAATAATAATAAAAAACCCACATACATTGTATATGATGATACTAGTATTAAGAAGTGGCGTTAAGGAGAGGGAAGATACTTTGCTTCCTCCCCAACATGCATTTGAAAGTATAAAAAAAAATCCGGAGAGGCAGTTATCTCTAGGCCTTTTCCGGTCCTCCCCCAACCCCGGGATTAACGCATATCACATCTCATTTTTAAAGGTTTTATTATATAATATAGTGAAAAAAGCAGGGGGTCAGATTTCTATGGGGGACATTTTTCAACGTGAGTGGAATCGTAGAATTGCCGGCCTGAAAGGATTATCTACGGTCAAGAAATGATCCTACTTGTTGTAGAAATTTGACACCCCCCCCCCGGTCAATATTCTACGGGGGTCACTTTTCGTCGTTACACCGGATTTGACTCCAGTATTTGGTATTTTTTGGTTCTTTCAGCTCTTCCAAGTTTGTTCTTATTTCGAAATTTCCAGCATTTTTGACTTGAGCATCACTGAAGAGACATTATTTGTCGAAATGCGCATCTGGTGTATCTAAATTGGTACCGTTTATGCATTCTATATATTGATATGAAGATGTGAACCATTGTTTGCATACTGTTGGCGTAACACAGACAATCAGACGGGGTAGGGTTGTTTACACTCATATTGATATTTCACCAGTTGTATGTTAATTTAGACCCAGTGAGGATCCTTCAACGTACCGAGGCCTGCCGCGACACGGGACGGGACTTGCGTTCCGGAAGATCCGTGATTCTCCCTTCTAAATGCCGCGCGTTTGGCGAAGGAGCAATCACTACTTCTGTTAACGTCTTGGGTTTGACCATGGCACGCGCGGGGCTCGAACTCAAGTTCTCACCACTAAGCTATCGTGACCGGTCAATAGACATGTGAATTGGAGTTAAGGAGGTATGCTACTCGTCATAAAGACAGACTTCATTTCAAAACATGGATAAAAATATGAATATCAGCAATATTTGTATATTGCGTTGAAAATTGATTGATTGACTACCGAAGTGTCCCGTGGGGATCCAGGTTAGAACAGGTCCTTAATACTCTTGCCTGTCGTAAGAGGCGATTAAATGGGACAGTACTTCGGATGAGACCCCAGAAACCGAAGTCCCGTGCCACAGCAGATGTGGCATGAAGGCCGAAAGCGCCAAGCATAGGCCTAAATTTTTCAGCCCTTCACTGGCTGTGGTGATGTCTCCATACGAGAGAAAAATTCTCAAGCGGAATTTTAAACAATATACAACTAACCAAACTACCTGGGTAACTTACATGTATATGCTTAACGTGTGGCCTGCTGATATGTAGATCGCGGGTTTGAGTCAAGCAAGGGTGTCCATTTTTTTCCAGATTACTATTTACTTAACTGCATTTGTCGACTATATAAAATAAAATTGCAAGTTTTCAATTCCAAAATATTACTGTACATATCAAATTTCTCAGGTATTTTATTCATCCTCAACATAAAATTATGTTTAACATAAAATCACTTTTGGTACGGCTATATATGGTAAATAAAATCTTCCTACTTGATGTTTCTAATAATACTTTCCCATTGCCATTAACTCTTCATAAATTTTGAAGATATTGTCAATGAGTAACTCTAGCATCTTTTTAATGTCAACTTCAGAGTACTTGTGTGTGGCGTCAGAGTGGTTTTTAACAAAATACTGGTGTTTATGTCTCAACTGATTCGATATGCAAGAGCTTGTTCTGCGTATAACCAGTTTTTAAATCGAGGCAGGCTACTGACAAACAATTTGAAGTTATAGGGGTTTCAAAAGTCTCATTCAAAGTCAGAATTTCGCAAGTTCTATGGTCGTTATAACGATCTAGTTTCCCAATACAACCTGTCATTGGGTCAAATGCTGTTTGACTTGTTTCATAACAATTTTTAGGTCGTTCTTTACACACTGATTTTATCTATGAATTACTCCGTTTATCTGGTCAAGATACAGGGCTCACAGTGGGTGTGACCGGTCGGCAGGGAATGCATACTCCTCTAGTCACCTAAAGCCACCTCTGGTATGTCCTGGGATTCTTATTTGCCCAACTATTAATTTTGTAATCTTTATAGGAGTTATAAGATTGATCACTGTTCGTTATCTTCATCTTTTCATTCAAATATTGTAGCAGCTGTAAATCAGGAAGGAAACCTTTCGGAAACATTTCTTTTGCATCGAGGATGTCGTCAGGGCGATCCGCTGTCTTCATACTTGTTTTTATATGTTCTGAAATCCCTGTTACACCGGAAACGTAGAAATCATACACCACTAGATCGTTGCTGTGTCTAAATTCTCACGATCACATGTTGCAAAGTCACACAATCTAACCTTTTCTACCTCGAAAACTAACGTACATATCGGACTCGTTTTGGAAATTTTGTTCAAGATCTCTTAAAATTAAATTGTAAACATTTGTCATGATTTTAATTTTTCTTCCGCTTAGAATAGCCTTGCAAGAAACAGGAAATTCATAGGGCTATGAAAATGTACGGCGTGTATAAAATTTGACTGAAAACGCTGTTCCGGCAAAACTCGAAACTGTCCTATTGAAACTGTTTATCATTTTATCATTTGACACAAATGTACGACTTAATTATACAATCACTGCTATAAAAAGGTTACATACATGGGATAAGTTGCTTTCATGGTGAACATCAGATCTTAGTCTCCCATTATGATTACAAATGTTTACAATTAGCATTATTTTGGCATATCTTTATGAAAACAAACACTCTCCATGCATGTTAGCATCACAAGTTTCGGCTGTTTCATTTCTTGATAAAATTTTGAGCTTGCTAGACCCATCATAATTTTTTAGTACAAAAATTGTCAAAAGGCTACCAAACAGCATGCCGAGTAGCAGACTCAGGACTCCAAATAACTGAGGAAATTCCTGGAAAACAAATTAATGTCATATATCACAAAGGCTCCGATTTTTTCATCATTGCTTTCTGAGAAAATTGTTTCATATTGCCTAACGCTGTCAAATTAAAATACTGAAAGTCAAGCAATACAAAGGCCTGCCATCCACTTTAAAGCGAAACGGGTTATATTGGACAGTGTAAGCGAAGTTCCGTTATTCAGATACTCTGCAGTCTGGTCAGTGAATTACTGTTTGCTAAGAGGCTCGGTCTGATAAGGGATTTTTTCCAATGAAACTGCTTGCGTCAATTAAAACATTCAAGTTCTCCCATTTTCCAGTTTATTTATGGCACCCCAGTTTTGCATCCAATTTTAGAGGCAGCAATTGCATTCCTTGGTTTGAATCCAAAATTCTACGAAGGACACAGGCTTCGAATCAGAGTAGAAACTCATGCAGCTTAGTTAGTTTTTTCCCCGCTTAGTTAGTTTTTCCACCGAAAATGCAATACAGCGTATGGGTCGGTGGAAGTCGGACGCTGTCTAGGGTAAATAAGGACGGGTTCATTTATTCTTGAATCACATAGACCGTCCCTATACAACATCTGATGAGTCACATTATGTTTGTCATCTTCCTCTATAGGTTGTCCAAAGATCATTCATCATTCGATGGGGCAGATTATGTCTGCCCTCGTTCTAAGACTTTTGATATCATCCGTCAAAAATATGTATGGCACAAATGTTTTGTTCATAAACAAGGGCACTGGAAGACTCTGTTTATAAAATCTCTCTCTCTCTCTCTCTCTCTCTATATCTCTCTCTCTCTTTCTCTCTCTCATGTGTAGAAGAAGACATTGTTTATTTTGTGAAACGCGAATAAATTTTCTAAATAAAATAAATACTACAGCGTACTAGATTGCTATAAATTGTTTGCAGCAATGAATGTCTTATCGTTTTAATTCCCGGGCTTTAGAAATTCATTTTGTTTCATATTTGATTGTTTTAAATAAGAAAAAGTTAATTATCATAATAGAATTTTAGCTCAAATGTTCAAGTAGTCCATAAAAAATGAAAAGTAGCTTTCACTCAAATGTCTATTATTTTTTTTTTTGTATTCGTGGTTTTGATTGGAAACATAACAAGACCTTTCCATCATTGAGCTCAATGCTAATTATGACATGTATACATCTGTTTCCAGTGGAACAAAAGTTTGTTGTGCAGATTTTTATGAAGAGAATAATGTATGTCAAGGTAAGATATACTTAATATCTCACATGTGCATTGTAAATCTAGAAAATGAACAGCTGAATGAACGCCTGAACATATCTGCTCGCATCAAAGTAGAGAAGAACTTGGACCAGAAATATTAAAAATATTTTGAGCAATAATGTTAAATTAGAGTATTCAATATGTATCACCCGATGAGCTAACTATAAAGTGATATCAATTATTATTATACTGACGGACTTTAAAAGAGCAACACTTGATAATTTTATATATTATAAATTTGTTCATATATCCAATAAACAAATTCATAGTGGTATATTAAAAACCATGTTAACTGAACACTATTCTTTGATTTTGGACATCATTTTATTCACAAAGAAGCTACAGTTGAAATTAATGTCAATGAGGGGTACGTCAAAAATGTGGTTTTGTTCACTAGTTCCGGGTATGACCTCCATTAGCAGTGATGACGGCGCGACGGCGACGTGACATTAATTGACAAACATTTCGGATGGTCCTTTGAGGAATATTCTGCCATTCCTCAAACAAGGCTCTCCCTAATTCTTGCGGATTCTGAGGCTGAGACTGGCGGCTGTGCACACGTCTCCCCAGCTCGTCCAACAAATGCTAGATTGAATTCAAGTCTGGGGACATAGCGGGCCAATCAAGGACGCCAATGTGCGTGCGCATTGTCCTGTTGGAAACTTAACCCATTTCCTTGCCTATGCTACTGCATTAAATGGTGCTAAAAGAGGCTGCAGAATTTCGTCCACATACCTCCTAGCAGTGAGTGTTCCATTTAAAACGACCAGTTGTGATCGAAAATTGTGGTTAATCGCACCACAGACCACGACGCCACGTCAGTACGATGCATTAAAGAAAGGCGTGTTGCGTTTTTAAAGTCCGTCAGTATATTATTATAGTAGAAGTATATATTCAAGGTCTGTTCAATATGTTATGTGTATTGTACCACTGCGCGATAACTCTTTGCACGATTTCGTGGATGATGATACTCTTGAATAGATCTACCCAATACCTTCCAAAGGTATAAACACGGGTCTTCAGCTCCACTTAGTTTTAAATGCTTAGTAATTTCAATAGAGCCAGTCGTTAAAACAATAGAGCCAGTCGCACAATACTCGGTCATTCGGTAATGCAGATTCTTTACTGAATTGGAGGAAGTTTATGGTTCTGATAAGGTATCTTATGAGACAGTTCGTAAGTGGAGAAAGAATTTTCTGACTGGTACAGAGTCCGTCAAAGATGCAGAAAAATCTGTAGTCCAGTCAATTTACGATTTCGCATGCAACTAATTGCAAAAGAAATAATTTTTTTTGCAAAGTATTCCTTAGTATCAGTAAAACAACATATAAAAAATCTAATTTTATCTAATGTGCAGAAATAATCTATTTTGATGCATCAAATTTGCTGATAGCTCCCTTTGCTTTATGTCACCGCCGCGCTATCATAGCGTGCTTTCACCGAAATCGTGACGTATACCTTATCATTACGTAGACATTGATCAAAGTCTTTGCTCGAATTTTATGACATATGTTCATACAAGCGTGTAAGCGCTTGAATCAATATAGCCTAGGTGTAATACTATAAATTTATTTACAAACGAGACGTTCTAAAGCTTCTCAAAAGTTTAGAAAAAAAAAAAAACAGGTTGGTAAAGTCACAACACGTATCGTCATGTAGACGTATAGGCCTACTGGGTTCATTCAAAATTTGGAAAAGGTGCCGTAATGTAACGGAAAATAACATTTTTTAAAACTAAATAGTCGCAGAGCATTATTTCTTCAAGGTAAAATTAATAAGTAAGAAAGTGAAAAGGCTTTTTTCTATACTGCACTGCTTATTTCTATTTTCTATGTAAGGACACCCATTCGCGTTACAAAGCCATCTTTCTCGTTATTGATTGGGGTACACGGGGCGCCTTTTAACGTCCGACCTGTGACTGTACCAGACAGGGCAAATGTCTTAAATGTCAGGGAAATAATTAAAAGTGATGGCAGGTACACGATACGTAATATTGCCAAAAACTGTCGGCATATCGCTATCGCGGATACCTTTCATTTTGAAGCGTATTTTGAAAGTACGAAAGATTTCTGTAAGATGGATACCGCATATATGAACAGATGACCAAGAAACGGTTACGAATATAAACTGTTATGCAATTGCTCAAAATGTTTCCCAAATTCAATCAAAGACAATTTGCAAACATTGTTACTGGTGACGAAACATGGCTTTACAATTTCGAACCAGAAAGAAAAAATTGTAAACAAAATATGGTTAACTAAACACGATACATTGATTGATTAATTATATATTGTTTAACGTCCCGCTCGAGAATTTTTCACTCATATGGAGACGTCACCATTGCCGTAAAAGGGCTTCAAAATTTAAGCCAATGCTCGGTGCTTATGGCCTTTGAGCAGGGAGGGATATTTAACGTGCCACACCTCTTACGACAAGCAAGGGGTACTGAGGATATATTCTAACAACCCGGATCCCCACGGGGCAACACGGTAGGAGACCTGTGATTGCCAAAAGAACCATAAGCACAAAGAAGGTTCTTTATTGCATATTCTTCTCATGTGATGGTATAGCCGTACAAACTCCGGTGTCGAAGGGCAAAAGTGTTACAGATCGGTATTACCGAGATGTTAGACTAAAAAAGCTGAAGAATATTATAAACTACTCCCTGTGTCAGGATTTAGGCATGTTCGTCTAATTCATGATAATGCTCCATCACATACATCTGAGCTTGTGAAGCATATTTTGAAGTCGGAGAAGGTTACCGTTTTGCCACACTCACCATACTCTCCAGACCTAGTATCATGCGACGTTTTCCTTTTTCGAAAACAGAAAGTTCTTATCTGGTCGTCTTTACAAGTCCCGACAAGCCCTTGACTCAGCCATCAGTCAGTGCCTCAGAGGTCTACCTAAATCAGCGTACCGTGACGCATTTCAGAAATGGATTCAGAGATTGAAATTATGTATTTCAAACCTGGAAGAATACTTTGAAGGGATGTAATGTTCATTTCACTATTTGAGTCGAATGCTTTTGAGATATCGTACAATACAACCCTCGTATATGCTTTATAAATTCCACTGAAGAGCCGTAAGACGAAAGCGCTTTGGAGTAAATGTGAAGTCTTCGACTGATATATATATATATATATATATATATATATATATATATATATAATTACAGAATGTGTTGGATCATACGGTATCAGTTGCTCCAAACTCTGCCCAGCACTCTACTATGGACGATCTTGTAAGCTGAAGTGCCAATGCCCGGACACCGAGTGTGACAAAATGCGTGGTTGTCCCGAAGGTAGACAGTATAGTTTCATATCACGGCATGTACTTTTATGTTAACAAACTTTTGAAAACGTACATACAACCTGTACTTTATATATGCTATCCAATTTCAGAAACTCCAAGTGATGGAATACACCATTTTGTAAACTTTCTGAAGGCACGTCGTTGGATTTTTGTCGCTCTGGTGGTTTTGGTATTGCTCCTTATCGTTTTCTGTGCAGTGATTGCTAAAAAAAAGAGACAAAACAGGTAAGAAATTCTCATTATTTTTTATATGAATTCTTCATATCGGTCTTATAATGTAGGATTTCCTTCCATAGAAATCCCACGGAAAAACGATTCTATAGTAGGATTTCATAAAAAATTGACCCGAGAGTAGAACTTATCCATAAAAAACTCATCAATTCAGTTGCTGCTTTCATCAATTGAATTAAAGTGCCAACAAAACAATTATTGTTCTCATCAATTGAATTAATGCGCGCATGAATTCAATCATTGCTCTCATTAATTTAATTAATGTGCGCATCAATTGAATTGAATTGATGAGAGCAATAATTGATTTAATGCGCTCATAAATTAAATTAATACTCTCATCAATTGAATTGATGCACGCATTAATTAATCTTATGAGAGCAATAATTCTATGATGCGCGCTTCAATTCATTTATTGCTCTCATCTATGTTGGTGGAAATATTGCTCGCAAAAATTAATTTAAAGCTCGGTATAAATGGTTTGATGATCTCTTTAATTGAATTGAAAATATCTTTAATTAATTTACAATGCTTTTCTTTAAAGAATTAATCCACGCATCAGTTCTTATAAAGAGAGCAACAATTCAGTTAAAGAGATCATTAATTCTATTGTGGATATGTTGAATCGAAGACATCTCTAATATATAGTTGCTCTCTCTAATAGAATTATTGCGCGCTTCAAATGAATTATGATATCATTAATTCAATTGAAGAGAGCAATAATTTCATTACTGCATGCGTTAATTGAATTGATAAGCGCATTAATTGAATTATTGCTCCCTTCAATTGAATTGTAGCGCGCATCAATTCAACGTTGATATCATCAATTCATTTGAGAGAGTAACAATTCAATTGTAGCGCTCGTCAATTCAGAGAATAATTAATGCTATCATCCATTAAATTAATGCGCACAATAATTTAGTATTGAAGATATGATTAATTATTTGAAGAGATCTTTAATTGAATCATCGTGCGCATCAAATGAATTGACGATAACTTCAGACAATCAAAAATATCTTTAATTATTTGGGTATATGTTAATTTGGCGCTCCATAGATTTCTCCGATGAAAACTACTATAGAGGTAAATGATTTCTCCACAGAAGCTCGCTCTAGAGTCATAGGATCTCCCCCAACACAAAACTCAATCAATACTTTTAGGATTCTCCCCACGGAAAATTCTTTCCAAATGTAGGAATTCTCCTACAGAAAACTACCTAGGATAGAATTGTCTTCACACGGAATTATCTCTCAAGACTAGAATTTATCCATTGAAATCCGACTCCAGATTTACTAGCATAAAGTGTTAAAGTAGAACTCTCTCTTGCTATTTTCCCTCCTCTCTAATATTACAATTTCAATTGTCAACACAGAGCTAGCTTTTTTCAACTATACTAGAACTGTCATTTGTATATAATGGGATCACACTTTGAACGCATGATTTTTTCCCGGCACCAAATGATAATGTACTAGTACCTGCCTAATCGTGACTTCCTGCGTCCTCACTGTTACAGTCCTTGAAACGTTCTCTTTTCCCACTTGAACGGTGAACGCACCGTGAGCGAACGGTGAACGAACGCAGAGCGAACCCTGAACGCAAAGTGAACGATGAGCGCACGGTGAACACAAAATGATCTATTTATTCGGAGTACATCGGATTTTCCCTTCGAATATTTCATAATCAGATAAGAAAAATGATATGTATATTCATTCAGTGAATTAATAATAGAATAACACGGAATCAAGAAAATGCATGTTCGACAGTTCTATCTATATGTATGATTGATAGTTACTTCTGTACACATTCTTATATCATTTTCTCCTTCCAATGACGGCCCCGTGGGGATCTGGGTTGTTAGAATAGATCCTCAGTACCCCTTGCTTGTCGTAAGAGGCGACTAAATGAGGCGGTTCTTCGGATGAGGCCGCAAAACCCGAGGCCCCGTGTCACAGCAGGTGTGGCACGTTAAAGATCCCTCCCCGCTCAAAGGCCATAAGCGCCGAGCATAGACCTAAATGTTGCAGCCCTTCACCGGCAATGGTGACGTCTCCATATGGGTGAAAAAGTATCGAGGCGTTAAACAATATACAATCAATCAATCAATCAACCTTCCAATGACGATCACTCCTTTCGCATTCATGTTCCGAATGACAATGCAAAGACTGAATGATGAACGCACGATAAACGCTTTGTAAGTGCAAGCTGAACGATTTGTGAACGCAAAACTGAACGGAGAGCGCACATTGAGCGAACGGTGAACGCAGGTTGAGCGTACGATGAGCGCTTGGTAAACGCACGGTGAACGAACGGACAAAAGGTAAATTAGAACGTTTCAGGCACTGTACATCCTTTCTCAAAATACACGTGTCTTTGTTACTATAGAGTATATATTATAACTATATTTAGAAGATCACCAATCATGAGACATCAAAATTTTAGATCTAAAACTTCAAGTTAATATATATATATATATATATATATATATATATATATATATATATATATTCTCATATTACTTGTTCTCAGCTTTTGTAGATTAGTTTTAGTACTAGTTTGTAGTTTTATTCTATTTTTTTTTTTTTTCATTTCTATGTAAATATCCGTCGTCCTGTAGAAGACCGTCATGAAAATTTGACAATTTCATATTGTTCGTGTCGTTTATAATTTTTAATAACAGGCCATTATATCACTTGGATTCGAAATTACTATTAAAAAGTAAAGGTATAGAACTGAATATAGGGTACTCATGTTTACCGATGAAAAATCAGTAAACCTAATGACATAAAATTCTATTTTGCAATTCTACTATGATCACACATAACCAATCTACATTACTACCAAAGTAGATCCCAAATGTCCATATACTTCCCAAGATATGCAGAAATGAATTTAGTGACACTGGTCAAAATGGCTGTTATAAGTGAAAGTGGGGGCGGTTTTATAATTTCCAGTTACTTGGAACTATTAAGGACTTCAGTTTATGAATTGAGGTAGAAAATTCAACTTAAAAATCATATCTAATGTAGTACATTCTACGTAATTGCTTGTTGCAATCACAAACATTCTGTTTAGTCGTACAATGCCAAGGCCCAGCTAAAATTCGACCAAAAAATAATATGCATTTTTCTGAATTCATTTCTGTATATCTTGGGAAGCATATGGGATTTCGGGATCATCTTTGGTAGTAATGTAGATGGGTTGTACGTGATCATATTAGAATACAGAGTAGAATTTTATACCGGTACCATTTGGCTTACTGATTTTTCATCGGTAAACTTGGGTACTCTATACTTATAGTTCTATACCTCGTGTGTGTATTACTTGTATTTACTTGATACGCATTTAACATTACAAAATATTAATGCTTCTGCTTCGATTTGTGACATACTTCTTTAAAAATCTCCGTAAGATAATTTATTTTATACAAGGGGGAGATGCAGAATCACAAAATCACAAGAAGACGAAATGTTTATTTATACCTGATAGGTCTGTAAACGTTTCATGAATCATAGAGTAAAAGGTAATCTAATAAGATTAAAATCCAGGTACGTTTTACGTCAGCAGACAATTTGTACGAGCATACTCTGAACAAATTAAATAATGTTTGAATTCATTTTTTTTTTTAAAGATCCTCATAAATGCTACTATAAATGAAATAAGTTGTTCATGACTAGAAATATCCTTTTCGGGGACACAGAAAGGGAAATTTAGTTTTGGAGTGGAATTTACCGAGAGTGAAATCCATCGAACTCAACATTAAGATTTCCAGGGGGTGTGGCAATGGGGGGGGGGGGGGAATCCTGCTCCACAACACCGATAAATTTAAACATTGTCATGTATAATACAATATTCTTGTTTTGTAAATTCCAATTTTATTTTCAAAAATGATGTGCATTGTTCACCTGATATAACTATATAAAGAAACTGATTATTTTCAAGGAGTATAGGAAGGCCACAGGGAAATTACATCAGCTATTCCCTTCCAGAAAAAGACATGGATTACACGGATATTTCTGTTATTCCGCAGGCCTGAACAACTGCTTCCAATCAAAGCCTCCAACCCACTATTACGAATGTTTGTAGTTAATAATGATATAAGCTTTGGGGTAACTTTTCTTTCCATGCCCTAAATGTAAACAACTACACTTTCATATTTTTTCATGAATATATGTTTTTATTCAAGTTGAAAGGTCATGATTTATAAGAAATAAATCCCATGTTTGCTATTTACATTCTGTGTAATTAATATATTTATAAAAATTCATACACCACGTTCATGCGTAAATATTTCATTTCCAATGTTTTTGCTTTTAATATCTTTATAATGTAATGATAACCATTTCCCCATGAACATGCCGTAGTTGTAAACAATGCGCCTATGAATACAGAACTACTCGTCTATTTTAACGCCTGCAAATTCCGATAGAAATGATGGTTGGTTGTCTACTGTTTAACGTCCCTCTCGAGAAATTTTTCACTCATATGGAGACTTCATCATTGCCGGTGAAGGGGTACAAATTTTAGGCCTATGCTTACGGCTTTTGAGCAGGGAAGGATCTTTATCGTGCCACACCTGCTGTGACATGGGACCTCGGTTTTTGCGATCCCATCCGAATACGGCCCCGTTTATTCGCCTCCTACGACAAGCAAGGGGTACTGAGGACCTATTCTAACCCGGATCCCCATGGGCTGGCCGCGCAAGAGCACGGTCTTTTCTGGTATGGGTTTTCAAACTGTGCATGCGTTTCTGCGGCATTCATGTTTTCATTTCTGCGGAATTGTTGTAAATGTTATTTTTAAATTAATGTAATACCTACAGGTGGTGACGTCACGGTACTAGTGAAAAATTATTGATGGGACGTAAAACGAACAAACAAACTAACTAACTAATTTTATTACCATAACAATTAAGACATCTGTGTTAAAGTATGACTTCACAAATAATTCTTCGTCGTGGAGATATGTAGAAATGCATATCGTCAGTGTGGTTGGATCTCTTTCATTTTCTGTTGCCTTATATCTTGTGTCAAGTTGCTTTCTTGTTGCTGTCGTGTAGGTGCGAAGGTTTTAAATGTGATTATAAATGTTGTTGATATTGTAGTGTTGCTGCATTAAAAATTAATTGGATAAAATTTACCACAATATGGAACTCACTTCCTTGACTGAAATTCTATAATTATATAAGTAAGTCGATTAAACAGCCTTTGACTTTGTAGTTAAGTGCTCATTGCTTTTAGTGCACTTGTTCACTATTCTGATTGAAATCACCTCTTCTTCGATTTGGAAGATATAGTCGTTATATGTATTGATTAGAATACGCAGTTATCACAAAATCATTCGCTCATACTGTATATTTATCAGGAGTCATAAGCGCATTGATTACGCCAGCAGCGCAATTATGAGGAAATGGCCCTCCTCACAATTTGTAAACATATCAAAGGCAAAAACATTGAAAATGTAAATGATTAATTCCATATGTATATACATGTGCATAATGTATTTATTTACATGCATGATACATTAAATTAGATTTACGTGTGTCACATAAAACATTTCGAAAAGAATATCACGTTCAGTAGCAATGTAAGGTCAGCGTACAAGCGTACACTATAAAGAGTAGCCCAGCACTACAGTAAATTGTACAGTAAACAGCGCCGCCCAGAGGTTTTTGTACACTAACACCTGACGTACATTTATATAGTGTACATATATTATTTTCACCTAAAAGACTTTAAAGGGTCTTTAAAAGAAAGGTAATTAAAAAAAGGTATGTTTTATTTATTCATTTATTTTGTTGTTTAATTTTTTTTTTCTTGTAGAATGTGCATTCACAATTTTCTAGCCCGATAAATGACTTTACCATTTCAATGTTGCATCATCGTAGTGTCTGGAAATTTCTCACGAATCTCGAAAGTGGTACAAGTGTTTACTTTTATCATTAATATAATTTGACCTTTTGTTCTGCACGATAGTTAATGTATATTGGTTAGATGTAACATTGAACAGATGTGTTTCTAGTAATGGTATAATACTAAGTCGTTCAAAATCGACATAACATCACTTTATGTAAGTGATTTACGATTATATATAATATCATATAACAAGATACTGTTGAATCATTTAATAGCTCTCGAAAATATATGGTGTCCCGATAGGATCATAAAATTTAGCAAATGAGCATAAGCACGTTGCCACATAATACATCGTCGCGTTAGTTACCAACTTTGCCCCATGCGCGTTACAAACTTTACCCCATGCGCCGTCGCGTTGTAACATAATGCGCCGTCGCACTAACACAACTTCACACAACACGACGTCGCGTTAACACAAATCTACCAATATCGCATTGAAGTACCATAGGTGCCTGGGTCAAGGATATTACACTATAAATGAAAGAAATTCGAACCATGCATAAATATTTGTCTCCAATCAATGTTGACTCATCTTTACATTTTAGGGGGTATATTTCAGGAAGCTTAACTACATGTGTCAATACCACACAATACTATACTCTGCAAAAAAAGAAACGCATAATGGATTTTTTAAGATTTTAGTAGATGTATTTTGGATTATGATTTTACAATAAAAAATGTAGATATTCACTAGAATTGTTTCAATTGAAAAAAATTACAGTCCAAACCTTTGATATTGGTGGAAAAAAAGTCGGATCATCACAGTTAAGAACACTTCCTGTCACGTTTAAGTTAGTACCGTGTATGACCACCTCGAGCTGCCAACACAGTTCTGCATCTCCTTGGCATAGAGTCAATCAATGTTCTTACGTTATTGCGTGGAATTGTTCGCCATTCCTGTTGTAACATTTGACGGAGCTGATCGAGGGTCTGAGGCGGACGTTGGCGCAGGTGCACACGTTTATCCAGTTGGTCCCATAAGTGTTCAATCGGATTCAAATCCGGTGATTTGGAAGGCCATGGTAGCACATTAATGTTGTTCTGCTGAAGGTAGTCAATTGTTAAGCGGGCTGTGTGAGGCCTAGCATTGTCATATTGGAATAACTCCCTCTGTCGGTCAATTACGCGCATAAGGTGAGGTTGGAGAATTTCGTCTCTGTACCTTTGAGCCGTTAAATTGCCCGGGACATGTACCAGTTCTGTTTTACGGTCATTAGAGATCGCCGCCCACATCATGACGCTACCTCCACCGAAGCTATCCACTTCTTGGACACACGAGGAAGAGAAACGTTCATTCCTGCGCCGGTATACACGGATTCTTCCATCACGTTTCTGTAGCAGAAAACGGGACTCATCGCTGAACCAGATTCTACGCCAGTTGCGGAATGTCCAGCCCCTCAATCTGTTGCACCATCGGACTCTTTCTCGTCTGTGTAACGGTGTCAAAACTGCTCCAAAATACGGTCTTCTGGGTCTAATGCCATATTGTCGAAGTCGGTTGCGGACTGTCTGCGAGCTGATTCTTCTCAATCCAGGTATTCCGACTGCAGTAGCTGTTGCAGCAACGGTTCGATTCCGTAGATGAAAGACCCGGATGTAGCGATCTTGTCCAGGAGTCGTAATGCGAGGTCGCCCACTCCTCGGTCGGTCATTAGTAGAGCCAGTCTGCTGGAATCTGTTCCACAGCCGAGAAATTGTGCTCTGATTTACGTTTTCAGTTCGTGCAATCTCACTTTGGGATACTCCGGCCTGGAGACGGCCAATGACGATATTTCGAGTAGCAGGGTCCAACCTTGGCATGGCAGCATTTTAACGTTATGATGAATTCAAGCTTCAAACTTCGCCCTTTTATACGCTTTAATGTAGTGGTTGAATTAAGTACAAAGTTCTCGTGAAAAACGTAAGCCAAATTCCATGGCGATAGAGGTGATGTGCAATTTTAGAGAGTCGCCGAGCTAATTTGGCAGAGAGCCAAATCAAATGAACAGACCTTTAAAGTTTCATACTAACCTGTAAAAAATCAATTACTCAATTGACCATTTCAGTTTACCTGATAAAATACATAATTTGCATTTTTAAAATTTCAAAAGGGCTATGCGTTTCTTTTTTTGCAGAGTATAATTTATCCATGTTTTAAAAAACACCTTATTCCACTGAATCATAATATGATTAATTGAGTGTTTGTTGTTTTCCAACAGACTCTACATATTTTCAGCTATATAGTGGCTTTCAGTTTTTATTGGTGGAAGAGAGAGTCCTGATATAGTGTACCGGGGAAGAGACCACTGACCTTCCGAAAGTAAACTGGCAAACTTTCTCACATATATCGGCGCGAGCGAGAATTGAACCAGCGCCGACTAGAGGTGAGAGACCATGTGATTTGAGCGCAATGCTCTAAGCTCTCGGTCACGGAGGCCCCTGATTCATATTACATTTATATTATATAACAACCTTGCAACTCAATCTACCTCTTTTCATTCCCCAAGACAGATATTTTTCGATCAAAATTATTTACCAGCTGGTTTTCAAGCACCTTTCACTCCCAGTAATTCTTTTTTAACAATTAAAATCTTCAAATAACAGCTGTCTGTCCATTGCATACTTTTAATTCTGTCGAGAGTCATCTCATTCAGACCCAAGCGCCTTTGTGAAGTACAAACGAAAAGTACGAGCGTGTAGTATGGATGTGTACGTTACGGAAACGTTTAAGTACCTTCTTTTGTGCACTAAATACCATCATGTCGATATCAAAAAGTCAATATGTCGCTGATTTTGATAATTAAACTATCAGTGCTGATGATATTTATGTATTTCCCCAAGAACTTTATTATTTATTATTATTACTCCTGTATATATACAGATCCAACTAATTACGGAGGGATCAGTCTTGTTGGTTACATGCAAATTATTTACTTCTATCTTAAGCAAAAGGCTTATAGAATGGTCAAAAATGCAATGGTTTTATTACAGATGCTCAATTTGGCTTTAAGTCAAAGTATGGTACTAAAGATACTATCTTTGCTTTACATTCTATGATAAGCAACACTTTATGTAGAAAAAAGATCAAAGCTGTGGTTCAAACTTGCAAAATCGGGCATTCAAGGGAAACTTATTCGCCTATTTAAGCTTTGTACAATTAGGTGAAGTCTTGTATTGGTATAGACGGCCAACGTAGTATCTATTTTTGTAATAATATCGGGTTAATGCAAGAGGAAGTATTGTTCCCAATTTTATTCAATTTATATGTAAACGATTTGTACGTTTTACTATTAAATTCTGAGTGTTTGCCATAAGAGTTATATTCCCTGAATTTATTTTTGTTTCTGTATACTGATGACCTGGCACTTTTTTCAGAATCGGTCGAGGGCTTCAGAACCTGTTAAATATTTTAGATTGTTATTGTAAAAAATGGAAATTGTGTGTTAATGTTGAAAAGTCAAAGGTTACAGTTTTTAGAAACAGTTATTAAATAGAGATTGATAAAAAAAAACAACACCCAACAAAAAAAAACAAAAGAAAACCAAAAAAAAGACAAAAATAAAAAAAAAAATACAAAAAAACCCCACAAAACACAAACAAAAACAAAAAAAACAATGACACTGGTTCATTGGAATTGGAATGAGATGTTGGAAAATGCAGAGAAATTTACGTATTTGGGGATTCTTTTTCATTTTACAATAAATTCACTAAAGCTGAGGAACAATTAGTAGGATAGTAGTGTTTGTACTTAGAAAGAATATACAAGGGATGTCACTCTATACTGGAACTTTCTTATCGCTTTTTGATTGTTATAATGGAGGAATAGTCAATCATGTCACTGAAATTTGGGGTACTCATAAAGGTTATAATTTTTAAAAAAGTACATACTGATTTCTAAAACCAAATGCTTGCTGTGAAAGAGAGTACGAGCAATGTACTTGTATACACTGTATTGGACAGAGTTCCTCTTGTGTGTAATAGGTTATATACCATCGGAAAGTTTGGAGTAAGGTGCTAGTTAACGAAATTTGTATAATTATAAATTGTTATGAAGAAATGTATATTAATTTTGTAAAATACAAATGTAGAAATTGGGTTTTTGATGTCAAGAAAATTTAATAGATCTTGGATTCAATGACATTTAGATCAGTCCAAAAATTTACAAGCATATGCTACAAATTATACAAGAAAGAATATTTGATCAAGCTAAGCAAGATATTTTTTCAAAGAAAATTTCATTGTACAAGTATCAAGTATTTAATTGATAGATTATATCTTCCTTGTTGTCTTAGACAATTAATTCCTGTAAAGTTGCAAAAGTGTATATCTAAAATGCAATTATCCTCGAATCATTTAGCCATAGAAACTGGTAGATATTCTAATACAATCAGAAAAAAATAGATGTTGTAATGTTTGTGTGAATAGTGTTGAAGATGAATACCATTTTATATTAGTTTGTCCCGTATATACGAAAAACAATATTAAGGAATATTACCATAAAGGACCATCAATGTGTTTTTTATATTAACACAGTTGTTTAACATGGGAAATTTCAAAGAGCTTAATAATCTTGGAAAATTTATATCCCACAGTACCAAGAGTAAGTTGTAGATCATAATTTCGATATTTGTAATTACGTATGTACATTTGTTTTCTAGTAAATGTACGACCACCATGTTTATATTGTTTATAATATTGTACTGATAAGCTGTAAAGCTTAAATAATAAAGGACTTGAACTAACAATTAAACAACCTTTTAAACTTTATAAGTCTCCATATAAATGCACTTAATAATGTGTGTGTGTGTGTGTGTGTGTTTTGTTTTTGGTTTGTTTGTTGGTTGTTTTTTTCCCGACAAAACTTAAGCAAGTAAATTTGTTATCGTCCTCGTTATTACATGATTTTTTTTTAAAAGATGATATTTGTTGTGAGTCGTAAAACATTCGTCTACAAGATGTCAATTTTATGCTCTAAATAAATTCTTTTTGACAATATCTTCTCATTTAATCAACCGAATGATGGAATGAAAGTGGATTTGATTACGCTGCCTTGAATACAAATAGCAACGTTATTAAGTCGTTTGGTTGATTATATGAGAAAATATCGTCAAAACTATTTATTTTAAGCATAGGATTGACATCTTGTCGACATCATTTCGGCGAATTACTTACAATATATTTTTTTAAAAGTCGCGTAATAATCTGGACGACAATAATTTCCATGGTATGTCAAACGTTGCAATCTTTTCTGTTTGCATTGTATAACTTTTCATTTGTATTGTATAATTTTTTCATTTGTAATGTATCTTTTCCATTTGTATTCTAAATTTTCCATTTGTGTTGTAGAATTTTTCATTTTATTGTATATTTTCCATTGAATTGTATGTTTTTTTCATTTGTATTGTATATTTTCCATTTGAATTGTAAATTTTTTCATTTGTATTATATGAATTTTCGTTTGGCGAGAAAACTTGACCAGTGGAATACTTCATAATCAAAATAAATCAGAGAGAGAGAGAGAGAGAGAGAGAGAGAGAGAGAGAGAGAGAGAGAGAGAGAGAGAGAGAGTACAAATGGGAATATATATAGTACAAATGGAAAATATACAATATAAATGAAAAATGCAAATGGAAAAGATTAAATATTGCAACGTTTAGCATGCCACAGTTTAGGAGTCTTTTTCCTTTGTCGACATTGGTTACCTCTACCGTCCGTTGTTTGTTTAATACATCTGACCCCTTTTGGGGTGTTTGTTAATATTACATGTATCCCCAACGACTGAGCTTTAATTCTGAAGCCACATGCATGGACGCCAGTAAATTATGGATGTCTCTACAATGTCAGAATTTTGTAAACAAGTCAAGATTTGTATAATATTGCAACGTTTTAAAAGTCGTAGCCGTCCTACTTAATTACTAGAGTAATTACATGTATTTACATCATTTCAAAGTCACATGGAATTTTCAGATTACAGTATTTCAGTTCGCTGGGTGAAACGTTGCAGTTCCTGCTCTCAAATATTTTCAAAATTTAATGTAATTTATTTTTTATATTCACATTCTACTTTCATTTCTATTCGAAATAGATGTAGTATATTTATCGAAATTCAGACGCACATTTTTGCAACTACATCGCATTCTTGAAAAAATGGCTATTATCACAATTGGTAAAGTAATTATCTAAAGCAAAAAACATTGGAAATGTAAATATTTAATTTGATTGCATCACATAAAACATATGGCATTATCAAACAGTGAGATCACGGAGACGAGCGCACTCGGATCTATCTACAAGTTAGTTTGACCGTCATCTGGTTAATTTATTTAGTCGGCCCGCTGACTAACTATGATATGAAAAACTTCAAGTACGTTTGAGTGAAATTGGAATTGAGGAAGAAAGTGAGACATAAAAAGCGGATAATTCTTTCTAGAATCTGCGTCTTTAATAAAGTGCTGTTTAGAAGTTCATTCGTACAAACCTTTAAAACTATACATGCCGATACCATCATAGGAATAAAAACTGTGGGTCTTTAAGTTATACACTTTATGCAAATTACTCAATCGGATCAAAAAGTAATTAATCTAATTTCCCATTTCATCATGTATTATCCGAGTCGGATAGTGAACACCTCATTTCGAAATATTCATGTTCACGTGACGTTGCACGCGGAATTTTGAAAGTCAACAATTGCAGCGTGAACGGCGGAGCCTGCAGGCTGTTGGAGGGACACAAGACAGTCAGACGGAAAAAACAGAGAACCACTTTGATCAGTGGAGGGGGAGTTATCAACGTGAAATCTTTTCTCAGTAAGACCACATATTCTCATTTCCCATGATCTTCCTCGCGCGCTTGCTCACTTCCACCATAAACGTCATTCCTTCATAAATATGCGTTCGAAAATCCTCGTTTTCTCTTTAAATTGAGTAGACCATTACTCATTTAATACCCTAATATAATTTGTCGAATCATATTATTTTTCATAGTTTATCATAATGACAACATTTTGGTCTGATTCTAACATCGAACAAAGTACTGTTTAATACGACACACATACCTTTAAAAACAATATGAAGACCCTTAACATCCTGCAACATGACTTTAGACATTTCTAGATTCATTTAAAGCATTCGATGTAGATAGTGCATTGTGACGCAATATAAGATGCGGTGATTTTCTTTCAAACCAAGCAATTATCAACAACAAACGCGTATGAAGGTAAGACAATCTTATGAAGGTAAGACAATTTAATTAAAATCAGATCTTCTCTAATCGTTACACTGGAGAAAGATCTGACATCATTGCGTTTGAGGTCATGTTATTGATAAGACTCATAAATAATTCAATAAATATTCGACCAATAACAGCAGCTTGACAAAGAATCAAGGACCAATCAGAAATCGTTTTAGTAGAGCGTATTCGGATCGTAAAAATAGCATAGATCGAAAAAAAAAAGTGTTCAAACGAATTCCAAATACCTGCGTAGATATTTTCCCTATACAATGGACTGATCTTTGACCCAGCTGTCTAATTCGAATGTGACTGTCTCACTATTTTGCGTCGAAGTATTCATAATACATGATACCGTGCTTCAAGCATGCAATACACACCGAACAAAATGTGATGGTTTTTTTGTTTTTGGGTTTTTTTTTGTTTTTTTGTGGTTTTTTTGTTTTTAAAAAAAAAGCAGAAGAAACAATCAGTATCTGTAAAAATGGAATATAAATTTGGTGATCAAAATTTTATTTATTTATCTCAAAATGTACTAGAATGCACAATTTTGTATCTAGATTTTAAAAAATTTCCCCCGGACCCCTCCCTACCCAGCTGTAGGGCAAGCCCCTCTTGCACTCTCCACCCACATTGCTTCGCGGCTCGGCGGTCTGCTTTCTGCAGCCGGACTAGTCACCAATTAGCAGCTAGGGCTAGTAAATTACAGAATCTGCTAGTCCTTTTGACTAGTACAGTACTTATAGTGTCATACACTGCATTTCTGTTGATAAGCAGTATTCAGTTTTAAAGTTAGCAAGCTTGCACATGTATAATCAGCATAACATTTTAAACAATTTCCGAAAGTTTTCTTTGAATTATACATGCATATGTACTTCTTCGGCTTGTTTTGTTTTGGCCTGATTTAAACTGAAATCAATAACTACCATTCCTATCCTTTTCAAATTTGGTATGAAACATTTTTGGGAGAAGGTGGACATAATTTGTAAATTCCAGGACTCCTTTACCCCCGGGGATTTAGGGGTGGAGTCAAAACTGTCAAAAATTTACTAATTTTCAAAAATATTTTTCTCTACAACCTCACATCTGTAAGAAAAATTGATTGCATAGTCACATAGAGAAGGAAGGCTTCTACCAAAATTATAAATTTCAGTCCTCGAGATAGAGATTCTGACTCCAGGGTGGGGCTAAACTGGGTTAAATAGCATCTTCTTTAATGCTATTGATACTAAATTCAAACTAAATAGATATTTAGAAGTAACAGGTAACCCTTCACCAAAATTGTAAATTTCATGGTAGGGTTTTTGGTTCCAGGGTGGAGCCAACCTATAGCGATTGTGTTTATCAAGATCATATAAAGTTTATATTTACAACATGGTTATCAGTTTCAGGACATTGTTTCTCATCCATATTTATTATTTCCTTAGAGAAAATATTCAGTTGTGTGAAAATAAAGAATAATGCATAAACTTCTCTTGTTCTTCCTCCTCATTAAATTTATGAATCAGCTTAGCGCTTTTCAGTAGTTTGATCTCTCTCTCTCTCTCTCTCTCTCTGAATTTTAACCAAAGGCACTTGAAGTATGAATAACGTGTATATATCTTTTGTACATACCCCCTCCTTATACTCAATGAAATGATTTAAAATTTTTGAGATAGAACACACTGTTAGATCATGTTTTCTTTGTTCTCCACCACTTGTCATAACAATCTAGAAACGCTTATAATACATTCTGGACACTTTTATCATAACAATCTAGAAACACATATCATAACAATCTAGAAATATATACTCTGCAAAAAAAGAAACGCATAATGGATTTTTTAAGATTTTAGTAGATGTATTTTGGATTATGATTTTACAATAAAAAATGTAGATATTCACTAGAATTGTTTCAATTGAAAAAATTACAGTCCAAACCTTAGATATTGGTGGAAAAAAAAGTCAGATCATCACAGTTAAGAACACTTCCTGTCACGTTTAAGTTAGTACCGTACATGACCACCTCGAGCTGCCAACACAGTTCTGCATCTCCTTGGCATAGAGTCAATCAATGTTCTTACGTTATTGCGTGGAATTGTTCGCCATTCCTGTTGTAACATTTGACGGAGCTGATCGAGGGTCTGAGGCGGAGGTTGGCGCAGGCGCACACGTTTATCCAGTTGGTCCCATAAATGTTCAATCGGATTCAAATCTGGTGATTTGGAAGGCCATGGTAGCACATTAATGTTGTTCTGCTGAAGGTAGTCAATTGTTAAGCGGGCTGTGTGAGGCCTAGCATTGTCATGTTGGAATAACTCCCTCTGTCGGTCAATTACGCGCATAAGGTGAGGTTGGAGAATTTCGTCTCTGTACCTTTGAGCCGTTAAATTGCCCGGGACATGTCCCAGTTCTGTTTTACGGTCATTAGAGATCGCCGCCCACATCATGACGCTACCTCCACCGAAGCTATCCACTTCTTGGACACACGAGGAAGAGAAACGTTCATTCCTGCGCCGGTATACACGGATTCTTCCATCACGTTTCTGTAGCAGAAAACGGGACTCATCGCTGAACCAGATTCTACGCCAGTTGCGGAATGTCCAGCCCCTCAATCTGTTGCACCATCGGACTCTTTCTCGTCTGTGTAACGGTGTCAAAACTGCTCCAAAATACGATCTTCTGGGTCTAATGCCATATTGTCGAAGTCGGTTGCGGACTGTCTGCGAGCTGATTCTTCTCAATCCAGGTATTCCGACTGCAGTAGCTGTTGCAGCAACGGTTCGATTCCGTAGATGAAAGACCCGGATGTAGCGATCTTGTCCAGGAGTCGTAATGCGAGGTCGCCCACTCCTCGGTCGGTCATTAGTAGAGCCAGTCTGCTGGAATCTGTTCCACAGCCGAGAAATTGTGCTCTGATTTACGTTTTCAGTTAGTGCAATCTCACTTTGGGATACTCCGGCCTGGAGACGGCCAATGACGATATTTCGAGTAGCAGGGTCCAACCTTGGCATGGCAGCATTTTAACGTTATGATGAATTCAAGCTTCAAACTTCGTCCTTTTATACGCTTTAATGTAGTGGTTGAATTAAGCACAAAGTTCTCGTGAAAAACGTAAGCCAAATTCCATGGCGATAGAGGTGATGTGCAATTTTAGAGAATCGCCGAGCTAATTTGGCAGAGAGCCAAATCAAATGAACAGACCTTTAAAGTTTCATACTTACCTGTAAAATATCAATTACTCAATTGACCATTTCAGTTTACCTGGTAAAATACATAATTTGCATTTTTAAAATTTCAAAAGGGCTATGCGTTTCTTTTTTTGCAGAGTATATATAATAACATTCTAGGCATTCTTAATATAGCAATCTTAATACACTTATCATAACAATCAATAAACACTTATCATAACAAGTTTAGCTCCATCCCAAACTCACATTATGAAATATCTCAAATACAGTCTACAATGTTTCTAGGCTTGTCATGCCTCATGTCAATTTCTGTAACATGTCCACGATATTCCTTTGTATGGTCATTTATCACAAATTACACTCCACGGTAATGTGGTCAATAGGTGTATTCCCACTTTGCTAAAATTCTGAAATATATACTGGTGATTGGTTTTAGCTAGACGGTAATGGGGCACAGGTAAGTGTGTCAAAGAACAAATGAAAATAATTACAGTCTGTTCTGTAACACATCACAGGTAATTTGGTTTAAAAGTAAAATTGGGCAGTAAAATTCCATTTCAAAAACAGAAAGATTTGGGATTTAATTCTTTATTTTTGTATATGAAACACATTTAGAAAATTTAAGTAACGCATTAGTTTAATAATGAAACACATAAACATGTAGGGGCCTCCGTGGCCGAGTGGTTAGAGCATCAAAACCACAAGGCCTCTCACCTCCAGTCGACGCGGGTTCGAATCTCGCTCTGGGTCCATTATTGTCAAAGTGGTTTCAGTTCGTCAGATGCCCTACAAGTGACATAGTCCTTGAAACGTAGGACATCCTGCCCATCATCGTCGTTGCCTTCCAGCGCCTGAAACCACACATCCTCCACTTGGTGTTCAGGAATCAGACGGAGAACAGCTGCTATTCTCATGAGGAGAGGGAAGTCCTCATCCTTCCGGAATCATAGGGAGAACAGCTGCTCTTCTCACGAGAAGATGGAAGTCCTCATCATCCAGGAATCGCACAGTTAATCCAGTTAATTGTACTTTTCTCTAGATACACTGAGTGAAGTGAGGGAAAAAAAACATCCCTAGACTGAATCCCCTGGGAATTTGTGATGAACTGCATTTCGAGCGGCGATCTCAAAGTCCAGCAGCCAACTTTCAGGGATCAACACAGACTGGAGACTTCGGGAGACTGAAAAACCGATTTTAAGTGGTCTTACTTTTGTTCGGCAATAGTCCATAGATGAGAGGAAAAATTGCGAATGTATAGCTACAGAATCGTGTGCATGAATAGAATGTTCCATCACTGAAAATTGTCTCCGCTGCACACAGATGATTTATGTTGGTGTCGGTTGCAAAGATCATGATTCTAAGTCCTTGTGCATCAGTGTCATCACTCAGAAGAAACTTTCACCTGCTAAGGTGTTGATTCATGGTCCATGGAGGTTGATGTAATCCTGTGCTGTGGGTAATTTTGGAGTTGTATTAGCACGGACTCTATAAAGTGCAGACTTGCAGGCCTGAAAGGTTGGTATCTGCTGAATCATATCCACCACTGAATCATCACATTCAGTATTTCGTAGTTCTCCTAATTCTTCGTCATAGATGGTGGATATCGCTGTTGCTTCCTCTCGGCGCCGGGCCTCCGTGGCCGAGTGATTAGAGCATCGGGCTTAAAATCACAAAGCCTCTCACCTCTGTCGGCGCGTGTTCGAATCTCGGCCACGGCGTTATGTGAGCAAGTTTGCCAGTTTACTTGCGGAAGGTCGGTGGTCTCTTCCCAGGTACATTGTATCTGGGTTCTCTCCTCCACCAATAAAAATTGGACGCCACCAGGTAACTGAAAAATTGTTGAGTGTGGCGGAAAGCAATGAATAATCAATCAATCAATCCTCTCGGCACCACTTCACACCACTAATACATGATTCAGCAAGCCCAACGTAGTTATCATCATGGTTGTGTTGTCTCAAAAATGACACGTTGTTGTCGTTATAGTTGCTGGTCACTGTCAATGCATCTCAGATATGTTCTGTCATTATATCTGTCCCGGACAGAATACTTAAAGCCACATAAAGAAGGGAAAATTCTCCTCTACCATTCTCTAGAAAATCTACCAGTACTTGAGCGTTAGTCACACAAAAGGAACGGAGATAAACGAATTGATCATTTTTGGCATGCGTTGGGCGTCCGTTAGCATTATCCAGTAAGGTGTGATTGATATTTAAGCTAAACTTGGTAACGTATTACGCAGAACAGCTTGTACATTGCAAGTGTCTCACAATTTTTTTTTTATTTTTAGATTAATAAGTGGTTGGATAAATTATACGATATAATCATCATCTAAGCTACGTATGATTATATAGATAGTATCAATTCTAACGTGTATAACATTAATAAAACGGAAATCCCTCATTGCATAGAAATATATTTGGTCATTCATGTATGCTAAAGGATAAGAAAGAACAGACAATTAATTTCGTTTAATAATGGCAAGTACTGCCACATTATTTGTGTTACTTCTCAGTTTGTTATCGTATTTGTCTGATGTTCTGGCACTCTTACCCGGAATAGTTAATGGATGCTTGGGCAAGTAAGGACACATTGTATTATAATTTTTAAAAATGAATGAATTTGTTCAATCAGAAATAGATTTTGATCACAAATTTCTGATTTATTTTGATTTTATATTATAGTGAAACTAGACATTGCTGTACTGGTTTTTATGAATTGAATGGTATTTGTCACGGTAAGTGTAACATGTATATTTTCAGTTTGAAATCGCTTTCTATCCTGTATCATTACGGGGTATTCCCTGTCATTTTCTGTGAGCATCTACTACAGCTGTGGCGGATCCAGGATTTGTTAAAAGGGGAAGGAGTAATAGACTGGGGGCTTCAAAATTGTGGGGACTTTTTAGGTTACTTTTAAGGGTTCTAAAGGTATTATATAGATAGGAAAATCAATAAATAACAAAAAATAATTGATTTGCTTACCTTTATGCGCTTTTCTGTAGGTATATATGGGAAATCTTATATTTTTGCTGTTTTATTTGTGGGGAGGGGCGTGTCCGCCATTGTACAGTACACAGCTGAAGTACATTTTCAAACATTAAAGGGACATAGACACAATTCAAACTGAAAATTTTCAAATTCTATTCTTCCATTTTTAAATATTTATAATGCTTAACTAAGATATTTCTAATGGTCAACAAAACTTTGAACCTCACAATATTTTGTTACGTAAGAAAGGCTCGTGTCGTGTTTTTGTTTACATATATTAAATATACTAGTAAAGGTTTCATTTAAAGCAGATTTTTCAATTTACATGTTAATTCTGAAAGCAATTAATAGTTTCTAGTGTTTGTCCTATCTCGTTTTGTTCACACATGGTTAAACGATCTATATGTAAACAAAAACACGGCACAAGCCTTCTTCACATAACGAGGAATTGTGAGTGCTGTTGTAACACAATAATTGATATTCAAATTTTGGTTGATTGTTAAAGATACCTTAGTTAAGCAATGTAAACATTAAAAATGAAAAATAAAATTAGAAACTTTTCAGCTCAAATCGTGTCCATGTTTCTTTAAAAACATAAAAAAAGGTTTTCGTTTAGAATGTATCGGTTCATTTGGAGAAAACTGTACAAGACCGTGTCCTGAAGATTGGTTTGGACCTAGATGTAAGGAGCGATGTTCTTGTCCTGATAGCGAGTGTGACGATATCCTTGGTTGTCCTATAGGTAAATGCTATTAAATGTTTACATTATCAATGTTTTAACTTCTAGTATCTTTACAAATTAGGATGATACCCATTTCCTCGTGAATCACAGCCAGTTATTCGAATTTCGAATTTATCATGAAAGTGTACATTTAATATCAAGCAATAGAATTGCCGGTGTTATGAATGAGCTGCAATTGTGAGTAATGCGTAAATTTAGTACAAATATATGAACGGCTGGGAATTCAGACAGATCTAAGTATAAAATTGAAAATACACGAGGATGTGAACTTCAACGTTTCATGAAATATGGTGGTAAGATGCGTCGCACTTCGTGCCCTGGTGTATTTTCAAAAAGGAAATTATTTGTTTTTTCAAATGTATGTTGTTTATTTTTGGTATTTTTGTTCAAATATTTCCGTGTGTTTGCATTAAAGCAATATAAGCTGTCAAAATTGTTATTTTGGGGTCCCTAAAATTTAATCGAAATTTTGTAACATCTACCTTCTAATACCTGATTTTATCGTATAAACTTTTGACATGTTGTATTTTTTGCATTAAATGTAAAAATTGTTCGACAGTTGAAATTAAGTCTTCCCGTACCTTAATTTTTCCGACATTATTTCAGTTGAACTCATTCGGCAAAATCAAATGCGCAAGCGTAATATTTCCGGTAAGCACGAAAGATGTCTGACACGAAAGGTTCGAAGCGAGGGAGAAAGCCGACTTTGACTGATTCGGGACGAAAAAGATATAAAAACATATAACATCGTTAACAATGCCAAAATAATGATGGTAACTAGAATTTTATCTCACCTCGCCGTCCATATCTTAATGACCCGGATACAACCCGATCAGCATCAGAATCATTCGTATCAATATCGGTTATCTTCGGGATTGTCGCCGACGATTAATCAGCTGCCGTTGTTAGGGTCAAACGGAATGTCGAGGAATATATTTTTCATCACGTAAAGGTGTGTAAACGATGCATAAGAGAGGAAATTCGATGCAGTTCTTTTTTTCAATCATATCAACGTTCATTTAACCTCTTTTAATGCCACTATAAAAAATTGCAATTTTGGCAGCTTATATTGCTTTAAGGACATACGCGACTTTTCCGACATTCTGTCTAAAATCATTTTTTTTTTCATCTCGATATGAAGAGTTCTCGGACAACAAGTTTAGAATTTGTAATGTAGTACTATTACCAAATGTTATTACATAGGACTGGGTAGCTCAGTGGTTAGAGTACCTAACTTGCAATGTAAAGACCCCAGGTTTGATACCCCATTGTTCCGAAGAATTTTTCTCTCCTTTACTACGGTAAAATCCATTGATACAGTAGAGATAGATTTACGTTTTTACTTGCAACAAGCAGGAACTATCAAAATTGAGAAAGGTCGCATATGTCCTTAAAAGAACTACAAGATTCGTCATATAATCCATATGTTCAAATCCATTTCCCTAGAGATCCAGACTAGCAGCTCAACTCCTGACAGAAGTACCATATCAATATATACAAGCACTTCAGAACACATACCGAAGTTGTCAGATGGGAGTACTACTATAGGGCTTTGGGAGATGTTCATAAACAACATAAAGTCTTTGTTCGAACGACAATGGTTTGTTATTGCCATCATATTTGTTGCCCTTGTCCTGTTGACTGTGTTCTGTATCGTGATCGTCAAATGCAGGAAGAAAAGGTAACACATTAAAAGAGAATGTCTGGATTAGTAGTTCCGATATATACACAAGAGTGCCTCATTTACTTCCTGTATTTGCAATTGACATTAAACTTTATTTATTTAAGGAAAAGAGACTCAACACAACATATGCATGGTGTGTACACAAACCAGTTGTTTCAAGAGCAAACAAACAATGACGAATATTCTATTCTGAACGTATACAATACGCTTAACGAAGATGTGATTGATACCAACTATGCCAAGCTCACGGAGACTGTGTATATGGAAATATGACGGAAAGAAGTTTACTGCATATATTGAATACCTGTAAAACTGTAGCCCTTATGGGGATGGGGTTCTGTAAATTTCGGGAGGGGGTGTGAGTTATTTATTGAAATAGTTTATCCGAAACAATTACGGTGTAGTTAGGCTTTAACTGGCTAGATTCGAATAGAGAGACGTGTTACTTTTCTCTGAGGAGTCAAACATCTACCGACTAATTATAAGTTGTGATATCGCAGGGATTTCTTGTTGGAATAAAAAATGCTTTCAGAATGATAAAAAAATAAAACCCAACTAAATACAGTTTAGAGCAAAACACGTTTTACAAAAAATGTTATTATCTATAAAATTTTCATAACAATCATATATGGTATATTAGAACACAATAAGATTATTAACTGAGGCATAATGTAACGTACAGCTAATGTACACCTGTCTTACCTGAATATTTCAAGTCATAAGCTATTACAACTAACCTTGTTAACATAGGAAAAGTAGGATAAGTAAAAAGAAGATGAAGAAATTAAACAGTTTTAGTGTATTTCAAGGGGGAAAAAATCAATGTGAAATTCAATAACGAACTTTCAACTTGTTTACTTTAAAAAAAAAAATCTAGAAACAACAGAGCAGCATCAGGAAATACACTGTAAAAGCTCGAAAGTATCATAGTGAATTTTCCGGTTTTCTTAATTGTTTTGGCATTATTTACATTTCTGATGTTTTTGTCTTTCATATCTTTACTAATTCTAATAATTGTCATTTTCCCATGAATGCGATGCAGTTGTGAACAACGCGCATTGAATCTGGATAAAATATTGTCTACTTTAACGACTGTGAATTCCGACAGAAATGAAAGCAGAATGTAAATATAATAAAAATACATGCTATTTTTAAAAACACATGAGGGAATAAACCCCAGCTCTTCACGCTGACATGATTTTCATGTAGTGCTAACGGACTTCATGAAGTTTGCTGGCGTGAAGCGTTGCAGTTCATACCTTTATGTATTTTCAAAAATGAACATTTCTTAGGTATACCTACACAGTGCCCAAGTAATCTTTCTAAACCTATTACGAAATACTTTGCATATGACGCAGTTTGTATTCTATAACAACAGACTAAAAGGATACTGTAAACAGTTAAAAAGTAAAAGCAGTACAGATTGAAGAGACCATAGATGTGAAAGGGGAAAAGAGTACAGATTCATTTCCCATAGACCTCAATACTAACATTTGGTCCTCTCACTAATTAACGAAATTAATTTTAGATAAATGACCACCAAGATTTCAAAATTCATTCCAAGTGCTAATAAAAAAACGACAAAAAATATATAGGGTCCCGTTGCTTTTATATGTCATATTTGTACTTTTTTATAACACATAGCAATCTGCAGTAAATTACACCTTTCATTTCAAACACACCCCTACCGTGGTAATTTCCTGTCATTTTTCGATTTTGTCCGATAATTTTTCATCCCGACAATTAATTTAATCTTCTATATTATTTCTCTCAATTTCAAATAATTTCACTCTTGATATTAGCCAATCACGCCACATCTAAACATTTATACCTCCGCTCAATCTTGGGGTAAACTGCGTCCGGGTTACGCATCCGGGGGTTTGGTACTTTCATTCTAAAGGTACGATGCAGAATAAAGCGCCATTAGTCTGGTATCCCATGCACGCTTGTATTCTGAACATATAAAAACGGTAGGAATACTTCCGAGGAACTTTTTTTTTAAAAGATAGAGATAGGAAAATAACCTTGCCTACGTAGAAATATTTATTTTAGAAAGGATGTCTACATCTCAAATTGCAGATAAACTTCATTGTTTCGCCTTGTTAAAGATGTATTGCCCGATGATACGCCCGGCCTGGGTGCTGCTGAGTTGCTTGAATTTCTTCAGGGTATACGAGTGGCTGCCTTCTTTTAAAGATATGGTAACCACAGCTTCGTCAGTGCTTTTATAAGGGTGGTGTACGATCTATATTTGAAAACAAGGAAAACAATTTAAAAACATTACGAGAATACAAATCAAATAATGTTTCCGTAATGAGCATAAATGTGTTCCATCATTTGATGATCTAAATGTCAAATAGTTTATATTTCAGTGTTGTTATCAAGCTACTTCCTTTGAAAGTGAAGGGGGGGGGGGGTGTATACAACCTTTAAAAGAGAGGAACTCTATGTAGTTGAATTCAGGAACCTTTCTGTACGGAGCGCCAAATTAACACGTGCATCAACTGAATTAATAATGTCATTGATTTGTTTGAAGAGAGTAATACTTCAATTAATGCGCGCAATAATTGAATTGATGCGAGCATTAATTCCATCATTGCTCTCTTCAATTGATTTGTAGCGCGTATCAATTCAATTGTTGATATCATTAATTTATTTGAAAAAGGCAACCATTCAATTATAGCACGGGTCAATTCAGCAGAATGATTAATGCTATCAATAATGTTCAGAACTGAAGATTTCATTAATTATCTAAAGAGATTTCTAACTAAATTATTGCGAACATCAAATGAGTTGATGATATCTTCAAATAATCTAAGATATCTTCAATTAATCATTTTACGAGTTTATATTAGTTTGGCGATCCATATCTCTGCATGGTTCTCTAGTAGTCTTTTACTCGGTCGATATCAGAATCTAGCATTTTTACTCCATTTTCCACATGGCTGTTCCAAATATCACAAAAGGGTTTCCCTTCCCTCTACCATACAGTTTTGTATATTAAAGAAAGAGGGATTGGGAAAGATATTTTCAAATGGGACGTAACACAACAAACTAAACAGATCAAGGAAAAGTGGGAGTAAGATTCAGCAAATGAATTGAAGACATAATCAAATAATTTTAAAGAACCCTCTTCCTTTAAATATTTTATCATGAATATCTGAAACTATGTGTATTTGGAGAGATCGCCCAATAATTACAGAGTGCTACACTTATGAAGAGCTGTAATTGCTTTCTTTTCTGTATTAAGCAGATCGCATTCCTATATACGTTTGACTCCTGAGATAACCGAGATTTGGTTAGCTTGTAAGATAAATAAATGTCCATTAATTTCTTTCTTATTCATTCAACTTTTTGAAAGGGAATACTCAGTATTTGACCAATCTTGTAAAATTATCATGACGCCGAACTAAGGATGAACAAAAACAAATTATAAAGATAAAAGGAAAAAAAATCAAAATCCGATATTCATATAGACTTAGAACATTTTTATTATGTAATATTAGAAGATTTAGATTTTTTTAAAAACAGTACATTAAGTCACCTGTGACTGTACATAAGGTTGAAAAAACTGTCGATTCTTAACTTAATGTACTGTCATAGGTGACTTAATGTACGGTTACAGGTAACTTAATTGACGGGAACAGGTAACTTAATGTACAGGTATTAAATGCTGAAAGAAAGAAAAAACAAACATTTTTTTTGCAAGTCAACTATAAAGAAAAAGAACACATTTTTGATTGGATACACATATACGTATAAATATCTAACATGTGTAATTAACAAAACGTTTCATGTTTTTCACACAAAATGTACAGACAATTGATCCATTCCATAATGTTTGAAAATATATCCAACATATTCCTTTTTTTAATCAGAATTTGAAAGAGAACGACATGCCTCCTGAAGAGATATTAATTTCACTATTAGTAGATGCGCTTGCTCTGCGAGTGGAATTATCTTCAGTACCTTGGGTCGCTTCCACTAATTCACCCTCGGAAATGTCAGAATACAAATCCAATTTTAAATCAAACCGTGGCTGTCTTTTCCATGTCTAAAATGTCGCTTACAATTCCATCAGTATTTATGTTATCCTCACTGTCCCTGTATTTTGATTGCGTTAGAAATATACTCTCTCCATCTGATGATGACATCTTTACTTATGAAAGATTACGGTAGTAGGAAATCTGTGAACTATCATTTAAATATAATTTACCTGGTACTGTCCATTAAGTTGAGCAATACAACCTTACTAAATCAAGTGAGCTATCATGAATTTACCTGGCACTGTCCATTAAGTAGAACAATGTCCCCCCCCCTTTTTTTTTTGTTTTGACAATGGAGTGTGTTACGTAACAGCAAGGCCCTAACCATCACCTGGGACAGCTTATTGAGTTAACAATAGGGAAAATGTTTTAAGTAGGATAAAGTCCTCAAAGTGTCCATTCTGTGAGAGAAAAAACTATTCTCGGCCCTTCGAGCCTCGAACAGTTCTTTCTCTCACAGAATGGAGAGTTTTCGGACTTCCTCCTTCACTTTACATACAGATTTAAGAGTACAAAAGGAAGAAGATCATTGAAGTGCCAATTAACAGACATCTTCACATTTAAATTGATTCCCTATGTAGTATTATATAAAATATAACCAGCCTGGGCATGTCGTTTACGCTGTCCGAAGTGACAGGGAGTAAAATTGTGCTTCACGGATTAATTTATTGTAATATTATATACAAATTGCAAAATTAATGCTCATACTATAACAATTCTACATCCTAATCTATTACTAGAATGTCCTTGAAATATTCCTTTCAGTCAAACAACGTGTAAATACACCTTCGTGGTGTCTTGCGAAATGCATTAAATAGCGCACGTTTAGCAACGAGCTTGTTTGACTGATAACCATCCAAAATTGTGTTAAGCTTTTGTCTACAGACGGACATAGTGATTCCAGTATACACGCCTACCAACTTCGTGGCGGAAGCTCAGTGGTAGAGAGTTCGCTTCGTAACCGGGAGGTCGTGAGTTCTAGTCCCGCTCGTGCTGCGTCAAAACTAAGACGTTAACATAGTTATTGTCTCTTAGCTAAAGAAGCGAGAGTCACGGGTCTTTCGGATATGACCTTAAAAGCGGAGGTCCCGTGTTGCGGCAGGCGTTGGCACGTTAAAGAACCTTCACTGCTACGGCCCTGATCGCTAATCATAAGTCTAAAATTGTGGTACTTGACCTATAACTGGTGACATTTCAATATGAGTGTAAAGTTCTCAACAAGGCTTAATACAATCAATCACTTAATCAATCGTTTTGAGTGTATCTATAGAAACATCGCATTGATTACATGTACAAGTGAACGATATTGAATTAGCTTTATACTTACTTTTTGCGTACAGGTAAGCGATATTGACTAAATTTTTTGCCTACCTTTTCAATCCTGGGATAACCATTCTCGATCTCAGATATAAGTTTCTTCAGAAACTCATCCGTCTTTAAACTTTCCCTATTTACGGCTGCCAAAAACGGGCATACTGTAATCAAACGTCATATTACTAATGACTTGTAATTTAAGAAGAATCTGCAATTCGAATGAATTATTGATAAATTTCCGTTCACAATAGCGTTTAATGTTAAATCTTCGTTTAAAAAAAAATCATCTTTTGTAAATCGTATTTCACCTGTAATTCCGAAGTTGAAGTATTGTATGAACTATTTTGTTATTCAAAATGAGACTGACGGCTTCCTTTATTTTGTTTTCAAAATGCTTGCAGTATATTTAGAACTCGCATATGCTGGCATAGTACTCACAAGCGTTGGCTACATTGTCATCGCCTTTTATCTTTGATATCCTCTCACATTCGCCACAGGAAGACCTTTTCCTCTTCTTACCCCATCGGCGTCCAAATCTAAATCTAATACGTGGCAACCGCACTCTGATCCGTGGAAGTCGAAAGCGTACCCTCACCAATCTCCCGATTTTTCTACCAATTCTTCGCGCAAGTCGACCCACTCTCCTTGCAAGTCTGTTTAGATTCCTTCCGACTCTACGTGCGAAGCGGCGCAAATTCTTTCCGATGCGCCGACCTATTTTACCAACGCCATTCTTCAGTCCGCGCCAAGTTTTTCCAATATTTTTTGCTAATCGTCCTATACTCTTTCCAACCTTTCGGATAATCTTACGGATCCGAATCCTCTTCAGTTTCTTGAAAACCTTTTCACCGATTTTGATATGCCAGTACAAGGGATGGAGCTTCATCAGTTTTTCGGCATACTGTAACACTTTGCCAAGAGCTGACGAGTCACCCTTACCGCAACGTTTACACGCATTTTCAAAGACTGCAGCATCCTTCACGCACCTCGCACTAGCATCGTCCATATTCTTACTCATTAAGCGGTTTTCCCTTTCTATCAATCTGATAACTGTCGTCTGTGTTACATTCTCAATATCTTCAAAAAATTTAAACATCAAGAAAAAAATTATGCAAGAATAATTTCAAACTACTAGTAACTCCTTTCACTGGAGAGTCACCTTTGAAATTAATTACCTTTGACTTGTTGAGCACTAATAAGCTGTGGGATATTTTCGTCAGGTTCATTGTAGTAGTCGTCTTCATAGTAATCGTCATATTCGAGACCTTTCCCTAAACCACTAATCATTAGGATCATCACCACCACAGAGAACAGACACGCCATCTTGGGGTGCATGTAGTGAGCTATAGGGCCAACAAAACAATTATATATCACAAATGCTGGCAATAGGACACACATTACATCATTATAACAGCATGCATTTCATATCATTAGCCCCATAAGAATAAGGAGAGGAGGTTAGCCCCTACACTTCTCAAATAATTTTAATATCGCACCAAACCTCTCCGATAGTATCCTCCAGACCATCGTGTTATTGGTGTAATGAATACAAAGTCCTTCAATATAAGGTCGTTATTAGATTAATGAAGACACCAGTATGATTAATTTCCAACCTCCACTTAAATTTCAAATCGTATTGAAAGTATCTTCACCTTGCTGTGATTCAAGTCTTTGATTGTATACAAGTTAAGGAATAACTTCCGCAATTAGATAATATAATGATAAATTATATATATACATATATATATATCTATATATATATATATATATATATATATATATATATTAATTAAATCAGTATCTTAAATGTTTAAAGTTACCCACATTATACCACAGTCCAGCAAATGTCGTCTAAACTTAAAATATCGATTAATTGCTGTATATATTGGAAAGAGAAACCACCAACACTTGCGCTATGTATAGCATGACACGCAATAACGCAATCATTCTAGACAGCATATGTAAAGCGACAAAGTGTCCAACACAAAGTTGAGATAAGTGCGCAAAAAAAAAAAAAAAAAAATTAAATATGACCTCCATAATGAAGTAAAGACCACTGTTAAAGCTGCTGCCCCTTAAGAATAAATCTTGACCCGTGAATTTATCAATTTGCACGAGAAAGTGACTTTTTTAAAGCACAAAAAATCTAATGTCAAAAAGTCACTGCATTTTATTATGAACAAACACAAGTGACAATTTATTCTAAAATGGTGATTTCATAAATACCGTGCTCCAACACAACAGCAGGTTCGAATTTAAAATTGATCCAATCCATAAAATACTAATATTTGTAAGTCAATAAAATTCATATTGAGATTATTTATTAAATTATGATTCGAAATGTTAATTACATATTATAGTGTATTTTACATACCAAAGTTGTGCAGTCTATTATTATTTTTTCTACTCAAGTAAATTCCTGGTTCATGGTCGTGAAGCCTGAAACATTTTCTCCTTTGGAATTATTCAGTGTATCATGATTTCTGTATATAAGCTAATCATCTGTCAAAATTTAGGTCTAAAATCAAACTAATTAGTACAAAGCTAATTGTCATTTGAAATAATTATACATTTGTACAATAGTAAAATACTAAAACTTTTCGAAATTATAATTTGAGGAAAATTGAATTTTGGGGGTAAATATTGGGGTTTTCATTAAACAAAATCACGGAAAACTATCAATCAGCTGGTATAAAATCATTTCAAACTCAAAGTACAGATATGGAATTGTACAATTAATATAAAAACCTAACAAAAATTAATGTAAAGAAAGTGGAATTTGGGGATAAATACCCTTTCCGTTAGTGTGAAAATCAATAGGGATGATTTGGTCAAATGAATTAATCTTTGAAGTTATTTACATGTACAACTACGAGGGTTGTTCGATATATATAATGTGTATTGTAGGATATCTCAAAAGCATTCAACTCAAATAGTGAAATGAACATTGCATCCCTTCAAAGTATTTTCCACGGTTTGGAACACGTAATTTCAATCTCTGAATCCATTTCTGAAATGCGTCACGGTACGCTGATTTAGATAGACCTCTGAGGCACTGACTGATGGCTGAGTCAAGGGCTTGTCGGGATTTGTAACGACGACCAGATAAGAACTTTTATAAGTTTAGGAAAAAGGAAAAAGTCGTATGAGACTAGATCTGGAGAGTATGGTGGTTGTGGCAAGACGGTAACCTTCTCCGACTTCAAAAATTGCTTTACAAGCTCAGATGTATGTAATGGAGCATTATCATGAATTAGACGAACATGCCTAAATCCTGACACGGCGTCGTTTATGATAATATTTCTAGAGTTTTTTTAGTATAACATCTCGGTAATACCGAACTGTAACACTTGTCCTTCGGCACCGGAATTTGTACGGCTACACCATCACATTGGAAGAATATGCAATAAAGAACCTTCTTTGTGCTTATGGTTCTTTTGACAACTACAGGCCTTCTACCGTGTTTAGTTAGTCTTATTTTGTTTCCAATTTTTCTTACTGGTTCGAAATAGTAAACCCATGTTTCGTCACCAGAAACAATGTTTGCAAATTGTCTTTGATTGAATTTGGGAAAGATTTTGAGCAATTGCTTAGCGCTTTGTACTCGTACCCGTTTTTGATCATCTGTCAATATGTGCGGTATCCATCTGGCATAAATCTTTCGTACTTTCAAAACACGCGTCCGCGACAGTGATATGCCAACAGCTTTAGCAATGTCACGTATCGTGTACCTGTCATCACATATTTCCCTGACGTTTTAGACATTTGCCTTGCCAGATTTTCTTGCATCTTTGACGGACTCTGTGCCAGTCAGAACCTACGAATTGTCTCATAAGATACCTTATCAGACCCATAAACTCCCCCTTGTTTAGGTGGCAGGGGACAGTTTTTCTGGTTCTGAAACATGCAGGCAGGGGTATACATCAAAGTCATGTAATATTAATGAAAAATCATATTCCCCCTTTATGTCAATATTTGTATTTCATATTGGTGTAATTAATAATTTATGACCCTAAATTACTTGTCATCCATACAGGTGTGCAAAACATGCTCCGAGCGGTAAACGGACGGAAAGTCACGGGACAAAAAGTCACGGGACAAAAAGTCACAATCTATATTTTCCATCCTGGTGGACAAAAAAGTCACAGGACAAAGAGTCACAATTTATATTTATGGTCTTTCCCGAACATGAATGTATAGGTAGGACAAAAAGTCACAATGTACATGCCCCCATTTCCATGTACAGTACCTATGGATAGGACAAAAAGTCACAATTCACAGGCACCTAGATCCAAGTACGGTTGCAATATGTGGACAAAAAGTCTCAATTTATAATTGATTAAATTGATTACACTTTGAAGAATTCATTTTGGAATTATAAAGAATTTTTATGTATGTAGGTGTAGGACAAAAAAAACCAGTAGTAAATAAATTGTCTACAGAGGACGACAAACTCATAACATACATGTAATATGACCACATTTTTTGTGGTCTTATAAAACCATAATGTTTCTTAACTAAATAAGAATTAAAAGACATTAATATTCACTTCATTTTATTATGAATCCTTAAAATAATTCATGACAGTTACAATAATTAACAAACAAATAACCTTTGAAACAAACAATAACTTATACAATTGTCAACGTTTATAATGTTCACAGTTTTTTAACATTGCACTATTATATGATTGTCACAAGTATTGAATCACAAGTACATGACATTCATTTTAATAAAGTTACTAAAGTCTCTAAGCAGAGTTGTCAAGGCTGGCTGAAGATGTAGTGTTCTTGATGAGACGGATATTCCAGGCAACACCTTGCAGGAACTGGGGAATGGTCTTCCTACCAGAAATGTAGTTGTTACACAAGTTTCGCAATCGTGTCTGCTGTTGTACAAGTTTCTGGGGAATACGTCTGCTGGCTTGTGTCCCTATTGCATCTTGCTGAATAACTGTTTGCACTGTTACATGCTCACGCTGGAACCAACTAAGACACGTCCAAATGCTGGGATGAGATGAACCAACCAGTGTGTAGAACTTGTTAGTCCACCCCTCACATATATTGTTGGTTTTTGGGTTGTTGTCTAGTGTGGCTGAATGTACATTCCATACAGAAGGTGGAAACATTGGAGGAGCACGTCGCATGGTAAGCTGTGGTAGCTGGTTGTCATTCTGCTTGATAACCTGTCGATATGTGCCGCTGACGTATGAAGAATCAAAATAGTCAACCAGGTCTTCTGCTTCAGCTGGTTCATCTGGGGTAATGGATCTGATGTAGTTGATGGCATCAGGTAGGTCTGTTGTTGGAAGGAAAGCTAGTGCATCAATCTTATTGCTGAACATTCGGAAATCTTGGTCAACAAGATAATGTGTAGACAGTCTCAGCTTCTGAATTTTACGCCAGGTTGCCTGTGACAAGTGGTAGAAACAGCCTTTGTGTTTTACATGTCGACCAAAGACTGCAGCAATAGAACGGAGGAGACCATCTTCAAAGTCGCTGACAATCTTAGTGAAGTTAATGAGTCCAAGGAGGTGCATTTGTCAGTGATGGCCTAGAACAGCTCTTGGTAGGCAAGACGGGACTTTTTTTGGAGGAGACTGTAGAGCACTGTGATGTAGGAGTTTCCAAACTTGACACGAATGGTAAAAATCTGTTTGAATAGTGGTGGTGCAGTGTCAAAAGTGCCCTCTATAAAGTCTGTGTCAGATGATGCGAGACGTCTGAAGTTGTCATCAGTTGCGAAGGCAAGTACTCTGCAGTTGGTATCTGTACTATTATCGAATGGCTCTGGATCTTCATCTACCGTTACTTTGTATTCATCAGGAATGGTAAGGTCACTCAGTGTGGCAGGACTAGGTAGTGTTGGTCTGTAACGTCTGATAGACCTCTTGCAGTTGTCTTCTGTTGGCAACATGGCTTTAACAGTGTTAGATTTAGAAGATACACATTCAGCAAATATCTGGCTTGGTCTGTCATGGGTTGACAAGGCTCTTTCCTTCATGCTGTTGCGGAGTTTGGTCAGGTGAGCTGATTTCTCATCTGGTGCATGGTTGTGTGGCTGGCCTGGTACTGGGTTCTGGTACTGTAAATCTGTGGATAAGCTGGCTCTGCAACCAGTGCTTGGCTTCAAGGAACACTTCCACCACTGCTTAGTCTTTCTAAGGGCATGCCTGGTGTAGGTATATCCCTCATAGCACAGCTTTGAACCACCTTTGTTACTTTGTAGAATTTCCATTTTACATTCCTTATATGCATTTTCTTAAAAAACTAACAGATGTTCCTAAACTTCTCATAAAAGCCATGTCCCAGACACATTTCTTCCAACATATTTATTTGAAAGGAAAATTATAGGTAGGACTTCAACATATTTAAAGATATACTTACATTTTCTATTAATTTGAAGCCCTACAGTAATACATAACAGTTTATGATTAGGGCTATACCTCTTATTTTGTTTATTCAATAATTAAAATTATTACGTGATAATTGATTTTTATTGAAGATCCAATATAATTAGCAGGTATTTAAAGCCATAAATTAGACATTACACTATCCACTTCAAATATTTTGATAATGAAACTGTTCTTTCAGAAAGTCTATGATTATGTTATATTTTAGATATTTATTTATATTAATATCTATATTTATATATTCATCATGCATGTCACAAGTTCTCAAAGTACATAGCATTCTAAAACAAAGCAATTATGCCTTTTTCTGACTTTTCATTAATAAGTAGAAAGTTGTATGATAAAGTATATATGAAATATACAATTATCTTTGGTGGAAAAAGTGTGTCTTTATGTCTTAACAATATGAAAAAAAAAATAACTGTGACTTTTTGTCCTATACCTTTTATCAAAATACAAAATTTAAACTGTGACTTTTTGTCCTGTGACTTTCCGTCCTACATTCGCTCCGAGCTGGTGCCTCTTTCTCACTCTGATGTTCTCTAATTTGGGCTATATCCGCGCTACCCAAACCCCATCAAAGTACTGTGCGAGGGGATTTAGACACTGTGTACAATTTAGAACTCTGTCTGCCCTTCTTAAAACTCTACCTTTCATATGGGGCCATCCACCTTCCCTCTTAGCTACAGACCTTTACCTGGACCATGTAGGTTTTCATCTGAATTTCTTCAGCAACTTACCACGTGGCTTAGTTTCGTACTTGCACCCACCTCTATGCTAGGAATCATGGTGACACCAGCATGTTGCACATCAAGTTTTACAATAAGCATTCAGCTACACTTAACATGTATCCTAAAATTCTTTCACAAATTTTACACCTGTAATATCACTTCAAATATGGGGTATTTCCATTTTGTAAGAAAGTTGAGTGCGGAACTGTCTCCTGCTACCTTAGTAAAAATTTGCATTACCGAATGGCCTAGTTTTGTGCGAACTTTTATATAAGCTTTAATTTCTTCAATATTTTCAACCGGTTTCCCAACCATTTTTACGACTAGCTCTACTGAAATGACTATAAGTTTAAAACTATGTGGAGCTTAACGTGGTTATACCGTTGGAAAGGTATTGAATAGAGCTATTCAAGAGTATCATCATCCACGAAATCGTGCAAAGTGTTATCGCGCTGTGGTACAATACACATTACATATCGCACAACCCTCGTAAAACGACAGGTCTTTATAAGAGCTCTGTCCGTAAACTTTTCATATTTTCGCCTTCTTCAGAATCACTGGGCTAATTTCAATCCAACTTGGTACAAATCATCCTTAGGTGAAGGGAATTCAAGTTTGTTCAAATGAAGGGCCATGTCCCCTTCAAAAGGGAGACAATCACGAAAAAGCAAAAATAGGGTGGGGGCATTTAAAATCTTTAAAATTATGGCTTATTGACGTAGTAGTGCAGATTCACGATCGTTAAATGATGTCCCTCAGGGGTAGGTTGGAGTCACAATAGGGGGTTAAAGTTTAACATTTGAATATATAGGGAAAATCACTCAAAAAATCTTCTCAAGAACCACTGGGCCAGAAAAGTGGTTTACATGAAAGCTTTCTTACATAATGCAGATTCAAGTTTGTGAAAATCATGGCCTCAGGGAGTGGGGTGGGACTACAATAGGGGAAAAAAATGTTACATGCGAATATATAGGGAAAATCTTCTCAGAAATCACTGGGCTAGAAATGAAAACTTTCTGACATAGAGTAGATTTAAGTTTGTCCAAATCATAGTCCCCAGGGGTAGGGCGGGGCCACATTAAGGGATCAAAGTTTTGAATACAGATATATTGGGAATTTTTTTAAAATAAAATCTTCTCAAGAACCACTGGACCAGAAAAGCTGAAATTTACATGAAAGCTTCCTGACTAGAGTAGATTCAAGTTTGTTAAAACCATACCCTCCTCCAGGCACAATTGGGGATCAAGCTTTTATATGGGAATATACAGGAAATTAATTGAAACAAATTCTCTTGAAAAGTAGAAAAGTAACAGGACCACACTAAATCAAATCCCAATGCAAATGTTCCCAACTGTGTGGATTCAAGCTGTTTGTTATTTGTTATGCCCCTGCGTCTATATAAAGGGGAAGGGGGATTATATCGTTTTGTCATTGTCTGTACGAAACTTTAGCCTTGTTCATAACTTCAGAATGGTAAGTAATAGACTTTCATGTTTCGTATACACATTCCTTGTGACATGATCGTTCTAACCTTATAACCTTAACCTTGGAGTTCGATCTACTTTAAAGAAAATCTATTTTTTTAGATATCTCCTGAACTACTTAAGGTAGGGCTTTCATAATTTAATTACAGATTCCTTATGGCAAGACTTTACATTTTATACATGATCTTTGACCTTGTGATTTTGACCTTGGAGTTTGACCCAAATTTCAAAACTTTAAATTTATTCTTAACTTTTAAAGAATGATTGATAGGGCTCTAAAAGGATAATAGGGCTGGCAAAGATAGCAATCAACAAACTAAGGGAGATATGGAAAGACAATCATCATGAAAGAAATTCAAAAATTATAATCTTTAGGTCCAGTGTAATATAAATCCTCTTATATGGATCAGAAACATGGAAAGTTTCGAAAGAAAGATGAGAAAAAACAAACATATTTAAGAAGAATTTTTAAGATCTTTTGACCAAACAATATAAACATAATTAATTTACTGGAATTGAGAAAATCAGAACTCTAGTTAGATAAAGATGGTGGATTTGGATTGGCATTGTTTTACTACGAGACAACAACAACAGCGGAATAACCTGGGAGAAAGAAGAAAACGAGAAGGACTTTTGAAAGTGAGCACAACTAGGGTTCATTGGTTGCCGGGAAGGAAACCGCAAGAGCAGCCCAAGACAGGAGCTATTGGGGAATCATGTTCTAGGTCCCATTCTCAAGGAATTCAAAATAGGGCTCTCACATGTTTTATTTATACATTCCTTGTGACAAAATCTTTTTTTCCTACCAAGGTTTCTAACCACGTAACTTGATTTCAGAGTTTGACTACTTTTCAGAAACTGCAACCTATTAAATCTTCTGAACTGTTTAAAGTAGGAATACCTTATATTGTGTACAATTCCTAATAGCAAAACCCTTTATGTGGTACCATGGTAGTTGACCTTATGAACTTGTCCTTAATGTTTAATATACTTAAAAGAGGTCCATGGGCCACATCGCTCACCTGAGTCACCTTGGCCTATATTTAAATATTTTCCCTAAATATTTGCATGTAAAACTTTGATACCCAGCTGTGGCCTCGCCCTACCACCCTGGGCTATGATTTTAACAAAATGGAATCTATACTATGTCAGAAAGCTGTCATGTAAACTTGAACTTTTCTGGCTCAGTGGTTCTTGAGAAGATTTTTTTAAATTTTCCTTTGTATTTTTGCATGTAAAACTTCGATCTCCGATTTTGAGCCCAATATCTCTATCTCTCTCTCTCTCTCTCTCTCTCCCCATGGACCACGATTTTAACAAACTTAAATTTGCAGTATATCAGAAAGCTTCCATATAAATTTCAACTTTTCTGACCCAGTGGTTCTTTAGAAGATTTTTAAATGACCCATCCTATTTTTGCATTTTTGTGATCATCTACCATTGAAGGGGTATAGGCCTTTATTTGAACAAATTTGAATTCTTATAATTATTTATTTGTATCAAGTTTGATTGCAATTGGCCCAGTAGTTCTGGAGAAGATTTTAAAAAATTGTCAGTATATTTTTGCTATTTCGCTACTATCTTCCCTTGGAAAAGGACATTGCTCTTCATTTGAACAAAAGTGAATCCCCTTCACCAAAGGATGTTTACTGTCAAATTTGGTTGAAATTGGCCCTGTGGTTCTGGAAAAGAAGTCAAAAATGTAAAAAGTTTACAGACAGACAGATGGACAACGGATGATCAGAAAAGCTCACTTGAGCTTTCATCTCAGGTGAGCTAAAAACACCAGGCATTGGGGCCACCAATGCTGAGATTTTCTAAAATCAGAGATTTCTCAGAAAATTTAAGTTTTTCTCACTTTGCCACCAAATAAATATTCTCTCAAACTCAGATATGTTTTTTTGAGTTTTTTTTCTTCATAATTGAGAATTTTCTCAAATGTGCGTGCCACCAAAATATTTCTGAACTCACCTGAGAAACGTATTTGAGATTTCTCAGAAAATCTTGAGATTGGCAAATTACAACCTCAAATAAAATTTCAAGTGTATTTACTCACAATAAGGGCTGCCAGTCAACACAGATTTCGTAGAAATTTTAACTAATCTCAGCTGAGAATCTATATTACGATTGTGAGGACAAGAAGGATCCTTCACAGGTTCTATCCTTTGAAAGGGTGAAGTAATGGAGATATTTTCGACATATTTCATATTTTCTTCGTCATCATTTTCTTCAAATCTGCTGAACAACAATCGTGATTCGTGAATAAATCTTTTAACAACCCCCTCCCCCCCCCCCCCCCCACCCAATAGAGGGCAAGGAACAAGCACATACCAAGTCAGTATTTCACAAGATAGCTGACAAAGAAATTCCTCTTAAAAATGAAATGTTGTATGCTACACTCAACTTGTGCCTAGTGACCATGACCCTTACGTTAACCAGAATTCACTAGGTCCAACACCCTATTGTAGATTTATACATGATATAATCTAATACGAAAATAGTGTCAATGAAAGTCTCATTAGATTTAATTTCTCCATAAATGGTGAAAAAAAAGTACTCAAATATATTGTATGTCAAAAACAATTGCACCCGATAAATAATAGCTGTGTCATCATAATTAATGGTAAATTCAGGAGTGGATCTAACTTTTGCCATTCTGTGAAACACAAATCACCACGGAAAAGATCACTAAATTTCAGTTCCAATAAGTCGTAGTACATGTAACCTGTCATAGGCACATCAATAAATGTTGCATCATTTGCGATTTCCAGAGGGACCTCGTAGTCCGATGTCATGATGGATAGTGAATCTACAGACTTATCCATATTTGACGTCATTGAATGATAAATAATAGCATGTAAAGTACATTCTAAAGCGTTTCAAATAATTTAAACAACAAAGTGAAAGTGGATTTTATTCAAAGCAAGGCCCCTTGTAACAGAAAACACGTTGAGTTTTTTCTCAGATCTTAACTCGCATGAGGCGACTCTGGGAAAGTTTGATGGTACTGTATTTTAGCAAAATCTCTGCCGTGGGGTAAAACGTGCGTTTGAGTCAGAGTTTGAGATTTTTATAAGTTGGTGGCCCCTAAGGGCTTTCATATTTTTTATACAAATTCTTTATGGCAAGACCTTGTGATACCACGAAGTTGGACCTATATATATATATATGTGTGTGTGTGTGTGTGTGTGTGTGTGAGGAATTTTGGGGCAAGGGGCAAGTCATACGAGTATAACCTGGGTTGGTTCAGTTCACGCTGTATAATCTGCGAAACAGATTATACGACAGCATATACTTACCCAACCCAGGTTATACTCGTATAATTTGCCTCCAAATTAAAGTCATTCCTTATAATTTAAAACAAAAAGACACAAGTAATAATATTTGTTTATGAAAATGTACATAGATACTGAAAAATACAAATCATATGACCTGCGCAATGATTCATTTAGCAACCGAGACGATGGCTAGCGTCTAGCTGTGTTTAAGGTAGCCATCTTAGTTCTACGGAGCCTATTTATCAAAACTGGAAACGTAGTTGTTGAAAGTGAATTTTACTACGAACTTCATAACAGAAAATGTGTGTAGGTTATGCATGCAATGCATATTTTGCTGCCCTTTTAAAGAAAATAAAGGTAATTGCGCTGTTGACAGCCTACCCAGAGTAAGTCTTCACAATGTTTCAGCAAGAAATATATATACGCCGAGCCCTCAATGCAATTTAGGTAGTTTCCGTTTTCTATCCCTGAAAAAAGTGAAGTTATAGTTTGATTTTTTTCTTCTTGTATCTCTTCACCATGCACAAGGGAACTTGCAGTTCTGAACTTCTAGAGAAGAATGTCGGATATAGTACGCCGACACCGCACGAGAAGCATCTATGCCACACTTCTAAAAAAGAAAATCGTTGTGTGAGGGTCATTGGCTATTTACTTTCGTAATGACCGATGAAGGTTTCTCTCAAAGTATTCTACGTAGTGTTGGAAATCTTTACCACTACATTAAACACTTTGGAGCTGCGCAAAAGCAACACGCACTTTATCGGACTGTAAAAAAGGCAAGTGCAGTAAACATTCGAATTTTCAATCCGAATGCTGTCATTAATATAATGTTACGTCAATGAGTTGTCGTAATCCATGAGCTGTCTTTGTTTGACTTGTCGCTCGTTGAGTTTTACTTTCAACGAGTTGACTTTCGGTGAATTGTACCCTTCAGCGAGTTGTCCGGTACCGGAGCTTGTATCACAGACTTCGTAAGCAATGCTCTTTCATAAACAGCATGACTTACGAAGTCTATTTAACAAGCGCCTGTGATCTGTATATAATATAAATATCACACACACACCATCCTTGATTACTATCTTCCTCTTTGAATATTTCCTATTCAATTGTTGACAATGAAATGCGAGTCCACACTCAGTCAGACCCTCCAGGCCTTGAATATGTCAATATCTCCAAACGACCAAGACAAATGAAAAAGAAAGTCCCCTGCACAAGCGTACCAGTGCAGAATCTTGTGGCAAGAACTATCATTTCAATTCATTATCTATGTGACCTTGACCTTCTCCCAGAAAAGCAAGGTCATATTAGTGCCGAGGCATTCTCATGTTGTGTGAATTCATGTTCAGTTACGTTGGGACCCTTTAAAATTTTACATGGGAATAAAAATAAAGAAATCTTTCAAGATCGTAACAGCTGAACAACCGCTGGACCAATGTGACAAATCCCAAGGGCCTCTTGTCATGTACTTATAATTTATTAAAACTATACAAAAGAAATTTTGGGAGTAAAATATTTATAATTTAGAGAAAAATCACCGAGAACTGAAAAAAAAAATCTTTTGTCCTCAACATGTGTAGTAATCTAATTGCATTTCTTTGTCTTATTCTTATATCTGGATTTTGCTCTATTCTGTTTGATATTATCATTTTTAATAGATGCACCGATAACACCGCCAAATCTGGAAAAGAGGGATGAATCAAGTGGTTTTAGGTACGTAGCTGATGAAGTCATTCATTTTTTTTAAGCGTGTACGAGGTCCCACTAACTGTAATTCCTGAGAATCGTCAACTTTGTCCACAATCCCGATTTTCTGTCATTTGATCTCACCGACTCATTTGGCGTGCCCATATCGCACACCCCTCATTAAAAATAGTTATAAGGAAGGTATTTAGACAAGACAGCATTTTGCACGGTTTTATAAGACGGCTATTGCTCAAACATTAACTACAGAAACGAACAGTCGCAAATATGAATCCGTATTACGCTGAATCCGATATTCCTCGCAACCTGCAGGTACTGGAAAAAAAAATTAAGAATCGGAATTGATTATAATTTAGACTTGACAATGGCTGCAACAGGGACTTCATCTAAAGATGACGTAATACTCGACTTCGCTTTGATTAACAATGTGTCTGGGACAATTTTTGACACACACACACACACACAAAGGAAAATGGCATCAACTAGCACGTGCACGAGAAGGTATCTCCTACACCTATATCTCAAAGACTCTACCACTTTACATGTTGTGTGAATTCATGTTCATGGCCAATGGAGTGTTGCCTAACGTATGGAATCCTTAAATTAATAAGAACTCCAGAAACTCTGGGCAGAGATGATGAAAGGCAGAGAAACAACTCTGAAAACAGTAGTGGAGTTCCTAGACAGGAAAATGATGACCAGCAATGCTCGCCTCCGGAAAATACGGGTAAACACATAGCAGTACACCTACATCTGTCGCCAAAGAAACAAAACAATGAATACCGAGACGGGGGAGTCTAAGGAAAATTTTAACCGGACTTAATATTGAAGATCTCGCCTTACTCCTCAAATACACACACTCGATACTGCATTTCATTGGATTAAAAATAATGGATGCTGCAAAATACCTTTCATATTCTACAAGGAAGGCCTATTAAATCTCAAATAAATGCACCAACAGAAAAAATTAATTCAATATATTGACTACATTTAACACCTATCGTACAGACTATTAGGGACAGTTCAGATTTCATATTGAACATCTGCGACCACACACTGGTACCAGCTGGTCCGTGATGATGATTCGAGGAGCCAATCGCTGCCGTTGAAGCAGCTTACATAGAACCAACCCCAGCTACTAACTACAGACCTCGCCTACACTTCCCGAAACGTTTTATTTTACCTCTTCTCTGTTCGCTCACCGTGCGATTTTGCGTTCACAAATCGTTCATCGTGCGCTCAACGTTCTTTCACCGGTCGTTCGTCGTTCAGTCTTTGCATTGTCATTCGAAATATCAATGTGATAGTACCAGTAGGAATTCTAAATGATACCAAACATGCATATTTTGCTACTTTTACATGTACACATATATCTGTATACATGTAATATTGTATACAATGTACATACAAAATCTGCCTTTGTTTGTGTACGATTACTGCATGCATTGATGTAAAATTTACGATCATTTCACGAGAAATATACATTCACTACTTGCATAAAAATGCACTATGCTTGGTGTAGAATGAATATATTCAGAACTGTATAATATACAGTTTCCCAGAATCCGTGTTATTACATTGTTTATCCATTGAATAAATTTACGTATCAATACACATCACCCACTACCGAAATCACGGTTGAAAGGTACGAGCATTCCCCTTTTCCGTGACTTGCGATGAGATACCGCTTACACACTCGTACGTAATTTTCACCCAGGCCAAGTATATGCATTTCTGAGATACACGGATATACAAAGCGAAACAATTAGACATAAATGATCAAATCATGGATTTTAATCCATACATTAACCCCACAAATACGTTCAGTATTTGGGTCACAATTCTTCCGTTTTTAAAGGATTCACCATTCGTCGTTTGAGAAACACAATAGGCCCACGATCACCCGAGTATCATAGCCCATACACAGACCTGTCAGGGAGTCTCAAATTAGTACTTGTATTTAAGCCTCATTCTAGTCTTTTGTGCAACCGCCTTATGATCTTTCTACATATGCATACAATTCCCATTCAATCATAATAGAAGGAAAGATGAATTTTAAAGCATTTAAAATTAGCCCTTATTCACCCCCCCCCCCCCCCCCCCACATGGATAATATCCTCTCCTTTAAATGTGTATTCATCTTTCACTGAACATCAGAAGAACAATAGGTTTCTTAAGCATTATATACTTTATGACAATTTTGGTTTACCCCTCTCCCTGGAATCAGTGCCTGTCCCAGGGGTCATGAAATTTCCAATTTAATTACACAGCTTTATTATCTTTCCAATATACGTAGTTGTAATGCGATTACAAGTGTGTGATGTCAATATCATTTACTTGAATCTTACATTTGTTTGCTGCTAGAATTATGTATAGGTGTGGACCCAGAAAAACACACAAAGGGAATGGGGGAGATCAACTATATAAATGTCACTCTAATTCCATGAAAAATAAATCAAAAAAAACAAAAACCAAATGTTTTAAATACTTTATTATAACAATCTTTTTTTGTCAAGCACTACTTTAAAATATTTCCTAATGATTTTAGTGAAACACACTGCTTTCTCTGCTTGCTATTCTCAGCTCACTATTCCCATTCAGTGGTTCCCGGAGGTTTGGAAGTAAGATCATACAAAACTCTGGATATACCCGGCACTGTTGAGATTCTCTCTACCATCTCATTCAAAACCTGTTGATAGAGAATTGATAATGATACTAAGTTCCCTAAACTGTTGAAGGAAGAACTTTCATTTGTTCTAGCTTTAACAAATTGCTTTCTTCATAAACATTTTTTATGATGGCAAATGTCATAAGAATTGCATATAATCTTTACATTTATAAATAAATATTCCTCAGTTTGAATTTCTGTATCATAAACTATGCCACACTGTTAAACTGGCAAGCAGTAAGAAGTTGGGAGAAACGACAAGCCCACAGGGCCACATTCCTTACTTTTACCTGTCCATTGCATTTATTTTCATGATTAATATGCATTTCCACACACCTTTTTATAACAATGGTTGTACACTGTTTGTGTCAGGCTTGAATATAGAGTATGAATACATATTAAATGTGACCATGTATTTCTTTGAATAACACAGAATTCCTAAACTCTATATATGGGTTACCCCAATCCACATGTACATTTTCACAATCAGTTCCTCTGCTGAACAAGGATCTACACTGCAACATCACACTGCGTGTTACCCTCTGGTAAGACAAAGTAATGACTTATCATGACTGTTTTAGCATATCAGAATACTGCCAACTTCTTAAGTTGATTTAGTTTAAATTTTCTGTTTATTTTTTGTTTCGAAATACACCTCAAAACATACATATAAAAGCTGGGAGTAATAGGCCCTATAACATGAAGTTATCAAACATTGCAGACGTTAATCCATTTACACATCATTTCAGTCACCTCCATAAACAAGAACAGAGCATTCCAATGTTCCTACCTTTCAAGTTTGATATCTCTACAAATTGTAATGATAGCCATTTTCTCATGAATGCATCATAGCAATGCACATACAGAGAAATATGTATTACATCTATTTAACAGTTGGGAATTTCTACAGAAAGGAAAGTAGAATGTAAATATAAGAAATAAACTTTATTTTTGGAAATACATGCGAGTATGAACTGCAACACTTGACAGCATAATTTTCATGAATGCGCTAATGCACTTCATGAAGTATGCCAGCACGACGTGTTGCAGTTCATACCCTCATATATTTTCAAAAATAAAATTTATTTATAATTTATAAAATTATTTCTTAAATATTTATGAACCGTTTCCTCACTTTGCATACATGTAGATCCATGATTTACATGTCCTTGTGTATATCATGTATAGGAGCTAAATATGGATCATCATTTTTTTTTTAAAACATTACTTGCAACAGGTGCCACAATACATTCTAATCCTTTCATTTCTGCTTCAATGTTCTTGCATGTGTATTTCACTTAAAAGGGACGGATTCACAATTTCCCCCAAAATTTTGCTTTCACTTTAGATGATCCAAATTTCCTATCTGATGTGTTTAAAAGGTTTCACAAAAAATAAAAATTATGGTTTACATTATGACAGAAGCTCATTGCAGAGTATTATTTACTTTGTAAACAAAGAGGTATGTTATTGTTTATGAACTTTTCAAAAGAAATGAATATCAAGCTAAGTTTATTATCTATATCACATTTCAAGTACTCTTCAGATAAAAGGTGTCATTTAAAAGTTAACATTGTGACTGTGCAAAATTAAGACACTTAATTAAATTACAAAATCAACATTTCACTGGTTTGTAAACATAAAAAGACAAGAATATTTGTTTACATAACACAGAGTTAAAGGCTAAAATATTAGTCTTATCCTTGCATTCATCAGGCCCAACTTTGGTTGTCAACATTAAATGAGTTATATTTTTAATGTGTAACATCAAAAATGAAATTTTTTTCTTCCCAAAAAATGTGAACCAGTCCCTTTAAATCTTTCCATGTCTTTCACACTTCATGATAATACTTCTATACATAATCTGACAATTGATACCCTTACGACTGAGAACATTTTGAAGGAATCTTTTCATTTCCTATTGTGACCACATCCTGGTCCCAGGGATCATAGTTTGAACCTTGATTACATAAAAAATGATTCAGGTAATTTTTGGCTTTTCTGATTCAGTGGTTCTTAAGAGGTAAGATTCTTTAAACATTGTCATCAATTTCTCAAATACCTCCAAGGGGTGACAACCCCTCATTTGAAAAAAAAAAAACTCCATTTGATCTACTTTATGGGAATTGTTTAGTTGAAACTATATGAACCTTGAAAATATTTTACACCAGACAGACAACAAATATATATTAATCTGAAGAGCTCAGTTGAGCTTAAAACTCTCATTAAAAACAAGTAACACTAACCTGGGCTGGAAAATGCTCATTTGGTGTTGCAGCAATCCCAGTCATAAAATCATTGGTTATAAATGTTCTAATCACTATCGACCTTTGACAAGAAGGAATGTTTTTGACAGGGTCCCTGTCGAAGTGGACAGGTATGATAATGACAGGCATCTGGCTGAGTTTAGATGTTGTGTCTGTGGTCTGTAACACTTCTGTGGCCAGGTAATCGGCCTGTCTCAGTGTGCTCAACACTCCACTCGTCAGATAGGTTGGAGTAATGTCCTCTACAGGGAACCGCACAGAGCCTCCAAAAATATACACCACCCTACAATGATATCCATTGCAAATAATCCGGTCTTCTCTATTATTCTATGAATAATCTGCTAGATTCCCTATTCCTGTTATTTTGAATAACAACCATAACTGCACCAAAAAAAGAGACCATTTTGTATATTTCAGCTGTCTGTGGTTAAAACATGGATAATGGCAACATGCCTATTACAAAGATACACATTATATTTACTTTTTTCGATATCTTCAATCAGAATACAACAACAAAAGAAAAAAAAAAAAAGAAAAGTAAACCCCCAAATTATTTCCCATCCCAAATCTTGCACTATCTGTGGCTTACAAGATTTTATTGAATATTGAAATCACATTTTCAACTTTGAAATTACAGTAATATTTATTATCACCAAAGAGTTCATTTAGAAAGTTGTCAAAATCTGATATTTGTTAAATTAACCCAGCAACTTGACCTATGTTTGGTAAATCAGTGGTGTAAAACAATTCATTTCTTCCTTACCTATTGATATTATGGCAGACTCTTGGTATGAGTTTAGCTAATACCATCAAGTTCTTCCAGTTTGGTTCACTATCACTGGATATCCCTACCACATAACTATAGGACCTGCAATCTCCCTGAAATACATATAATATACATGTACCTTACAGAAGTATCTACAGTGCACAGTATATCAGAAATAACAGTGTCTGAGAAAAAGAGAGCAGCTAAGGCCAAAATAAAATATAGGTGCATTTCCTATTTCATACCTCTAAAAACTAGGTAAGGTAGGTAGTAAAACAAATTATTTTATTAAAATATTTCATTTGAAATCTCAGTTTTTGATATGCTTCGAATACAGGTCTCTATACAATACAAATGCCTTTGAAACATTTTGAAGATCAACAGTAGTGAAAATGTAAATTGGAGAAACTCTAATGCAAAAAGAAAAAATTGCCAGTTTAAAAATTATAGATTTTTGTGTTATTTATTTATAATTGCCAGTAAAATATTTAGGGTAAAATACAACCAGCAAAAACATATGTAGGGTCTGGAAACTGGAAATGCACATATATTTTATTTTGGTCTAATGATGAAACGGAGGGAAAAGTTTACCTGAACACCGACAGTTTTGATAGGTAACAATGAAGAAAATAGCTGAGACTCTTCACTGATCTGCTTCAGTTGTTCTTGTTCTTCTTCTGATGTACTGTTTTTCAGCCTTGTTATCAAAGTATGTGGCTACAAAGTGCAAAAAGTCCAAAATTTAATTTCATTACATATACAGTACAGTATACACATTTTGTCAAAAGAATGATCTAGGTACTTACTGTTTTAACTGAATTTGAGAAATCCAACAAAAATTTGAGCAAAACACTAGTTTCAGCAAAATCTTTACACATATATGGTTCTTCTGCACAAATAACACGGATGGCAAGTCCTGGCCCTACAATTACGAAACATACTACAAATATAGTACATGCAATTGTTGTTTACAGCCATTCACATTTATTTTATTTACCGGTAATAAGTGTCAAAAAGCCATATATTTAATTTCTTCCATGTACAAATTGCATTTTCTATGCAAAAAATGATTATATATTTCTTGCACATATTTAGCAACCATTACAAAATAAATTCTGCACACCTGGGAAGGGGTGTCTATTGACAAGATCATGTGGAAGCCCTAAGTCTTTTCCAATGACGCGGACCTCATCTTTATGGAAATCTTTCAGTGGTTCCACCACCCGACCTTGTCTGCGTAGTTCTCTCACCAACTCTGTATCATTATGGTGCGTTTTTATGGCATCTGCTTTACCACTGGCCATTTCTGAAGCACTCTCTATCAAATCTGGCCTTAAGGTTCCTTAAAATAAGAATGAAGACATTGAGAATGTAAAGGTGACTTTATTAAGAACCTCCTCTTAAACTAGAATTTACACAAGTACAGGTGACTCTTGATAACACAAAGTTCAAGTGACCTTGATAAAACTTCCCGTAATATAAAGTTTGAGAGATCAAAGGTCGAGTCAAATCCAGAAATTATATATCCGACCATTATGGTTCAGATTTTACAGTAAATGGATTGCATATTTACAACATCTTGACATTGTTCTGACATGTTGTAATTACTATTTTTAAGTAATTTACTTGATTTCAATGACACAGAACTTTACCTTATGTAGATAAAATATTTTTAAAGTTTATGTATTTATTAGTTCTTTTCTCATGTTATGATAGACGAATCTGTACAAGCCAGATTTCAAGTTCATAATGAAGTTCACAGTCACTAATAACTACACAGAGAACAATCATCGCTATTTCCAATTGCTAAATCACTATGCACACATTCTAGTAGATAAAGATGTTTCCTTGGCATATCTCCAAACCATTTGCTCAAAATTACTGTCTTAGTGTCAAGTCCAAACAAGTCATAAAGTTTATCTATGGATGAATTATACATCTAAAACAAACCACAGGTGGAGGGTTAGATCAAACAACTAAACAGTTAACTGTCCACCCCATGTGGAAATACTGGCAATGTGTCACCTACAATACTATATAAGCCCCTGACATTCACTGTTATCCAAGGGGAAATAATTACACAATATTCAGAAAGTTCTACCTCCACTTAGAGAGCAAAAAACAATGAAATATGTGTTATGGGACCAAATATCACTTCAAAAGATTGAGAACTTGAGAGATTGAGAGTAAATATGCTTAGTTATATACAGAAAAAAAAATTGAGTGATCAAGAACTTTGAGTCACCTGTACAATCAGATCTTATGTCATATTACTGCTGAATATTGCAGCCACTCTTAACATTTTGTCATCAGGTAATAAAATATACCTGCTTAAATATTTCAGCTTCCAGATTAATTTCTTATGCTGAAACATCACAAAATAATGGACATGCCAATGACAATAAAAATTACAGACTACGCAGAATAAATACAAACTCTCCTATAAAGAACACAAGAAAATATCTCATTTAATTTTTCATTTAAATAATACATACCTTGGCCTAAGTAGACATCCTCTGGTTTCAAGTTTAATTCTTCTACTACTTCGTTGGCTACCTGTGATTTATAAACCAAATTTCTTTATTAAAATAAATAAATGTTTATTCGTTACATACATACATGTACATATAAAGGACCCTTTTGGAAATTAGCAACTGTGCTTTCATGGGTTATCCTTAGGTGATAATCAATTACAAGATACAGTGATAATCTATATATTTATTTACTTTAAACTTCTAATCTTATATTGCATAATTTTTTTTAAGATCATACTTGATATGGATGCATTTATATTACATTGTTTATTGTCAGTTCATTAGTAATTTATATCACCCTGTGTCATACATTGATTTTAACCTAAATAAATCTACTACTATTACTACTATAAATATACATACATAAATACCAAGAATAACCCATGAAAGCTTAAAAGCTTATTTCCAATGAGATCCTTTGATGCATGAATTTTGGCACTAAGGGACAATTTTGTGGAAGGAAAACAGTACCTGGAGGAAACCCACAGGTCTGAGTGGGTGTCCACCATATACTCTCACATACAGCCACTGCCAAACACATAGACTGAACTCGGGTTGCAGCAGTGAGAAGTGAGAGCACTATACTACACTACCTGGACCCCCTTTGGCATTTATATTTCATTACATATTTATAACTATAAAACATGTCTTTCATGTTTGAAACATGAATTTTAGTATGTGAAAGTAGACTCCTTGCCTTCATGAAGGTGTCTCCTATGATTTTTCTCTTCTCTTCAGGACATACAACAGTATTTAGTCTCTCTGTCTTGCGTTTACGAGGAGTTGAATCTCCAGTCTTGACAGATATAGAAGTGGAACCATTGTAAAAGGTATGTGCTGCTTTTATAACTGCAATAAAAAATTCACTCTATGCATCAACATTTTCCCCTTTTTATCAAGTCATTAGCCTTGTTTTCCTTCTAACTTTCATATCTAAATTATTACTGATACAGGGTACTGTCAATAGTAATTTAAATTTAAGATCTTCAGTGTTTTGCTATGGATAAGGAACTTTTTCAAATAATGTGAAATTGGTGTTTTGTCAATTATAAACTCTGAAGAGATTTCTGGGTGTCTGGGAGTGACTGACATTGTCATCATTGCAAGCCACGACTGAAATGCATGCTCCTATCCCTTTTCACCCGTGGCTCTTCATGTCAAAATTTTCTCGTTTCTTGTAAATATGCAATTCACGCTTGGCCTAAAATTGAAGATCTAGTTTAGTGTAGCCACATTTAACTCAATAATGGCTATGAAAACTTGTGCTTTATGCAATGAAACAATCTTTGACAAGAAATCATATACCCCAACATGTCTGTTTGTTTATTTGTTAACTGTTCAATGTTGAAATTGCCATATCTGTATACATATGGACTCGATTTTAGTTAGTTTACAGAAGAAGTAGAAAAACAAGCATTCTGATTGGTCAAGAGTAATTTGCTCACATTCTAAAACATTTTAAATCTCTGACTAACCTGTGCCCGGAAGCTTAGCGATTGGCTAAACTGCATCATGCATATTTATGAGAAATGACAAAATTTTCACACAGAGAGAGCCACAGGTGAAAAGGGATAGGAGTGTGCATTTCAACTGGGGCTTGCGACGATGTGACATTGTATGAATAAAAACAAGGAATAGATTGAGAGTATAAATCCTAGAACTAAACTCTGGCAATTTTGTTTTCCAATTTGATGTAAATTTAAAAACCTTGTGAATAAAACCTGATCTACAGTTTCTACATACAAATATGCATATCCCAAATACAATTGGCTACAATTAATTTTTACATTCAGTTAAGTGATATGCATAAAGCAAGTCAGAATCACCTTTGACATTAAGTCCTATTTTGCTGAGAGACTGAACCACATTGTGGCTTTCATTTTTCCTCATGAAGCCATTGTCTATGTGGACTGCTATGACCTGCTCCTCAGACAGGGCCTTGTGTAAAAGGGCAGCACAAACTGTTGAATCTACACCTCCACTCAACAACATCTGACAAACACAAATATTTACATTTCCAAAGTTTTGGCCTTTGATATCGCTACAAATTGTAATGATAGCCATTTCTTCATTAATGCATAGCAATTATAAACACATCATTGGAAGCAATTCTTTTACCTTTTCAACCGTGTAAAAGAAGTGACCGGGCATTTCTGATGATGTTGTAAAAAATGTGAGTATGAATACAGATAAATATAGTACATCTATTTTAACAGTTGAGAATTCCAACAGAAATAAAAAATAGAAAGTAAATATGAGAAATAACTCTCAATTTTTGAAACTGATTTTGTATTTTCAAAAATTAAATTTTTTTCTTAAGCAAACCGATATCCCCGGATGTTCCTATATCATGTGTACAGTCATTATTCTTAACATATCATATGCACTCCGATCAATAAATCTAAAAACATGTAAAAATACAACATGAATGCCCCCACCAACAGTCAAATAACAAAAGGCCTATATTACAGATATAAAGTGTTCATGTTGTAAGTTTGAGACAATGTCAAAATTCAGGAAATGAACAATTTTATGACCTGTTCCCTTTTTGATTTTGAGAAATAACATTCATAAAAATGTTGTTGGAATAACATAAAAGTTTGATCATTGTTTTCATATGGGATAAGATAGATTTAGGATTAATGCCAAAATAAAAAACAAAAGATCTATATTTCTACTTATTTCATTTTTTTAAACAAAAAATTGTATGTGAATAAAAATAATCCATTATATTGTATATTGCAAAAATAAATATATCATATTGGGAAATTCCAGTCAATACACATCCCTAGATTCTGAGTTATAATTTGAATATGCTTGAATCTACACTTAATGAAAATGATTGAATATTTTCAAATAATTTTCCAACACACATTCCAATGCAAAATTTTGAACCCACGCCTGGGATCCTGTATGGAGGTTTTACAAGGGAAGGTAAAGGAAAAATCATTAAAATTCCTTTCAGGAAACAGAAGGGCACATTTTGTCAAATTAATCAACCATCCTCATTTAGGAGGATGGTTCACATATACTTAAATCTCCTCGTATCAAGAGGCTTTCTTACTGAATTCTGAATACATACAACAGTTGTTGAAAGTAAACAAACCAAAACAATATAGCTGTAATCATGTACATGTAAATGGATTTTCCTGTGTGCCTATATTTCAACAAAAGTTGAAAAAAATAATAACAATTATGGTTTATGTATTCATATCATGTTAAAGACTAAATCCACAAAAAATTAAATTCAAAAAGGTATGTTATCTCTGTGTGACATGAACTGCAAATATTTCCACCAGCAGAAAATAAGAGCTCAATGGGCCACAATGTTCATTTTATTCACATTCGTCCGGCTGTCCTTCACCACCTGATTTTATCTTTCTCTGTTCCCATGAAAAATTCTTACCCATATTACAACCTCCCCATTGCCTCATACGGTTATTACTTAACTGAATTTGAATCCACATGACATAGGAGTGTATCAACATTAATATTACTAACATAGATCTATTGTTGTGAAGGAGATTTTTAAAAGATTATTTTGTTTCTATTCATGTATCATAAAATATTTCATCCCCGATTCTGACCCGTCCTAACCTCAGGGTCCATAATTTGATATCTTTGGGGGGGGGGGGGGGGGGGGGGGAAATACCTTTGAATGTTTGCATATCAATATGATTTAGTAAGTCCTGTCACTCTAGAAAATACTTTTAAAAACTATTATCATATAAAACTTTGAATCCCTATTTTAGACCCATCCTAGCCTCAGTGCGCCATGATTTGATAAAATATGTATCTGCATTGCACTGGAATGCTTGCATATTAGTATGACTAGTCATGGCCAGGTGTTCTTCAGAAGAATTTTACTGTACATTCCTATATAACATTTCGATTCCTATTGTGACTTCAACCCACTTCCTGGACATAGTTCAAACAAACTTGAATCTGCACTACCTGAGGATGATTATATATTACTCATGGCTCTGTTGTTCTTGAAAAGGTGATTTTCATATTTTTTTTTCAAAGATTCCCATATAAAACTTTAATCTGTATTGTGGTTCAAACTTGATCCTGGTCCTGCTGCTTGAGGATAAGATTTTTTCCTATAAATTCTCATATAAAACTTCAACCCCTATTCCATTCCCCCACTTTTGAATTTACAGTACCTCAAGATGCTTGCATATTAATGATTAATCATGGCCCTGTTGCTCCTGAGAAGATTTTTTTTAAAAAGCCTTTTCCCTATTATACATATTTCCCTAAGTAAACCCTTAATCCCACTTTACCCCTGAACACAACAAATTAGACAAATTTAATAAGTTTTATCTTTTCTGGTACAGTGGTTAATGTGAAGAAAATTTTAAAATAATCCCACCTGATTTTTTTTGGGTACCTTTTCTTGATTACCTCCCCTTGGAAGGGGACATGACCCTTTATTTGAACAAACTTAAATTCCTTTCACCCAAGGATACTCTGCGTCAAATTTGGTTAAACTTGGCCTATGATTTCTGGAGATGAAATTGTGAAAAAGAACAATGCAAAATAATACAGCAGTAAAACAAAAATTTCAAAGTGGGGATAGAATAGGGGTTGAAGTTTTATACAAGAATTTATAGGAGAAAATCTTATTCTCAAGAGCAGTGGGACCAGGGTCAAGTTTGAGTCACAATACAGATTCAACAACAGCATAGAACAGACAAATTTTGATGAGAAAAGGTCACTTGATCCTTTGGCTTAGGTGAGCTAAATACCAGCTTTATGGTACAATAAAACTACTTGATACCAAGACTTTGTGATTTCCTGTGACATCCTTGATGTATTTCAGACACTCTGCTTCACGACTTTGCATGGTAAAACTTCCTTTACACTTGGCGATATCAAACAGAAAGTGACTCATCATTTCTTTCCCTTGCTTTGTCAGGTCAACTTCAGGATGAAATTGAACACCATACAATTTCTTGTCCTCATTGGCTATACCTATAAAATTGCAAAGATGAGGAAAAAGAGAAATGGAAAAATTATACTCTAAATTTTTTAAAACATTGTGTTCAAAATAATCTTTATGTGAATTATGACTTGAATGTTCATTACTTGGAGATAAAGAGCAATTCCCAAGCTAATAGACACACTCTCACCTGATATAATGTTTCCTGAATGAGCTACAGCAGTAAAACCTTTGGCGACTGTGTCTATACTATCTCCATGGGTTAGTAACACATTCTGTTCTTTCTTTAAGGACCTAAGAAATTTTTATTCATGAATTTGATCAAATATAATTTTGCATTATGACTATCCTAGCATGTGACATCCCATGTTCAATTATTATGAAGAAAAATAAAATTCTCATTGTGTGTAGTAAAATGCTAGTAATTACAAACTCAGAATAGTAGTTTTGTTTTTTATTTTTTGTTTGTTTTTTTTCAACTAAGGAGAAAAGGTACCTAAATAATGAGCAATTTGTGTCAATGGTTATTGTGAATTGTCCATCTTCTCGTGCTTCTTTTTGATGAACTGTACCACCAAATTCTTTGTTCAGCATCTGATATACATTACAAAATAATGTATAATTTAGATTTATACCATTACAGTATGATTCAAGTCACACGAAAGCACAGGGAATGAGGTAAAACTGAAAGCAGAAGTTCCCATATGTTATTAAAAAACAAAATATTTCTAAAAAGGATGAATGCAAAACTTTATTTCTCAGTATGATGATGCTGATATAGAGTCATTCCAAATGGTTGACATCACATATATATTTAATATCTCTGTTATTTCCTCAGGGAAAGTGCTCTCAACAGACAAGAAATCATAAGATCATCTGTTATCAAATCAAAATCTGCAACATCATGATGTGAGAGATTAAGGAGACACATTCAGATCTTTAAATCAGGAAATACCGCTTTAACCAAGAAAACAAGACCATAAAAACATGTCATTTCTTCAAAAATAACAAAAATCTGACTCTACATAAAAAAAAGTTATTTTGATCTGATTCCAGCTGACAGTATCATTAAACAACTGAAAAAGCATATCATTACAACAGCATTGTTACTTATAGCAATGAATCCATTTTTTATAGCTGCATGATTTTACCCAGCCAAGATTTGGAAGTGGTAGGACAACAATCATCAGAACTGATGTTCCATTAACCCATGACATCTTACATTGTAAAACTCAGAATTTTAAGGTGGATGTTCTCAAGTTGGTTTGTGTATGTTCTGGCCTATCATTATTGTCAAATGACTGCAATACTTGTCTCAAATACAAAGCTATCATTCTGAAAACAGATGAATCACCGAAATTTCATCCCCATGAACCAATAAAAAATCAGCAATCCAACAAAACTGACCCCCATAAATTGAAATGATTCCATTTAATCAATAAAGAATAAACTCCTGTCTAATGCTCTATCTGAACTTCTGGGAATCTCTGATTACTCTCAGCCTATTGGTGTAGCACACCATCTCCTGAAGGACCTCTCTCCACCCTACATTGTTGGGACTGTAACCTTCTTTTTTAACCAATAAACTTTTTTCCCTAAAAAGGAATTTATCTGCCGTGAAAACTAAATATTATTGTCTCTCAATGAAATTCTTATTATTGTCCCTCAGTGAAAATTCTTATGTTTCTACAACACTACATTTCATCAATCACTATTCATAAACAACCAAAACACAATCCTGTCATCGGGAAGAGCTTGAATCAATTCAGAAAATTATGTTGTTCACTTGAAATACATTAAATATCACTTCTCTAATTATCTTACTTTAATTCTAAATACTGTAATTTGCTTCACTGGTTTAAACCTGTTGAATAAAGATAGCATACTAATAAAACTGTTTTCTCATATATTAATACACAATGAACGTAGAATACCACATGTTAATCAAACTGTTAAAGGCTGACGTTTTCAACTGGTGGATTTTTCTCAGGTAAGGGCATTGGGGGGAAAGTGTGAAGCCCTAAGGGAAGCATCCTAGCTTTTGTATATGTTACTAAATCCACAGGGTATTACCTGTGATACCTGCACTATCTGTATGTTTTCACAAGATTTATGAATACAGTGTAGAAATTTTTCTTGCGTATGTTAATTGAATGTTGAGAATTAAATTTAATGAATCAAACATATTAAAACTTCTTCTGTTTGAATAATTTTTTCTGGACGGCACACGGACACCTGTGATGATTGTGTGACTCGTCCATGACACATGGACTACAAAAAATAGGACCTGATTGGATCTCCTGGTAGTTCCTTCAATAATTGGTCCAGATAAAGAGGATACTTCATCAGACCTCTGGATCCCAATCCCAAACATTATATGCAAAAGAACCCTTAAAGCAGCTAATTTCTCTTCTGATATGTTTACCGTTACTTTTGTTGCCGTGTTTCAAGTAAAATGCTGCTTATAAATTTTCTACTGAATGAAAACAAGATTTCAATGATGTTATTGATTCATCATTAAAAATTTGATAAACACTGATTATATATAATTACACGACGTTTCCCATAAGTGTCAGGTACTTTCTGTTTAGCCTAAAATTGATGTCCATGCTAATTTCATAATTATCAATCCAACCTATTCCGAAGCATAACCTGTTAAAATTTGTCAAAATTTACTAATTTTGTTGTGTGACTATTGATATATAACAAAGCCAAAATTTTCCTATCAAACCTTTTTATATTGAGCTGGTTTACAAAAGATTTCACGCACAGCTCGATCTCCAGACTGGGTGGACAAGGACTAGTAACTAAATGTCAATCAATTTCTAGCTTCCAATCTGAAGCTTAATTTCAACTGATTGACAGAGTTGCAATGATCAGGTAAATTTGAAGGTGGTGCTTATTTTCTCAGTCTTTGAGAATACATTAACAGCTAAAAATAGACCACAAACAGCCAATACGCAGACCCCAAAGAAAAAATTCATTGTTGGACAAATGGAGATAAAAAGAGATTAGTGAAAAATCTTGCAGACTATAAGCCTAAATAATACAAAATGCTTTCTACTTTGTTTCAAATGTATAACTGCATTAATCATTGTAGTGCTTTCCATTTGGTAATAACTATAAGGCTAAATTATTACACAATCATGTTGAATATTCTGTACATGCACTGTACATAAGATAAGATTTACTGAATAAAAAGTGCCATGTGTAGTTGTTATTCTATTTCATCTTTTTTAAAATGGTCCTTCAAAATATATGGATGGCCTCTTGAAAATTTTCAAAAATGGGGCCATAGTCCCACTGACCTTGATGACAACCATGTTTTTCCATTATCACTGTATATAGTGTTAGCTATGCCAACAGAATACATTGAAACATATCAGAAACTAGAATGACAAAATCCTAAATTTGATTAAAAATGAAGCTATTAAAACTTTACTTCTAAGAATCTATTATTTTCCTTAAATTAGAGAGTGGATGTCTTTCAGTATTATTTCCAGCAAGCAATACATATATAAATAATATTGTATAGTAGGCATTACTACATTAATTCATGAGAAATAAAAATGTTACTATACCTGCATTCCGTAACAGATTCCTAGCACAGGCAGTCCACATGTGAATATCTCAGGATCATATCGTGGAGCATTATCAGCATACACAGAGTTAGGTCCTCCTGATATAATTATGGCACTGCAAAATTACAAAGAATGTTTCTATCAATTTAGTATCAAACTCAACTTCACTATCTGTGATTTACATCCAATAATAATACAGTCAAACCTGTATTTAGAGACCATCCAATGGAGAATGGAAAAAAGGTCGCATATGACAGGTGGTCTCTTACTACAGGTTGCTTATTTTCTGCTGTAAAGGCATTTAGCAAATAATATACCGAAATAACTAGTACAACAGTACAACTAGTACAACTGTATATGTATTTGGAATTCATTATTAAGAATATCAAGTATGGTTTTAACAGTTCTAAAATAAAAGTAATAATAGCTAAACATCTGAAATATGATATGTTGTCTTATAATTTTTAATTCATCAAAAATTACATTTAATCTGTTTAAGAATAGATGCAAAGAGTTAGGTATGTTACACAGCAAAATCGGCCGAATACGTAATATGCCAACAATATGCCATTGTCAGAACACATAAATTTTTCATATATCTCATGTCATTTTCATCTAAGAGTTAGTTGAACATAGTGTTGTTTCTTACAAAAAATGCAGATAACATCATGACGTCGACATTTATGAACGTTTTGGAAAGCATGAAAACTACTTCAAAATGTTTCTTTAGCATAGGAATTCAATGTTTTATATCAATGCCCTTTACCATCTCAGTTAATGGGTTAGAATATATCCAACCCTGAATGGAATAGTAAAAAATACTGGTCTGCAGAATATAGGAAAGTTTTGTTTAGTTTAAACCTTGGAATTAAGAACTAAACCACAATTTGTAATACAAAGAAAAATGATCCATGCATTTACTCCAGCCGGGACTATTATATACTCTGCAAAAAAAGAAACGCATAGCCCTTTTGAAATTTTAAAAATGCAAATTATGTATTTTACCAGGTAAACTGAAATGGTCAATTGAGTAATTGATTTTTTACAGGTAAGTATGAAACTTTAAAGGTCTGTTCCTTTGATTTGGCTCTCTGCCAAATTAGCTCGGCGACTCTCTAAAATTGCACATCACCTCTATCGTCATGGAATTTGGCTTACATTTTTCACGAGAACTTTGTGCTTAATTCAACCACTACATTAAAGCGTATAAAAGGACGAAGTTTGAAGCTTGAATTCATCATAACGTTAAAATGCTGCCATGCCAAGGTTGGACCCTGCTACTCGAAATATCGTCATTGGCCGTCTCCAGGCCGGAGTATCCCAAAGTGAGATTGCACGAACTGAAAACGTAAATCAGAGCACAATTTCTCGGCTGTGGAACAGATTCCAGCAGACTGGCTCTACTAATGACCAACCGAGGAGTGGGCGACCTCGCATTACGACTCCTGGACAAGATCGCTACATCCGGGTCTTTCATCTACGGAATCGAACCGTTGCTGCAACAGCTACTGCAGTCGGAATACCTGGATTGAGAAGAATCAGCTCGCAGACAGTCCGCAACCGACTTCGACAATATGGCATTAGACCCAGAAGACCGTATTTTGGAGCAGTTTTGACACCGTTACACAGACGAGAAAGAATCCGATGGTGCAACAGATTGAGGGGCTGGACATTCCGCAACTGGCGTAGAATCTGGTTCAGCGATGAGTCCCGTTTTCTGCTACAGAAACGTGATGGAAGAATCCGTGTATACCGGCGCAGGAATGAACGTTTCTCTTCCTCGTGTGTCCAAGAAGTGGATAGCTTCGGTGGAGGTAGCGTCATGATGTGGGCGGCGATCTCTAATGACTGTGAAACAGAACTGGTACATGTCCCGGGCAATTTAACGGCTCAAAGGTACAGAGACGAAATTCTCCAACCTTACCTTATGCGCGTAATAGACCGACAGAGGGAGTTATTCCAACATGACAATGCTAGGCCTCACACAGCCCGCTTAACAATTGACTACCTTCAGCAGAACAACATTAATGTGCTACCATGGCCTTCCAAATCACCAGATTTGAATCCGATTGAACACTTATGGGACCAACTGGATAAACGTGTGCGCCTGCGCCAACCTCCGCCTCAGACCCTCGATCAACTCCGTCAAATGTTACAACAGGAATGGCGAACAATTCCACGCAATAACATAAGAACATTGATTGACTCTATGCCAAGGAGATGCAGAACTGTGTTGGCAGCTCGAGGTGGTCATACACGGTACTAACTTAAACGTGACAGGAAGTGTTCTTAACTGTGATGATCTGACTTTTTTTTCACCAATATCTAAGGTTTGGACTGTAATTTTTTTCAATTGAAACAATTCTAGTGAATATCTACATTTTTTATTGTAAAATCATAATCCAAAATACATCTACTAAAATCTAAAAAAATCCATTATGCGTTTCTTTTTTTGCAGAGTATATATTTATTCTGCTTTAAATGAGATTTCATTCAACAAGTCAAATTCTTCTCTAGCTGCCGCCACCCTTTAAAAAATAACACAATGCAAACTCCTCTTGGTTTCATACGGAGTTTAATAAATATGGACACATTTTCGACATTTCATTATTTCTGACAAAGTTTCAGTTCTTGAAAACGTGATCGATTTTTGGAATTTCATTGTGATTATGTTGACCATACCACTTTTTAGCGTGTAGTTATGTATTATACAATTTCTAATGTATATGTATTGTTACATGTAAATTTTTCATTTTTTTTTCAAAACAGATGATAATCATCTTTGATTTAGAGATTTTTTTTTTTAAAAAGTCTTAATTCTATTTCTCTTACTTCAATAAAAAGTATTGAGGAATGAAATATTTTATCTCATGATGTTTTCTGTCAAAATCATGTAATATTTTCATAAAGTCAGTAAAACTGTCTTGCACTGTGTTACTATTAACGATTATGTATTTGTAAGGTATCAGTACCCATTACTAAAATAAATTTGCAAAATTTGATCCAATTTATGTAGAAATAAAATATATGTGAGCTATTGCTGTGCATTTTTCAGCAATAATCTTTCATTTAATTTCTATCAATTCATTTTGAAATATTTCTTTTTTGGTTGATGTAAGTTGCATGGGTCTTCTAACTATAATATTTGATCTATATATTTATAAATCATGCCATACACTCTTAACCATGTGAAAGATACATTTAAAAGGACTGTGACTAGTACTGTGATTAATAAGGTGTCTTTAACTCTATAAAAATGTTTTAATATTTAACAATTTGAATTCATTTGAAAGAATGAAAATTTCCCTTTGTCATGCGGCGGATCATTCCATATATTTAAAAGAATATTTTTCCCATGCGCGATCTTATTCTTTGTACCCATGATAAGGAAATTTATGAAAGTGTCATTTGTAGATATTGTTTTGATGTTGGTAGCAGAGGCTACTACCTGATGAACATTTAGGCTGTTTACACACATGTGAAAATGTAACATTTCTCAGAGAGAGAGAGAGAGAGAGACAGAGAAAGACAGAGATATTGTTTGTTTGTTTTACGCCCCTTCGAGAATTTTTCACTCATATTGAGACGTCACCAGCTGTAGGTGAAGTACCACAATTTAGACCTATGCTTAAGTGCTCAGGGCCGTAGCAGTGAGATTTCTTTAACATGCCAACACCTACCGTGACATGGGACCTTTGTTTTTAAGGTCATATCCGAAAGACCCATGATTCTCACTTCTAAATGCCAAGCGTTTGGCGAAGGAGCAATAACTACATATTTTTCGTCTTTGGTTTGACGCAGAGTGGGGCTCGAACTCAAGACCTCCCAGTTATGAAGCGAATGCTCTAACCACTGAGCTACCATTCTGTGTCATCTGCCTCAACACCCAACACACTTCTTTCCCCCTTCTCTCTCTCTCTCCAATTTATTGCTTTTTGTGGCCCAAGAATTTGACCACATTGAATTTTCTCTTGAAAGTTGGAAAAATTGCAGAAAATTGCTATTTTTCCAGATTCTTGATAGGTTTGAATAGTACACACCACCATATGAGACCTAGATCTGCCGATATACTTGCATATATAAATACTTGGGATCATCATCATCATGAATATACATGATTTGTATTGATAATCGTTCTTCAATTTTAAAGTATTTTACAGGGCCGAGTTATGTTAACAAATGTAACTAGCTCTTTTCTTAAACTTAAAAACATTTCTTCGTAAAGATCATTTTTGCATACTTGTAACTAAAAAACTGTATTGCTTCTCTGGTCATAAAAGAAAGTATTAAAGTGAGGAAGTGTTGCTTCACCTTTTGTATAATAATGCTGGAAATCTGTCGTTCAATTTGAAAGATCTTAAATAAATCACAATATCCATTTAGTACAGCAAATTTTTTAAGTGTGTGACCCAGATGTGTCTAATAGTCGTGATATGTTAAAGCAATATAAGCTGTCAAAATTGTTATTTTGGGGTCCTAAAATTTAATCGAAAATTTTGTAAACATCTACCTTCTAATACCTGATTTTATCGATTAAACTTTTGATATGTTGTATTTTTTGCATTAAATGCAAAAATGTTCGACAGTTGAAATTAAGTCTTCCCGTACCTTAATTTTCCAGACATTATTTCCGTATGCAATGACCTAAAGTTGAACTCATTCGGCAAAGTCAAATGCGCAAGCGCAATATTTCCGGTAAGCACGAAAGATGTCTGACACGAAAGGTTCGAAGCGAGGGAGAAAGCCGACTTTGGAATTCGTGTCAACATCGGTTATCTTCGGGATTGTTGCCGACGATTAATCAGCTGCCATTGTTAGGGTCAAACGGAATGTCGAGGAATATATTTTTCATCACGTAAAGGTGTGTAAACGATGCATAAGAGAGGAAATTCGATGCAGTTCTTTTTTTCAATCATATCAACGTTCATTTAACCTCTTTTAATGCCACTATAAAAAATTGCAATTTTGGCAGCTCATATTGCTTTAAAGTGAGCCGCTAATCCTGGTCATGTCTACACTTAGAAACCTTGGATATCTTGTACAGGAAAATCGTGAATACTCCAGTTATCTCAGCATTTTCCACCAGTATTTACCTGATTTATATTGCAATCAGGCTAATTTTCCACTCTATTGAACATAATGGTATACCAGGTGCTAGATTTTTACATCCTACCTACTCTGCACACCTCCAAGTCTGTCAAAATTCAAAATGCTCTTATTTCACTGAACTTTGACTTTGTTAAATAAACAACAACTTGGGTTTTGTTAATTAACAGAACATGACCCTGCATGTTGATTACACGCAAGTTAATTGATTCAGAGTGCCAACTAAACAAATCACCACTGAACTATTACCTGTGCATTTTAAAGTGAAAGTATTAGGGATGATAACTCCCAGAATAGCCACACACGACCGAAAACGAAAGCACAAATCACGTTGTAATTGAAAAATGTACGGTCATTGAATAAAGGTAAAATTTCATGAAAATGCATGAAAACATTGTAAAAATCACAATCATTGGTCACATTAGACAGGTGGTTGTTTAATACAGGTACAATATAATGGGTAACACTTTGGGGGTAATTCTTTTATGGTCACATATGACAGCGAGTCGCTTAATATAGTGAGTCGCTATGGCAGTTTTGACTGTATATCAAATAATAAAAATCAAAAATGCTGTTCAATAACAATATTTTAATCTGTCAGTATAATAGATTATTCCATTCAACGTGTTGAGTAAACAATTTTCATGTATATGCCGTTAATTATTAAATTATCACCATTTCATTTTAAAGTCATCAATTACACTATACCCCAACAGTTTATAAGGAACCTTATTCATGTTATGTAATGTCTCCCATTATATTGCCAAATTCACATACCAATACCCACTACCTCATTTTCAGATGAACATCAATAATTGGGTGTCAAATGCTGCAATTTACCAGGGGTGTGATCAGTAGACTTGTTCATTAGTTGTTACCATTTATCACCATGGAAACACCATCAGAAAGCCCAATAGTACAGGAAATTTTACAGATTTAAACAAACAAGATTGGAAATAGTGCCGTTTTCTGTTCAAAAGTTTAAAGGGGGCATGGACATGATTTTAATATACAAAAATTACTGAGATATTTAATCAATAATATGATAGTATTTGACTTGTGTAAAACATAGCAACAACAAATACAAAGTATATCATGTGTAAAAATATTTTTAATCCACTTATTCATAAAAAATCTTTATGACCCCCCCCGACCCCCCCAAAAAACCCTGTCAATTTCAACTAATCAAAAATCATGTCTATGCCCCTTTAAAATCCATTAATGCAATGTCATGAAAGCAGAGTTCTGAATTTCAGGATAAACAACTGTGTGCATATTTGATTGTGCAAAATATGCTTGGGAACTATACTGACTTCTGTGATATTCAAAAAGATGAGGGGCTCAAGAAGTAACTACATGTACATTCTTCACATGATGTTATTTTGATTTTGCTATGAGAAAAGTTATAAGTTCTTTTAATTTGAATCAAATTGACAATTATTTATTCAACAGCAGCGTTCTCTTACACATAGGTGTCGATGTGCTACTCTCCACATTCACCTCTGTCAACGCTTGAAAAGTAGTTCCATACCACATGACTATAATTCAATCACATGATCAAAACTTGGCGAAAGCATGGCGACACCAGTAAAAGTTACAGTCGTGGATTGTTTTGTGTGTTCTTCTAGACAAACTCGAACCCATAAGCTAGGACAGAAACTCACACAAGCTTATCCTTGATGTTAATAGACTCATCGTACTTCTTCAACACTTCGTTCACTCTGTTCACTGTTCCCTCCATTTTGACTAACGTGATCATTTTGATTTTTTCCTCTGCGAAATAGTTCCCTGAAAACTTTGTGGATAAAATGTGTGCAAGAGATTATTTACATCAACTAAATTATCATTTATAGTCTTTATTAATAATTACAATAATGAAGGATTTTAAAATGTCCATAGATTCACTGTTTAAAACTTTTCCAAGAACCTTGGCAAAAAACATTTTCAAGCGTTGACAGAGGTGAATGCAGAGAGTAGCGCAGTGACACCTATGTGTAAGAGAATGCAACAGCAGATACACTTTACCATGTTTACTGTAGAATAAAATATTCCACCGACAATATTTATGCATATACCAATGTACATTAAGGTGTTCAATATAAAATGATGGGATAATGAATACAAGCTAATTTTGGAAATTTATGTCCCCCACAAAGAAAGAGCAATTACACATGGTAACAACCCCATCCATTCATTAAAACCTGATCTAAAATGTTTATAAATGTATTAGGGTTAATCAAATTCACTTATGTTGCTGTTGTTTTGTTATTCAGCATCAATTATCATGATTTCAAATGAAAGATTTAAATGTTGACTTTAGTCTTGTCCCCTTCCCACAATTCCATTTGCAGATTCTCTACATTGAATGTAAAGATTAAGTGACTGGAATTGTGAGAAGGGAACCAGACTAACTAAACTTACAACTTGAAAAAAGTTTTGGTATGATACGAAAAGTCTTCTCTCATTGAATGCATACATGAAATATGAAAACCCTTGCACTGACTGTTCAAAAGTTATGACCAAGGTCAAAGTTTTTAAAGACAGACAGACAAAAAAGTATATGCCCCTGAATCTTGGAAAATGGGAGCATTAATACATAAGATCCTTGCTCTTAAAAGTATGAAGGAGTGTTATAGTATAAAACTATTTAATACCTTATATAAATTGTGACCTTAACCCTTCACATTTTCATTTCGAAATCAGTACAGGTCTTTCTTGTGTTATAGAAATCCATCACATTGCACCATCTTGAAAAAATTATACAGTTATCATCTGGAAACCATTTCATTTAATACATGAATTTCTGACCTTGAAATCAATAGGGGACTTCTTCCAAGTCATAGAAAGTTATTTAATGAAATTTCATTGCAAAAGCTTATGGACTTTCAAAGGTGTAGTCTTACTCTCAAAATGAAACTGCAACAAAGAATGATGGGCAAACTGACACAATATTAATATCCTCCATTTAAAGCATGTGACAATTAAAAGCGTATGATTAAACTGTTCATTGATGTGCTCTACATTCAATACATTGCCACATTCCTTATATTGACAGATTTAAAAATTACCAAACACAGTGGTTTAATGAAAATTAACACTGGTCACACCACCTACTTACGTATAAGCTCCCTCTTTTAATGCAAATGCTGGCGTATCTAATGGCAGGATCTGAGATTCTACATTGAGTTCTCGAACTCTTCTATCAATGACCTAGTAAAGAAAAGATCAAAACAATCCCTGTGCAGTCCTGCTCTACATCATTACACATGCATCATGTGACAGTGCACTTACATTTTCATAATGAATCCCCACAACAAAGTCTTCATGTTCTGTTCACTGTAAGTGTGCAGTCACTGAGTAACATCTATGTAAATGTGCCTTACCTTGCCATACTGGGCCCCTGCATCCAATATGGCAACCCTTTCTTGATTGTCTCCCCTTCCATTGATGTGTTTACAGCTCCCTTGCCCATTCATTGCTTCCAGTAATCATATACTACCAACTGCCTAGCATGCAGTAATATCTACAACACAAGAATGGTATATATATATATATATATATATATATATATATATATATATGTATGTATATATAATGTAACACATATACACACACATACATACAACACAAGAATGGTTAGATATATATATATAACAACATGACTTCATTTGTCAAGGATTTATAATCACAACTACATGTCCTCAAATATAGAATGTGATACATCTGAGTTCCTGAACACTTAATTTATAACCCATGTTCCACAAACCCAAGGAATATGCCATATGTGTCAATCTGAACATAAAAAAAAAAAAATTCAAAAATTTAGATGTTAAGGTATTCCCTAAGACATTTACATTGTTTCCCCAAGAACTACAAAGGGTAATTCTGGATTCATGCCTACATTTTTAACTTGTATATTTTAAAAAGATTTGCTATTTTGATAATGAGTTTTCTTTAATGCAAAGTAGAATTCATTAGTAACTGATTGTTGACTTTAATACCAGAGTTAATTAATTAATTGCTCTTAATTACAACTCCTTTTGATTTGGGGAGAGAAAAATCTGTTCTAAGATATCAGCCTTTAAAATGTCATGTATTTTTAAAATGCTTATTGATATCAATAAATAACCATTTAATTTGTCAAATTTATATTATAGAGTAAAAACTTATTAATCTTCATTTTTCATAGTTTAACCTCATTTGCTAACTGAACATTTTCACTGTATTTTGGCCTGTAAACATGCCCCCCCCCCCCCCCCATGATTTTGATATATCACAAATAGCAGTCAACACAGTCAAGTTTAATATGAATATAAAATTCAACAGGAAATTCATAGTTAATGATAATGTATATTATCGAGTTTCTTAATGGGAGTTTTAAAATGTTTTCACATACTCTGGAAAAGAAAATTAAAAAACAAAAAATAAAATGAAATTTATTTCCTACCTACCTACCCACCCAATTTTTTTTCTGACATGTTAGCGGAAACATAACTACTTTTTTTTTTGTTGCCTAATATAAATTAAACCATACCTATGGAACTTGAAAGTTTTGGTCACAATGGTGTCGATTCAAATGCAAGAACGAGGACAGGTATTTTGTCATTTTGAATCTCATATACCAAAGTTCACATTCTACTGTTCCATAACAGCATGTACACCCTATTATCACTCTTTAATTGTACCAGGTCACCTATGTTTGTGAATTTGCTAAA